>JAKOOJ010000004.1:87430000-87927500 GCA_022577455.1 Arizona elegans
TGTTTCTTTTGAATAGGGTATATGTGCTTGTTTATGTGCTTGTTGGTGGATGATTTATCTGAGTGCCAAGCTTCCAGGAATTCTCTAGTGTTTTTGGATTTAGTTTGATCTAGAATATTCATAGTTTCTCAGCTGAAACTATGATTATACTGTCTGTTATAGTGAAATTAAGGAGTTTTCACCGTATCTTCTGACTGCTAATTGTTGTTCATAATTGTGCTCTGCTAGTCTTCTGCTTGTCTGTCCTACATAGTGGCTATTATAATCCTTCTACTTTATGTTGTAAATAGATTTTGTTTTTTGTTCTTGGATTACTGGATCCATGGCGGTGGCAGGGATCACGACTTGGTGGGTGTCTCCAGGCCTGGATGCGGTGGGCTGTCCTCACCTGGGTGGCTCCAAAATTAAATGTGGAAAGCAGCAAACCATGGGAGGGAGACCTGTTCCAGACCTGCCCATTTGGCCGAAGGCTTGCCTCGGGGCAACATGGCAAGGCTTGGCCAGTTTGCCTCCTTTTGGGCCTGGTTCTCAGCTCCCCTCCACCTCAGGTCCTGTATCCAACCTGTGACAGGGTGACCCGCTGCTTCTAGGCAGCGGGCAAATGACCCTCAGGGGGAGAGCGCTGTGCTAGTGTGCTGTATGCCCAGATCAGACACTTTCTCTTGGGCATCCCTCCCGAAGCCAGGCCTCAAAGATGGCCAAGCCTCACTATGTCCCCCCCTTGTCACAGCCTTTGGATGAGTGTGGCAGGCCCCCTCCCCCACCGTCAGCCTTACTTTCTTAGGCCAGGTGAAGAGTGGCCGCATGGGAGGCAACTGGGCGAGGAGTAGAGATTGGCAAAGGAGGCTCAGTAGGTAGAGATCAGCTGGGTCATGTGTTCAAGGCAAGTGAGGGAACCAGAGAGCAGCAGCAGCTATGCCGCAGGCAGTGGGTGTGACTCTAGGCATTGACCAAGGTGGGCAAGGTGCAATAAGGAATGAGTGGGAGCGGCAGGCGGGGGGGGGCAGGGCCAGCCAGTGGTGCGATTTGCCATTTCACCAAACTGTGCAGAATCTTAACAACTAGTTCACCCAAACTGGCACCAGGCTGCAGCCCACCTTGGCCTCGACCAGCACCAGAGCCCAGTCAAAGCCATTGTTGGACATATCAGCCTCATCTGAGGCGAGTGGCTGGGAGGGGCAAGGGGCGTGGCTGGGTATGGTTAGATGAACCAGTTTGAACCGGCTGAATCCCACCACTGTCTATGAGCATAGTAGGGATTAAGTTTGTCTGATATTAATGCTGTAGGTATTAAGAGCGTTCTATTCCATTTTTCAGTATATTGCTTTTAAAACTAAAATTGTCAGTGTAGTGCCCCTGGCAACCAGGCATCCTTGACACTCTTTTTTTTTTAATTGAAAAAGTTTTACAGATACAAATTTTCCCATTCCCCCCCTTTCCCTCCCTAACCCTCCCTGACCCTCCCCTCCTCCCATGACTTCCCCAAGGCAAAATCCATCCACATTATATTATATCATACTTTACCACCCTTCTATTCTCCCCCTTGTGTGCTATACATTTCTACATAACATTAAGCTATTTTACCCCCTATATACTATACATTTCTACACAACATTCAGCTAAAAGCTATCTGGTACTTCCTAGTTTTGTATTTATTCTGCACATAATCTATCCCTTTCTTCCACTCCCATGAATAAGTCTCTTGAGTCCGGTCTTTTAAGTATGCTGATATCTTCGCCATTTCTGCAAAACTGGCCACCTTCAAGGTCCATTCTTGAATTGTAGGCATAACATCCCTTTTCCAATATTAACCAATCAGTAACTTAGCTGCTGTCACCATATACAGTATCAATTTTGTTTCACCCACTGAAAAGCCCTTAACTATACCCAGTAAAAACAATTGAGGAGAAAATTGGATTTTTTTCTTCAGAACATTTTGCATAACCCACCAAATTTTTATCCAGAAAGCCTTTACTTTCTTGCAGGTCCACCATATATGATAATATGTAGCATCTAAGCAATCACATCTCCAACATTTTGGTTGAACATTAGGATACATGCATGACAATTTCTTAGGATCTAGGTGCCACCTATAAAACATTTTATAGAAATTTTCCCTCAAATTCTGTGACTGTGTAAATTTAACATTCTGAACTCATATTTTTTCCCACGTTTCCATTCCATCACCGGCTGGTTCGCTCCCACAGAGAGGGCCTCCTCAGGGTGCTGTCGGCCAGACAATGCTGGCTGGCGACCCCCAGGAGGAGAGCCTTCTCTGTGGTGGCACCTACCCTATGGAACAATTTACCCCCAGAGATACAAGTGATCTCCAACCTCCGGACTTTTCGTCGGGCCCTAAAAACTTACTTTTTTCAGTTAGCCGGTCTGTCTTGATTTTAGGGTTAGTTTTAAAATTTTGATATTGATTTTAAATTGACAAGTTTTAAATTATGGGCCAAATTTATAAATTATTTTAACTCTATTTTTAACTGTAATGTTATGTATAGATGTTTTTATTTTGGCTATTCACCGCCCTGAGTTTAAAAGGAGAAGGGCGGTATAGAAATTTGAATAATAAATAATAATAAATAAATAAATAAATAAATAAATAAATAACTGGTTCTGCAAAATTTTGCGCCCATTTTATCATACAATCTTTAACCAATTCATTTTCTGAGTCTCTTTCTAACAAAATATTATAAACCCTCTTAATATGCATTGGGCCTTTCTCTTTTATCTGTCTAACCAATTCTTCTTCATGCAACATTAATCCAATTTTTTGATCTTCTCTCCATCTCAGTTGAAGTTGATTATACTGTAACCAAGTTAAATTAATCCCTTCTTCCAACAGTGTGTTTAATGTCTTTAGTTGCCATCTGCCCCCATCACAAAAAAGTGCTTCTTTATATAACCCCCCCCGAGTGACTTTATATTTATATTCCGTATAATGTGACCAAGATCCAACCACAACGGTATTTTGTAATCCCATTTGAGCCGGTGCTTCTTCCATACTCTCATCAAGGAATTTCTAAGAATATGGCTGTTGAATACTTTATCCACCTTATTTTCATAGAATAAATATGCATGCCAACCAAATTCAAGGTCATAGCTCTCTATATTCAATATTCCAGTCTTTATCCTTCCAAACCAGTCACTTGCTTGTGTCAACGCTGCTGCTTCATAGTACAGTCGGAGGTTTGGAAGTTTAAGACCACCCCTTTCATGAACATCTTGCATAATTTTCAGTTTCACTTTTGGCTTTTTCTCATTCCAGACAAACTTATTCACTCCTTTTTGCCATTCCGTCAACTGTTTATCACTTTTAAGCACCAGAATCATTTGAAACAAAAATAAAAATCTAAGTAAAACATTCATTTTAACTGCTGCTATTCTTCCAAGTAAAGACAACTGCAGTTTTTTCCAGGTTTCCATATCCTTTTGTACCTTTCGCCACAACACCTCATAATTATTTTGGAACAGTTTTATATTTGAATCTGCAACTTGAACTCCTAGATATCTCACCTTTGGTACTATTTCAAAGCCTGCCTTCCTTTCCAGTTCCTTCTTTTGATCAACTGTCATATTTTTAACTATCATCTTGGTTTTTTTCTGATTCAGTCTAAATCCTGATACCATACCATATTCTTCTATAATGTCTTTCATCTGAATTATTGATTCCATCGGCCGTGTTAGGGTAACAACCAGGTCATCTGCAAATGCCCTTGTTCTGTAATCCTCTTGCCTTATAACTATTCCCTTCAAAGTGCTCGAGTCCTGTATTGTGTTCAACAAGACTTCTAGAGTTAGAATAAACAACAACGGGGATAACGGACAACCTTGTCTTGTGCCTTTTTCTATACTGAAATTTGTAGTTAAGCTTCCATTAATGATAATTTGTGCTGTTTGCTCTTGATAAATTGCTGAAACCGCCTGCACAAACTGATCCCTAAAGTCCATCTTTCTTAAAGTCTTTAATAGAAAGTTCCAATTCACTCGATCAAAGGCCTTCTCCACATCCAGAAACACCAGCACTGCAGAGATCTGTTTATTCTTCTCAAGATATTCCAATAAATCTATAATTTGCCTCACATGATCCTTCATATATCTGCCTTCTATAAATCCTGCTTGATCATGATGAATCACCTCTTGAATAACTGGCATTAATCTGTTGGCTAATAGTTTTGCAAAAATTTTATAATCCGTATTCAGGAGAGATATTGGTCTAAAATTTTCCAGTTTTATAGAACCTGCTTCCTCTTTTGGTATCAAAGAAACAAAAGCTGCTTTTCATGAAGGGGGTATTTTACCCCCTTGTTGTATGCTACAAAATAAGTTTTTAAGATGTTCAATCATTTCTGCTTGTAGAGTTTTATAATACACCGCAGTTAAACCATCCGTTCCTGGAGCTTTAGCTGTTTTCAGTTGTTTAATAGCAACAATAATCTCCTCAGATGTTATTGGTAGACTCGTTCTTTCCTTTTGATCACTAGAAATTTTTATAACTCTCTTTTCTTCTAGATATTTATTTATAAGTTCATTCTGTATATCATCTTTGACATATAGTTTAGTATAATAATCTAAGAAGGCTTCTTTGATTAATCTTTGTTGAAAAACTTCCTTCCCTCCATACTCAACACTACCAATAGTCCGAGTACTCTGCTGCTTCCTCAGTGTGTAAGCCAATCACCTGCCTGGTTTATTGGCATTGCAAAATGTATTATGTTTCGCAAATTGTAAATTAGTTGCTGCTTGTTCTGCTGTGAGCATTTGAAATTGATCTTTCAAAAGTTTTATAATTCCTTGTAATTTTTCATCTGTTGGATTTTTTATAAGCAACTGCTCTTTCTTCTTTATCTCCCCTTCCAAATCTAATCTTTTTCTTTGTCGATTTGATTTATGTTTAGAATTCATATAAATCAGTACCCCCCACATATATGCCTTGCTCGCATCCCAAACAATTTCAATAGGGGTACCCTTGTTCAAGTTCATTTCAAAAAATTCCTTCATTTGTTTTTTAAGTTCATTTACATTCTTTTCATATCTAAACAAGTTTTCATTTACTCTCCACTGTCTTCTCTCATTCTTTCCCATTTCTATTTCTATCCATACTGGGCTATGGTCAGATAAAGTCCTCGGAAATATCTTTGTTTTCTTTGTTTTTAAAAGTAAGTCAGCCGTAAGTAGAATAAAATTGATCCTAGAGAAGGATCTATGTCTATCTGAAAAAAAAGTAAAGTCCAATTCTTTTGGGTTATGCACTCTCCATATATCTTTCAGTTCCAAATCTTCTTTCATATCAAAAAAGATCTGTGGTAGTTTAACACATGACTTTGCCAAACTCTTTTTATCTTTTTTAGAATCTATTACTCCATTCCAATCTCCCATAAGTAGGATGGATCTATAGTCCCATTGTAATATTTTAGAATACAATATTTTATAAAAATTTTCTTGTTGCTGATTAGGAGCATAAATTCCAATCACCAAAGTTGGACCATTATCTGTAAAAAGTTCTATTGCTATATATCTTCCACAGTCATCTGCTACTAAGATTTTTGCTGGCAATCTTTTATTTATATAAATCACTACACCATTCTTTTTCTCCAAATTTGAGGCTATAAACTGTGCTGCTAATCTAGGATTTATCAAATATTTTTGATCTTGTGTTCTAATATGAGTTTCTTGTCAGCAAATATCATCATTATTAAATTGTCTCAAATAATGAAATATCTTCCTTCTTTTCTGTGGTGAGTTCAGTCCGTTCACATTCCAAGATAAAAACTTAATTGTCATTTGTAGTCTCCTGAAGCATTAAGAGCATTTGCTGAAGTTTCTGGTCCAAACTAGTAGTCTTCGGCTTAGCTCCTCCCATGGCTTCGGATTTTTGTGCTTTACCATTGACTCCCTGTTTGTCTTGTGGTGGCTTAGACCTCTGCTGTTGTTGTTTCTCTAGAATTTCTTTATAAGCTGCTTGAGTTATACGCTGATCTTTAGCATTGTGCAACATCAGGTCAAGATCCACTGCCACTTCTCTTGTATTTTTAGGTGGTTCACCTATAGGCTCTAAGGGAAGATCAAAGCCCCCTGTTGCTCCTTGAGTTTCCATTGCCTCCACCTCCATCTGTTTCCACTGCTCTTCAAGCTCTTGTTCAAATTGCTTCTCTTTCTCACCCTCCACTATACCTAACACTGAGGATGTACGTGGAGATGCTGCACCAGTTTTGAAAACATTGAAATAAAATTCTTCTGCTTTTTCGACAGTATTTAATCGATATCTCTCTCCTTGATACCTCAATATTATGCCAACTGGAGCATCCCATCTAAATGGAATTTGTTGTTTCTTTAATTCAGTCACCAAAAATCCAAAATCCTTTCTATCTCTTAGCATTTTAGGCGGCAACTCTTTATAGATCCCAATCTCCCTTCCATCCACTTGAATAGTAGAAACAAAAGACTTTTGTAAGATATCATTTCTTATTCTTCTATCTGTAAAGTAGATCACCACATCTCTGGGCAATTGCCTTTGCCTTGCCACCCAAGAATTCACTCTATAGACCTTGTCAATCTTGCACAAAATCTCCTCAGGATCAATCTTTAGCATCACAGCAAGGGCATCAGCACAAACCCTTCTCAAATGCTCTCTATTGTTTTCTTTTATTCCTCTGAGTCTTATAGCAAACTCCATAAATCTGAATTGCATCATTGTCACTTCATTTTCAATCCTTTGCGTTTTATTATCAACATTAGAAATTTTATGATCAGCTTCCTTCATTTTAAATTCTACTTCTGAACTAAGTTCTTCCAGTTTTTTATCAATCTGGACAACTACTTCTGACAAGGCAGTCACAACTGTCAGTATGTCCTGTTTCATCTTGTCATACTTTTCTTGAACCACCTCCTTAAATTCCTGTTGAGATTTTTCAAATTTCTGGTCCAAAACTTCATTTTGATCCCTCAGAGCCACAGCAATAAATTCCTTCAAATCTTTAAAACCAGTCTCCTGTGCTTGGCTCTGAGTCTGCAGACTTAAAGGCTGCTCTTGTGGCTTGTGAGTGGGGGAAACCCCCCCCCGGCAGCTTTGGATGGCTTTGTCTGGTTTGAAGCCATTCTGCCACGCAGACTGATTCTTTCTAACAAGGAGGTCCTCCCTCCCTTTTCACCACAGAATTCTTTCAGAAATTTCCCCAGCTTTAGTCAAGTCTCAAGGGGGAGGGAATGGATCAAATCACTTTAAAAAGAACTTTTCCCTTTTCTTCTAGCCAACGCTGTTACTTTTTGTTACTTTGTAGTGCATTAAACACTCAGGCAAATCCACTTTTGCTTTCAGCTTTCCTTATTGCTAAAGCCGGACACCATTTTAACAAACTTTTACTTTTTCTCAGTTGTTAAATTCATTCACAGGGCTAATAAAAATTCTTGCAGTTTGAATTTCAAGTCCAGATTCCACCCTGTTTATTTTTGGAGATTCTCTTGGCTTTCGCTCATTATGTTGGTCATGTCGTCTGGCTCTGCTAAATGCAGAGTTGTCCCGGAGTCCGGAGCCTCAGCGAGCTGGATAGGGAGCCTCACCCTGCTTCCTCCCCAGAAGCAAAAAAGACAGTCTGGGGACTTCGTAGGGGGCTCTACCTTGTCTCGCTGGCTCTCCTCCCGATTCCTCTGGATTGTGGAGTTTTTCAAGCCACCTCTCAGCTGTAGAGGCGGCTCTTTACGGGCGGCGGGGCTGGCGGTCTTGAAGAGACCATCTAGCGATGATGGCAGCGTCAACCGGAAGTCGCACCCTTGACACTCTTAAATGGTGCCAGTTCAAATCCATTTTTAAATAAAATGTAAACAGCATAAGATTTGATACTCTCATACAAAATATCACCCCTGGTATCTCAGGAGAGTTTTTTTTTTTTTTTTGAAAACTTGTATGAGTTAGTTTACTTTATATATTTTAATTGTTTTTAATCAATTTCCTTATTAAATTACTACACAGATTAATGGCAGGAACATGTTGCAGCCCCCTTTATAGATTGTGCAAGCTATTAAAAAAACCAAAACAATAACCCCATATTTTCTTATGCATATCACATGACTACATGCATTTTCTCCACAACATTTCAAACACATACTTTTCATTTCTTTATTATACTTTTAACTACAATTTTTCCTATCATTTTGTTTCTGATTACAACCTTATGAAATATACTGATTTTATGCAGTTTCCCTGATGATATGGTGATATATATATATATATTATTATTATTTTTTAAAAAAATTTCTATTTGTTTTTTTAAATTGAAAAAGTTTTTCAAATACAGATTTTTCCCCTTTCCCCCCCCCCCTCCTCTCTAACCTCCTCCCCCTCCCCTCCCCCTGTGGCTTCTCCAAAATAAAACCCAAATTAATAACAGCTTATATAATACTTTACCATGCTTTTACTCCACCCCCCATATGCTGACCATTTCTTTCTAACAATATTATTATATCCACCCTATACTATACATTTCAGAGCAACATTCAGCTGTAAAATTATATAATAAATCCTAATTTGGCATTTATTCAACTCATAATCTACCCATTTCCTCCTCCCCCATACATATATCTCTTAATTCAAATCTTTTACATATATTAATATCTGAACATAACATCCCTTTTCTTAAGCTAAATAATCAGTAAATTAACCTATCTCCACCCACTTTCCTACAGGTCTAACATACATAATATTTTTAATATCTTTGTTCTTCTGCCCACACCACTAAAAGATATTTCCATATATAAATAAAATCCTCAAATGACTTTAAGTTTGTAATCCATATAGTATCTTCTGTAATATCTTTCAACTAGTTTATTAATTCCATCGCCCGTGTTAGGGTAACATCAAGTTCTGCTTCCAACAGTATATTCAGTATCTTCAATTACCATCTGCCCCCATCAATAATAAATGTTTCTGTATATAAAAAACCACTCGAGTGACTTTATATTTATATTCCATATAGTATCTTCTCTAATGTCTTTGTCTAGATTATTAATTCCAACCATCACGTTAGGGTAACAACCAGATCTTCTGCATGCCCCAATTCCATAGTTCTCTTGCCTTATAACTCAACATATACGTAATCCATTTTCCAAAGAGTCCAAAGTAGAAAGTTCCAATCCGCTCAATCAAGGGCCATCTTCCACATCCCCAAAACACCAGCACTGCAGAGATCTGTTATTTTTCTCAAAATAGTATAAGTCGATAATTTGCCTCAGTTATATTTTCATGTATCAGCCTTCTATAAATCCCGCTTATTATATTTTATTGTCTCTTAAGTAACTGGCATTAGTCTGTTGGCTAATTAGTTTAGTTTAAATTTTTTTAGTTTTGTAGAACCTGCTTCTTCTTTTCTTAACGTGTTGTGATTTAGATCTCCATCCTTTCTTGGACTTGTATATCAGCTGATTGAGTTACATGCTGATCGGTAACTTGATAAGACCTCAAATCGAAATCCAAAGCCACCTCTCTTATATTTATAGGTGATCCAGCTATAGCCTCTGGAGGAGAATCCAGAAGCGGCTCATCCAAAAAGGCCTCTATAACTCGTTGTTTTTCCATTACCTCCATCTCCATCTGCTTAGCCTGAAATTCAATCTCTTGTTCATTGTGCTTTTCTTTATACCCCTCCTGTGTTCCCAACACTGATGACATACGTGGAGATGTTAGGTCCATTTTAGTATAATTCTTCCGCTTTTTCAACAGTATTTAGTTGATATCTTTCTCCTTGATATCTCAATATTATACCAACTGGAGCATCCAACCTAAATGGGATGTTTTGTTTCTTTAGCTCAGTCACCAAAAATCCAAAATCTTTTCTGTTTTTTAACATCTTGGACAGCAGCTCTTTATATATCCAAATCTTCCTTCCATTCATTTCAAGAGTGGAGTTAAAAGACTTTCTTAATAAGAAATATCGTTTCTTATTCCTTTATCAGTAAAGTAAATCACCACATCTCTAGGCAACTGCCTTTGCTTTGCCACCCAAGAATTTGCTCTGTAGGCCTTATCAATCTTACAGGATACCTCTTCAGGACTAATCTTTAAAATCACAGCCAGAACTTCAGCAGACATCTTTCTCAAATCTTCTCTTTTATTTTCCTGTATTCCCCTAATTCTGACCGCAAATTCCATGGATCTGAATTGTATCATTGTGACTTCATTTTCAATCCTTTGTTTTATATTATCTGCATTGTAAGTATTGTGATCAGCTTCCTTTATTTTAGACTCTACTTCTGAGCTATTTTCTTGAATCATTGTCAAATCATTTTCAATTCTTTGTATTTTATTATCCAAATTATGAATCTTATAATGAGCTTCCTTCATTTTAGACTCTATTTCTAAATTGATATCTTTATCCATCTTTATAATTATTTCTAAGAAACTTTTCAAAGCTGTTACAATATATTGCTTCAGGTTATCATACTTTTGTTGAACCAACTCTTTAATTTCCTGTCTAAATTTTTCAAGGTTCTGGTTCACAATCTCATCATGTCTTGCCATCTCCTCCAAAACAAATTCCTTTATGTCTTTAAAGCCATTCTTCTGCATCTGCAAGCTCAAAACTTGTTCATGTGATTTGTAAATGAGGGAGCCCCCCCCCCCACAGCTTGGTTGTCTGGCTTTATCAGTTTTAACGCCATCCTGCCACACAAACAGATTTTTCCTTTTAAAGAAAAAGACTTCTCTCCAGACAATATCAATATCAAGTCTCTAAGAAGGAAGAAACATAAAATAAGAATTTTTCTCTTCACTTCTAGCCAGCGCTATTGTTTCAGTTACTTTGTAACATATTAAACTATTCAAACGGAAGGACTTTCGCTTCTCAAGCCTCAGCCAGTCGCCATTTTAAACTTTCTTTTTTCCCCCTTTCACTCTTCTTCACTTTTAAAATCAGTCTTAGGGGTGTTAGAAATACTTGCAATTTAGGATCCCAGATCCGGATTTCATCCTGCTTGTTCAAACGATCTGTTAGTTTTCATTAGTTGGTTTGGTCCCATTGCCTGGCTCTGCAAAGCGCAGAGTTCTCCCAAAGCCTGGAGCAGCGGCGAGCAAAAATAGGGAGCCTCATCCTGCTTCCTCCCCAAGAGTAAAGAAAGAACTCTGGGGACTTCGCAGAGGGCTCTACCTGCCCTCGCCGGCTCTGTCTCACATTTCCTTAAGGAAACGGAGTTTTTCGAGCCGCCTTTCAGCTGTAAAGGCGGCTCTTTACGGGCGACGGGGCTGGCGGTCTCAAAAGACCGTCTTGATGATATGGTGATTTTAATGGATCATTCTAACTTAGAAATACTTTACTAGTATTTACTAGTTGTTTTTTTAACCATGAGGAATGGATAGCAGTAGATTCCAATTGCTGCTGTCTGTGCTGCAGGATAATCTACTTTGGCAGGCTGTGGTATTTTGAAATAGACATCTTTGACAGATTTCTTTAACATTTATGCTGAATGCTTGGTAGAATTTCCCTCCAGGGTTCACTTTCCTCATCCCATTTCAGTTCCAAATTTGTTCATTTTTATAATTGGCCACTAGTTTTAAATGCTTCCTTTTTAGTCTTCCTCAGTGCTCTATTTTTTTTGCTTTTTTTCCCTTTTGCTTTTTTTAATTTATATGCCACCCTTCTCCAGAGACTCAGGGCAGCTTACAATGCGTTAAGCAATAGCCTTCATACTTTTGTATATTTATACAAAGTGAGCTTATTGCCCCCACAATCTGGGTCCTCATTTTTAAATTAGCATTTAAACTTTCACTTCAATCAATCTTTATGCACTCCCAATTCCCTCTTGATTCTGTTCTTTTCCTTTCTTTGGCAGTATCCTTTCCTAGAATTGTCTTGCTGGAATTCTCCATTGTCCACATTGACAGCTCAAGGTTGAGCACTGTAGTTCATGCCAACATGTACATTTCTTCTGTTCCTGAACATGCTGTTTGGCCTCTGCCAACTTATCTCCCTTTTCTTTTTCTATGTTTTTCTACATCCATCAACCTCCATATGTTCCTCCCCATTCATAATCACATTTCAAATCATACTGCATGTGATGGGAAGGGGAGAATGCTCAGTTGAATTCACTGCTCTCCCTGGACTTCCTGCCTGTCCTTTATCCCTTATGTGGAACGTATATAGGAAATGCGGTGTTGCAGGCTAACTCTGCCCACAGCCAGGAGTTTGATCCTGATCAGCTCAAAGTTGACTCAGCTTTCCATCCTTCCGGTACATCAGTAAGGAATGATGTACCGGAAGGATCCACATTGTTGGGGGCAATATGCTGTTATGTATATAAGTGTTATTGCCATGTAAAGTAAAGTAAACTATTTTTCCATCAGGATCACAATATAAATAGGTATGTTTCTCCAATCATCATCTGTCCAATGCTCAATTCAAGCAGTGACCTGAATTGACAACTCTATTATTTCTATTATTTTTCCATTTTTTGACCTAGGTTAATCTGGGATATTTCTGGTAAGTATCTGTCTAATCACACTATACTAATAATGGGAAACTTTAAGTACCTTGACATCAACTGGGAGAACAACTCTGTCCCTAGTGGAAAATCAATCAGGTTCCTGAAAAACCTAGCAGACAACTTTGTCTCTCAAAAGATAGAGAAGGGACCTAGATGGTCAGCTATAATGGGCTTAATTCTTAATTCTAACAGAGATGAAATGATAAAAAGAGTTGAAGTTATAGGAATTTTGAAAATTCCTATTTTGAATTCCTATTGGAATTCAACATAATGCAAACACAAGCAATAGAACAAAGTCATACTAGTGTCTTAAACATTAAGAGAGCTTAATGTTACTTAGAGTTTAACAAACTTAGAGAAAGCTTAGGAAGAAATCAATGGATGGAAATATTATAGGGGAAAAAATTCAAGAAGTTTAAGAAACTCTGAAAAATGAAATAATAAAAGCTCATTCCAATACCACTGAAGAAAGAGTTTCCAGAAGAAACTAGCATGATTGCTTAAAATATTCTCTGATAAACTGAAATACAAAATGGACAAGTATAAAAAAATGAAGAGAGTAACACATAACAAGGCAGAATACCAGCATATAGCCATTACTTGCA
Source organism: Arizona elegans (assembly GCA_022577455.1). Taxonomy (NCBI): domain Eukaryota; kingdom Metazoa; phylum Chordata; class Lepidosauria; order Squamata; family Colubridae; genus Arizona; species Arizona elegans. The sequence goes on from JAKOOJ010000004.1 coordinate 87,443,083, forward strand.
AATATGAAGTCAGGAAAGCTAAGGCTCAAAATGAACTAAGACTTGCAACAAATGTCAAAAATAAGTTTCTTTCAACATGTAAAAAGCAAGAAAAAAAATCAAGGAAACAATTAGTCCACTAATGGTACAAGATGGCAAGGAGGTGAAAGGGAGCAGAGAGAAAGCAGAACCGCTTAAATCATTTTTTACATCTATCCTTACACAATAGGAAAAAACAGTCCAACCTATCAAAAACAAACTGTAAGAGACAGATTAGGAATGCAAGTCAAAATATACAGGAAAATGATAAAATAACACTTATTCATTCTAGACAAGTTCAAATAATTAGAATCAGATAGATAATATCCCAGAGTTCTGAAAGACTGTCAGACATAATCTTAAAATCATTGAACCATATCTTTCAAAGATTCTGGAACACTGTGGAACTACCAAAAGACTGGAAAAGAGCTGATGTGATTCCCATCTTCAAAAAAGAGAAAAAAAATGGATCCAGCAAACTAAAGACCAATCAGCCTGACATCAATATCTGGGAAAATCCTGGAAAAGATAAGCATTGGATATGAGAATACCTAGAAGCACTTGGCTCAACAGTAATAACTGTGAGAGTGATCTAGGACTCGTAGAGGACCTCTACTTAAATGTAAGCCAACAGTGTACTACAGCTGTCAAAAACCCCAATGCAGCCCTGGACTTCGTCAACAGAGGATAGTATCAAGATCACCAGGGCCCGACTCATGGGGGGGTGCACACACCTGATCTGGTTTTTGTCTCGGAGCAGTGGTGAGATGAGTTCGGTGGGGGATCCCCTACTATTTATCCCCTGTCATGGACCGACCATTATCTCCTTCGGTTAGGCCGCCCCTCCTCGCTGGGAGGCAGAACCGACCATCTGGTTCCGCCCCAGGTGCCTGATGGACCCTGAGAGGTTCCAGAAGGAGCTTGGGATGATCCCCCCTCTCTCTCCCATGCCCTGGTCATGACCCTGGTGGAGGCCTGGGAAGAGGCTGCTACCGGGGCTCTGGACCGGGTCGTTCCTTTGCAGCCGCTGACTCGTCGCAGATCCTGGCCTGCTCCCTGGTTTACCGAGGAGCTCCGGGAGATGAAGCGGCGTAGATGAGACCTAGAGAGCTGTTGGAGAGCAAGCCATTCTGAATCTAACCGATTTCAATTAAGGTCGGCCACATGGGCCTACCTGGTGGAGTTGGTGGCGGCAAAGCGCCGCTATTTCACCAATGTCATCGCATCTGCAGAGAATCGCCCGGCTGCCCTGTTCAGGGTATCCTGCTCCCTCTTAAATCAGAGGGTGAGGGAAGATCCTTTACAGGGATGAGCCGAGGAGTTTGGTCAGCACCTGTTGGACAAAATCGCTCGGATTTGGGACAGCTTGGACTCTGACTGGACAGAGTCAGACGGGGGTGAGACAGCGGGTCCTGTGTTTTGGGAAGAGTACAATTCTGTTACCCCAGAGGAAGTGGACAGGATCATGGGGAAGCTGAGTGCGACCACCTGTGTGTTGGACCCGTGTCCCTCCTGGCTGGTTTATTCGGCCCGGGAGGTGACACGAGGCTGGATCCAGGCAGTGATAGCGGCTTCTTTGAGGGAGGGAAACTTCCTGACTGCCTTGAAGGAGGCAGTGGTGAGGCCCCTCCTCAAGAAGCTGGCCTTGGACCCAGCTGTATTAAATCATTTTCGTCCAGTCTCCAACCTTCGCTTTTAGCGAAGGTTGTTGAGAATGTGGTTGCACATCAGCTCCCGCTGGTCCTGGATGAAGCGGATTACCTTGACCCGTACCAATCGGGTTTCAGGCCCGGGTACAGCACGGAGCCGGCATTGGTCGCACTGGTGGATGATCTCTGGAGGGCCCGGGACAGAGGTCATTCCTCTGTTCTGGTCCTTCTGGATCTTTTGGCGGCATTTGATACTGTCGACCATGGTATCTTGCTGCGTCGCCTCGAGGGGTTGGGAGTGGGAGGTACTGTTTTACGGTGGTTCTCCTCCTACCTCTCGGGTCGAACGCAAGCGGTGTTAGCGGGGGGCAGAGATCGACCTTGAGGCCCCTCACCTGTGGCGTGCCTCAGGGGCCGGTTCTCTCGCCTCTCCTGTTCAACATCTATATGAAACCGCTAGGGGAGATCATCCCTGGTTTTGGGTTGAGGTATCTTCAGTACGCTGATGATACTCAGCTTTATATTTCCACCCCAAACCAACCCAGTGATGCCCTCAATGTGATGGCCCGGTGCCTGGAAGTGATACGGATCTGGATGGGTAGAAACAAATTGCAACTCAACCCGGCCAAGACCGAGTGGCTGTGGGTACCGGCATCTCGGTTCAGGGGAGAGGTGCCATCACTGACTATAGGGGGTGAAGTTTTGCCCCCTGTAGACAGGGGACAAAACTTGGGCATCCTTCTGGATTCATGGTTGAGCTTAGAAGACCAGATAACGACCGTGACCAGGGGGGCATTCACCCAGATACGTCTGGTGCGCTAGTTGCATCCCTACTTGGACCGAGATGCCCTACGCACAGTTACGCATGCGCTGGTCACCTCACAGATTGACTACTGCAATGCTCTCTACATGAGGCTGCCCTTGAGGACCACTCGGAGGCTTCAGCTGGTGCAGAATGCAGCCATGCGGGTTATGATGGGAGAATCCCGATACTCCCATGTTACACCCCTCCTGCGTGGTTTGCATTGGCTACCGGTTGCCCTCCGGGTGAGATTCAAGGTGCTGGTGTTGACCTATAAAGCCCTACATGGCTTAGGACCAGGATATTTGGCAGACCACCTACAGCCAGCAACAACATCCCATCGCCCGGTTCGCGCCCATAGAGAGGGCCTACTCAGGGTGCCGTTGGCTAGACAGTGGTGGCTGGCAGTCCCCAGGGGTAGAGCCTTCTCGGTTGGGGCGTCCACCCTCTGGAATCAACTCCTCTTGGAGCTCCAACTAGCGCCTGACCTTCGCACCTTCCGCCAGGAATTAAAAACTTGGCTTTTCAAATCCCTTGACCTGGTCTGATGATGGGGTTTTAAGGGTTTTAATGGGTTAATTTTAAATTTTTTAGATTTTAGTCTTTATTTTTATTGTGGGTTGTGTTTTATTGTTGTGAGCCGCCCTGAGTCCATTGTGAGATAGGGTGGCATATAAGCCGAATAAAATAAATAAATAAATAAATAAATCACATGAAGTCTTAGCAATACCAATTGGAATATTGCATTCAGTTTTTGACACCATGATTCAAAAAAGATGTTGAGACTCTAGAAAGTGTGCAGAGAAGAGTGTGCAAAGTGTGCAAAGACAATTAGGGAACTGAACACTAAAGCATACAATGAACAATTGTAGGAACTGGATATTTATTTATTTATTTATTTATTTATTTATTTATTTATTTATTTATTTAAAGGAGGACTCGGGGCAGCTCACAACCATCACATAGAGTAAAAACAATAACAATATCAATAAATAAAGTTAAAAATGAAATTAAAATCCCACAATTAATTAAAAACTCCCAACAGATCAGACAATTTTTTAAAAAAGCCATGTCTTCAGTTCTTTGCGGAAAGAACGGAGGTCAGGGGCTGTCTGGAGCCCAGTGGGTAACTCGTTCCAGAGGGTCGGTGCGGCCACAGAGAATGCCCTCATCCTGGGCGCCGTCAGCCGACATTGTCTGGCAGACGGCAGCCAGAGGAGGGCAGTCCTATGTGAGTGCACTAGGTGGTGGGAGGCTGATAGGAGGTGCTCCTGCAAGTACCCCTTGCCTAACGAAGAGAAGAACTAGGAACAAGATGATGGCAGTCTTCCAATATCTGAGGGGCTTCACAAAAAGGAGGAGGTCAACCTTTTCTCAAAAACACCTGAAGGTAGGACAAAAAGTAATGAATGGAAACTTATCAAGGAGAGCACCAACCTAGAACTAAGGAGAATTTTTCTGACAGGGAGAACAATCAGTGGAACACGTTGCCTCCAGAAATTGTGGTACATCACTGGAAAATATTAGACAGACATTTGTCTAGAATTTATAGTCTTCTGCTTGAACAGGGGTTGAACAAGATTTCTTCCAAATTTGTTATTCTATTATGACTGTTCTGTTATGGCGTCAGAGGTTGTATTCAGCCGATTCGGACCAGGTCAGGCGAACCAATAGCGGAAAGTTTGAGTAGTTCAGAGAACTGCCAAATACCACCTCTGTCTGGCCCCTCCCCCACCCACCTGCTCACTGCTCACTCCTGCCCACCCTCTCACTGCTAACCCACCCACCCACCCACCCCACCCACCTACCCACTCACCCAACCCCGCCTCGTCTCGCCCCGCTCACTCAATCCTCATCTCACCTCCCCGGCATAGCACGCTGTGTGGATCCTTGCTTGCATTGACCACACAGTCTCTGCAGCTTGCCTGCCTTCCTACATAGTGCCTGAGGCCCAAGTGAGCAGCCCTGATCTGCCTGCCTGGGTAAGTAAGCCTGAGAGTCATGGCCTAGCTAGCTTCCTCCCCCCCCCCCGTCCTTGGCCTCCAGCTTGCCTGGCTTGCTTTGCAACTGCAGCTGCATTCCATGTGGTGCTGTGGCCTAGCTAGCTGCCCCCCCTCATCATTGGTGCTTGCCTGGCTTGCTTCGCCATTTGCCTTGGCCAGTCGGGGAATGCATCATTCCCCTGCTCCAGCCTTGGCCTGGGCCTCTGCCTGCATGTTGCCCTACTGGCCTCAAACTACATCCCCTGGGCCAAAGTAATTTATTTGGCCTGCTGCCTGCTGTGCTAAACTGAAGGGCCATGGGGCGAGTGGTGTGGGTGCAGGAGAGCTGAAGCAGTTTGGGAATGGACCGGATGGTTCTTCTTATCTGTAAGAAGTCCCATTTTGGACTGCTGGACAAAGTTGAATTTTTAAAAACAAAATAAGATGCTTTATAAGAAAAAAATGAGTGGAACTTCGAAGGAGATGGCGTTACTTTTTCAAAACACAAAAGACATCATGGAGAAAGGATTTAAGGAGATTACGGAAAAAATGGAAAATAGCATATAAGGATTGATGAGTAAAGACCAAGATGCCCAAGAAAGGGAGGAGTCAACAGAAGAAATGGAGGAGGAAGAAGACAAAGAGGAGACAACAATGAAAATAATAGTGACTGATGAATTAAATCAGGGGGGAAATATATTAAGAGAGTTGGAAGATACTTTTGAAAGGGAGATAGGGGCCCGGGCAGAACTAGGCAGTGGAAGACGGTAGAGGTGGGAGAAATACCTAGACTGAACATCCAAGAAGCTGATGCAGACAGAGAAAAAGATCCAAGAGAGGAATATGAGAGGCAAGTAAAAAAAAAAAAAAAAAGCATAGCAATTAAACTATTGAAGTGGATAAGAGATGATGGATAGATGATTTTTCTTTTTTGTTGTTGTTCTGATTTGCTTTTCGTTTTCTCTCTCTTTCTTTTCTTTTCTTAGGTAGGTGAATGACTAGAAGTTAGGTAGGATAGAAAGAAAAAGTCTTTTAATAAAGGATGACATGATTAAAAGTTAGAATAAGTGATAGAAATAAGAAAAGGGGGAATATTGGACTTCCGGTTTGCTGCTGGCCGCCGCCAGACGTTCCTTTGGGATCGTCAGCTTCCATTGCCTGTCAGAGCCGCCTTCACAGCGGAATGGCGGCTCGAAAAAACTCCGTTTCCAAGAGGAAACGGAGATAGAGCCGGCAGGGGTGGGTAGAACTCTCTGCAGAGTCCCAAAAGTTTTTTTTTTACTTTTGGGACGGAGCGGATGAGAAGCCCCATATCCCCTGCCACTGCTCCGGGCTTTGGGAGACCTCTGCTTATGCAGAGCCAGGCGTCAAGAGCAAGCCTGCGAATTTAACAGAATAATCAAAGAAAAGGCGAGCTGGACCCTTAATACTGAATCGCAAGTATTTTACCCTTTAAAAAACTATTTAAGAGAAAAGATGAGAGGAAAGGGGGAAAAAGAGTCTTTTAAAATGGCGTCTGCCATGGCTGGAGAAGGGCTGAAAGCTGCGGCTTGAAGAGAGGCTGAAAGGGAAAGTCCTTCCGTTTTCTATTACAAAGTAGCGGAATGAATATTTTTGGCCGTAATTGAGGCAAAACCTCACTCCCACTCTTGCTTTTTTTTTTTTCTTTTTTTTTCTTGGGGATCTGATATTGATCTTGGTTGGAAACAAGCTTTTTTTTTTCCTCTCTTTTCCACTAAATCTTGTCTGTGTGGGAAATGGCACCGGGACTCACACAGCTAGACAAACGGGGGGGGGGGGGGGGAATCTCCCCCATTAATAAATTACACCAACAAGTTTTAACTCTCCAGTGTCAGAAACCTGATTTTAATATAATAGAATTTCTTCTTGAAGAGATTGTAAGAAGGGATGAGATTGTGAACCAGCAACTCGAAAAATTTAAGCAGGAAATTAAAGAAATTGGTGAATTGGTGAAATCAAAGTTTGACTTTTTGAATCGAAAGATTTTAAAAACAGCTAATGGTTTATCAGACTTTCTGATTCGGGTGGATGCAAAGACTAAATTATTAGAGTCTAAAATGAAGGAAACTGAGGAGAATTTGGATGACATGATTCAAAAAATTAAAAAGGATTTGGTAAACATTCAGGATAATAGCTCAGAAGACAAACCTAAAATGGAGGTTGACCAAAAGACTGGTAACGAAGAAAATGTGCAACAGAGGATTGAAAGAGAAGTTTTAATGATTCAATATAATTTTACAGAATATGCAATTAGACTGAGAGGTTTGCAGGAAAATAATAGAGATGACTTAAGGAAAATATCTTCTGAAATTCTGGCTGGGATTTTAAAGGTTCAACCTGATGAAGTGTATTGCAGGATTGATAGAATTTACAGAATAAACTCCTGGTTGGCAAAGCAAAGGCAATTGCCTAGAGATGTGGTGATCTATTTTACAGATAAAGAAATTAGGAATAATATTGTGCAGAACTCTTTTAATTCTACTTTGCAATTTCATGGAAGAAAGATTTGGATTTTTAAGGAGCTCCCGACTAAGATGTTAATGGAGAGGAAGAAATTTGGCTTTCTAGTGACTGAGTTAAAAAAAAGAAATATCCTATTTAGCTGGAATGCCCCAGTTGGTTTAATATTGAGACACCAAGGAGTAAGATATCAACTGAACACTGTTGAAAAAGCGGAAGAATTTTATCAAAAATTTTTAAAAATGAATTTAACATTTTTAGGCATAATACAGGATAAGCAAAAGGAGTTGGAAACAAAAAGAAAATACCAAATTACAGAGGCTGTGGTGGATAAGTTGTCTTTGGACTCTCTGGATACCCCAGCTGGACTGTCTATAAATAAGAGAGCAGTGTCATCCGACTCCAATGTGATGAACCATCAAGTCACAGACAAGTGCGCAAATCAACCAGTCGATATACAAGTGATGGAGAAGAAAGATGAGATGATAAAACTAACCCAACAAGATCAACTCACAAAGCAGAATGAAAATCGATCAGCCGATACACAATTGGTAGGCACGAAACGAGGATGGAAATTCAACCCGCAAAAGAAAAAGAAAAAGAAAAGAAATAGATCTCATAGAAACAGCAATTTCTAAACCAAGCAACAGTGAAGCCAGGGACTTTAAAAAATGAATGAACATCTGAAAAGATAGCGGAGGCGAACAATTGTTTAATACTATCCTGAGGATTGTGGCAGATCTCTGTAATGCCGTGATTTTGGGATGTGAAAAGAGCCTCACCTTGTTGGATTTGAATTATCTACTCTGGATTTCTTTTACTGGTGAATATATTATGATTATTTTGAGTTACAAGGCAAGAGAGTTACGCTGGGGCATGCAGAAGATCTGGTTGTTACCCATTAGGATGATGGGAATCAACATCCTGATGAATACCACAACTATAACTATATGGATATAATTATAATGTCACTCGGGTGGTTGTTTTTACTTTTATATATATACGAGGATATCTACTACTGATGGGGGCAGAAGATGATTGAAGATTTTGAACAAACTGTTGCACCAGCATGTTATTTTACCCTATTATGGGTGATGGATTTAACGATCCAGTGGAAAGACATCAAAGAAGATATTATATGGATTATAAATTTAAAGTTATTGTCTTTTTTTTTTTTATAAAATGGAATGCATATATAGATATGTGTATATTTTAGTAAAGTGGGCAGTGGGTTATATTTAGAATTGTATTGCATGATTTTGTAGGAATTGAAGGGTTGAAATAGGTTAGTTTACTGATTGATTAGTCTAAGAAAAAGGATCCTTAAGTCATATATTTAGGGGAGTGGAGTAATTGGATAGAACTGAATAAACGTTAAATTTGGATGTAGGGAGAAGGCTGCTTTAAAATGTTATATTAATATATATAAAAGATTAAATGTTAAATTGTAATAATACACTATAAGTTTAGGGGAGGAGAAAAAGGGCAGATTATTGTAAAAATGGGAGTTATAAGAATAATATGCTAAGGGTCAGTATTCTGAGGAGGGAGTAAGGGAAAGGAAAGATATTATGTATGTAATTAGTTATGAAATAGCCTATTGTTGTGAAGAAGTCACGGGGGGGATGGGTGGTGAGGGGGGGTTAGGGAAGGGGGGGAAAAAGGGGGAAAACTTGTATTTGAAAACTTTTTCAATAAAAAAAAAGAAAAGGGGGAATATTAGTGTATACACTTTTATATTTAGATTCTTGGGTGTTATTATTTATTATCATTCGATCTTAATTGGTTTTAATTGGGTTTTTATTGTATGTTTTTACCTGTTTATTTGTTTTTACCTGTGTTCGCCGCCCTGAGTCCTTTCGGGAGAAGGGCGGCATATAAATACTTGCAAATAAATAAATAAATATAATAAAATAAAAGCAAGAACAAGAGAAAATATGGAATAATTGAATAATGACAGACTGCAATTTAATATAAATGTGTATCATTATTAGAAATATATGTTGATTGAATGTAATGAATATGATTAATACTACTAGTTTTATTTGTATTGGAATGTATAACATCCAGGTGCCACACTAGTCACGCATTGATATGTTTGTAAAAAAAATAAAAAAGTTGGGAAAAAAAGAAGCCCAATCCGGAAACCGTTGCAGCGGAGATCTTGCAGCTGCTTCTTCCGTCCCTTGTTGAGCCTTGGTCACTCGCGCAGATGGTCCTTGTGCTCTCTGGGTCGGCAGCTGCTTTCTCCACTGTTGCTCTTTCTGGGAGAGCGTCTTCTACAATTTAGCAGCTGTGAGCCATCACTTTCCTCTAAGTCCTATCCAGAAAGTGCTGCAGCACAGAGAAGCAGCAGCCATATTGAATGGTGTTTCTCTCAGCCACAGCGCTTTCCAGATGGGACTTAGAGGAAAGTGGCAGCTCACAACCGCTAAATTTGCACAAGATGCTCTCCCAGCAGTGTGGAGAGAAGCAGCCGCTGCCCCGGAGAGCAGAGATGGAAGGGAGCAGGCCGCAAAAGGCTGCTCGGTCGAGCAGAAGTCATTCGTGTGCGCATGCGTGCAGGCTGCACATTTTGGCGAACTGGTGGTGAAATTATTTGAAACCCACTACTGTATGGCATATGTTATTTTCTATGAGAAACAATAGTAATTGCCATACCTACCTTTTTTCTGATTTGTATAATAAAGGACTTGCCCATTTTTCTTGTCTACCACTAATAAAGAGGAAGTGTGCCCACATATTCTGGTCTGTTTAGAGTGAGAGTCTGACTAATGTGCAGATATGGCCTGTGTAAAAGAGAAGAAAGTATGATCATTGCTATTTCATACTTTTCAAAACTGGTTTGCTTTAATTGCCACCATATCACACAATAAAGAATTTTGGAATTTATTGAGCTGTTAAGAGTTCTGGGAATTTTTAAATGTTACTGACTCCCAATGGAAGACTGTAAATTCTCAAATCCCTCCTTTGAGAGCCCTTTATTAACTGCTTTATATCTATTATGAAAACTTACTCTGAATAGAACATGATCACTTTGCTGATCACAGATTAATAAATAGCAGCTGACAAAACAAAATATTAAGATATCATTATCTTAGATACTGTTTATCTAAGAGTTTAGATCCATTCTGTTGATTCTAACTGCTTGTGTTTTTCTCTGAAATTTCTGTGAAATTTGTGGACTAATGATATGCCAATTTGTTTTGTTTTCTGGAAAGTCAACTATGGTCCGAAAGAATTTGTTTTGTATTTCATCAGTTCACAGTTAGGCAAAGTTTGCCCTTTTAAAATGGGCATTTGTCACTGTTGAAATGTGCAAAACCTGACTAATTTTATAGCATTTTCAGAAAGAGGGACCTTCTTTATGATCATATACTTGAATGTGTTGCCACTGCCTCTTCTAGATATGGAATTATTACATTTAAATACTTTATTTACATGCAAAGCAGACAGCCATGTCATTGAATTTAATTTGGGTTCTGAAACTCTTTCAAGTTTTTCCCAGAGTACTTTTTTTTTAATTATTTTATTTTTTATTAATTCAGACTTTACCTAAACATTCTTAGATGGTGAAAAAAATACAGTTAAATTTATGAACTCCTTATTCATCTTCAAATTGAATTAGAACTACTTCTTTTTTAGATACATGGTCAATTCTATTCTTTTAGATTTTCTCTACTGAATATTCTATCTGCATATTCTATCTGGAATAATACATATAGAATTATCATATTTGAAATTTACCATAGATAAGGACAGCTAAGAGCATGCAAGCAAGCAAGCAAGCAAGCAAGCAAGCAACAAACAAACAAACAAACAAACAAAAACAAACAAACCTTTAATTTCTTAATCACTGAGGATCTCTTTTTGTTGTGGCTATTGTTCAATCATATCTTATTTTTGTAGGCTGCCTGGAAAAGTCCCTGCAGTTTTCTTGGCCCAAGATAACCCAGCTGCCTTTGTGTCTAAGGTATGACTAGAACTCATGATTTCCAGATTTTTAGCCAGACACCAATGTGGCTCTCTTAACTATTACTCAGCTATCGTTTTATCAAATCTAGTCAGGCATTTATAGCAATTTAAGTTAAATTTTTCTATATTAAATATTGAGCTTTCAAAATAGTTACAAACATGAAGTACTGCAATATGGAAGGATTTGTACTTAGAAATATAGCAATTTGCTGAAAATGTGAATGGTGCTCCTACATGTTTTCCTATGAGCTCCTATGAGTTCACAAATCATTAATTTAGACCATCATCTCACTGATTTGAAATTTCAACAGAATATAAGTACATACCTCCTATATCAGTTCATAACCAGGTTTCTCCTTTCAAATTTCACAGTTTCAGTCAGAAATTGACTTCCATGGACCTTACTTCATACTTAAGTGGTCAATAGAGGGGGCATGCATAAGTGCACTAACGTGCCTATTGTCCCTATCATTGTATTTTTTCTTTTATTCTTGCTTTTGTTTGATAAATTCTAATAAATAAATAAATAAATAAATAATTAGATAGGTTTCTCCAAACTTTTGTAAAAGTTTTTTTATTTTTTAAACAAACAATGCATCATTAATCATTCAGTGTGTCATCAGAGTACATATTTTGTGTCCTTACTTCTCCTCCATTGTAATAATAATAATAATAATAATAATAATAATAATAATAATAATAATAATAATAATAATAATAATAATTTTATTTCTATACCGCCCTTCTCCCGAAGGACTCAGGGCGGTGTACAGCCTATTTAAAAACAGAATAAACATCAATTTAAAATAATTTAAAAATATTAAATAAATTTGGCTTAATTTAAAACCCCCAAAATTAAAACATCCAATTTAAAATTATGTTGTTAACCCAGCCTGGCGGAACAACAAGGTCTTGAGTCCTGGAGGATTTTTCATCAGGTCCGCCTGATCCGCCAGTTGCGTCCCTTTCTGGATCGGGACTCGCTACGCACGGTCACTCATGCCCTCGTCACCTCCCATTTGGACTATTGTAACGCTCTCTACATGGGGCTCCCCTTGAGGAGGACTCGGAGGCTCCAACTGGTGCAGAGTGCGGCCGCGCGGGTGGTGATGGGAGCGACGTGGCGCTCCCATGTAATGCCTCTCCTGCGCGAGCTGCACTGGCTCCCGGTGGTCTTCCGAGTGTGCTTCAAGGTTTTGGTCATCAACTTCAGAGCGCTCCATGGCTTAGGACCTGGCTATTTGCGGGACCGCCTGCTGCCACCAATAGCCTCCCACTGACCAGTACGCTCCCATAGAGAGGGGCTCCTCCAGGTGCCGTCGGCCAAACAATGTCGACTGGCGGCCCCCAGGGGGAGAGCCTTCTCTGTGGGGGCACCTACGATCTGGAACGAGCTCCCCCCGGAGATACGGAGGATTCCAGATCTGCGTACCTTCCATCGCGCACTTAAGACGTTCCTATTTCATCAAGCTGGCCTGATCTAAACTTTTCCTCTTTTAAATGGGAATTTTAAATTTGATTTTAAATTATTGGGGTTTTAAAATGGTTCAGCCAAATTTATTTAATTTGTTTTATCTCTATTTTAAATTTTGTATCTATATGTTTTATTTTATGGCTGTTCATCGCCCTGAGTCCTTCGGGAGTAGGGCGGTATACAAATTTAATAAAATGAAATGAAATGAATGAAATGAGTGCGCAGCGAAATACCCGGAGGTCAGAAATCTTACGAATTTCCGGGGGCAGTTCATTCCACAGGAGTACCACCCAAGGTACCTGGGTCCTGTGCCATGGAGCGCTTTAAAGGTGGTGACCAACACCTTGATTCGCACCCAGAAGACCACTGGGAGCCAGTGCAGCTCGCGCAGGAGGGGTGTCACATGGGCGCAATGGGTTGCACCCATAACCACCCGCGTGGCTGCATTCTGGACCAGTTGGAGCCTCTGAGTGCTCTTCAAGGGGAGCCCCATGTAGAGAGCATTACAATAGTCCAGCCGGGAGGTGACAAGGGCGTGAGTGACTGTGCGCAGGGCACCCGGTCCAGAAAGGGCTGCAACTGGTGAATCAGGTGAACCTGATAGAAGGCCCCCCTGGCCACGGCCGTCATATGCTCTTCTAAAGACAGCTGTGCAGGAGGACACCCAGATTGCGAGCCCTCTCTGTGGGGGACAAAGATTCACCCCCAATAGTCAGCGATGGCACCTGCTGACTATATCGGGACACCGGAAGCCACAATCACTCGGTCTTGGAAGGGTTGAGTCTGAGCCTGTTCCTCCCCATCCAGACCCGCACGGCCTCCAGGCAGCGAGACATCACATCAAGGGCATCGTTGGGGTGGTCTGGGGTGGAGATGTACAGCTGAGTGTCGTCAGCATACAGATGACACTTCACCCCAAAACCACGGATGATCTCACCAGCGGCTTCACATAAATGTTGAACAGAAGGGGCGAGAGGATCAACCCTTGCGGCACTCCCCATGCGAGACGCCTCGAGGTCGACCTCTGTCCCCCTGCCAACACAAACTGCGAACGGTCGGAGAGGAAGGAGGAGAACCACCGCAGAACGGTGCCCCCTATTCCTAACCCCCTCAACCGCTGCAGCATGATACCATGGTCAATGGTATCAAAAGCCGCTGAGAGATCTAATAGGACTAGGACAGAGGAGCAACCCCTGTCCCGAGCCCTCCAGTGATCATCCACCAACGCAACCAATACCGTTTATGTGCTGTATCCCTGCCTGAAGCCCGACTGGCACGGGTCCAGATAGATAGCTTCATCCAGGTGTCAGGGAAGCTGTCGTTCCACCACGCTCTCAACAACCTTCACCACAAAACGAAGGTTGGAGAACGGATGGTAGTTGGCTAATTCAGCCGGGTCCAGGGAAGGCTTCTTGAGGAGGGGCCTCACTACCGCTTCTTTCAAGGTGGCAGGAAAGGCACCCTCGCTCAAAGAAGCAGTTATAATCCCCTGGAGCCAGCCTCGTGTAACCTCCCGGGAGGCCAGTACGAACCAGGAGGGACACGGGTCCAATAAACACGTGGCGGCACTAATCTTACACAGAACCCTGTCCACATCCTCAGGAGCCACAGGATCAAACTCCTCCCAGATAACATTCTCAAGACCTGCCCTCGTCTCCTCCCATGGACTCATCCAATCGGAGTCCAAACCATCCTGAATCCGAGTGACTTTATCGTGCAGGAATTGCACAAAATCCTCAGCATGACCCTGCAAGGGATCTTCCCGCACTCCCGCCCGAAGAAGGGAGTGGGTCACCCTAAACAGGGCGACTGGGCGATTCTCTGCAGATGCGATAAGAGCGGAAAAATGGTTAGATTTTGCCGCTTTTATCGCCACTAGGTAAGTCTTGATATAAGACCTCACCTGTGTCCGGTCGGAATCGGATTGACTAGTCCTCCAAATGCTCTCTAGGCATCTTTTCTGATGTTTCATCTCTGAGGAGAACCAAGGAGCCAATTGAGATCGGCATCGGGTCAGAGGCCGCAAAGGCACGACGCGGTCCAAAGCTCCAGCGGCTGCCCTTTCCCAGGCGGCCACCAGCTCTTCAGTCGAGTCATGTGTCAGAGTCTCAGGAAATGGCCCAAGTTCCGTCAGGAACCTTTCGGGGTCCATCAGGCGCCTAGGACAGAACCATCTGGTCGGTTCTGTCTCCCTGCAGTGGGGGAAAGCAGTAGGAAAGTCCAAGTGGAGGAGCGAATGATCTGTGCATGACAAGGGTTTGATGTCTAGGTCCCCTCTACCAAGATCACTCAACCACTGACCAGAGATAAAAATCAAGTCCAGAGTGTGTCCCCCTATGTGAGTGGGGCCTTGAACTACCTGGGTGAGGTCCATGGCCATCATGGAAGCCATGAACTCCCAAGCCACCTCTGACGCCTCACCCGCAGATGGAAGGTTGAAATCCCCCATGACAATAAGTCTGGGGGTATCAACTGCCACCCTGACAATGACGTTGAGTAGCTCGGGCAGGGTCGCTGCCACGTGGCAGGGAGCCAGGTACATGATCAGCAAACCCATCTGCACCCCACAGCCCCACTTCACACAAAGGGACTCACATCCGGCTATCTGAGGAACAGTGGTCTCCCTCGGACAAAGACTTTTCCTAATAATCATCGCCACTCCCCCACCCCTCCCCTGGGCCCTTGGCTGATAAAATGCACGGAAACCTGGCGGGCACATTTCGAATGAGGGGGAACCCCCCCTCTTGGCCCAACCAGGTCTCCGTAATACCTGCCAGGTCCGCACCCCCCTCCGAAATAAGATCACATATATTTCTATCACATCTTTATATTTTCATTTAATTTGTTATATTCTTTCCAAATTTCTTACTATATTAATTCATTTTGTGCCTCCTTTCTCCCCATTTTCTTATTACATTTCTATCTTGCTTTTACATCTTCATTCAATTCATTACAACATTTTCCCCAAAATTTTTAATTATATTGATTTTCATATATATCTCCTCTCTAACCATTGATAAAATTGCCCCATACCTTAAAATACTCCGATTCTTCTTTTTCTTTAAGTGCCAATGTTAATCTATTCATTTCTGCACATTCCAATATTTTCTTAATTACTTCTCCCTCTGTAGGGATTTTCTCTGCTTTCCAATTTTGTGCAAATATAATTGTCGCTGCAGTTATAACATGTAGATGTATGTAAAATATATCAAGAATATATTTTCTTTACTATATTTCTCTGGTAAGATACCCAATAGGAACAGCTCAGGTTTTAAGTCAATATGTTGTTGTTTCATTTCCTCTAACCATGTTTGAATTTTAACCCAATAATTTCTCGCTTCTGGGAATGGCCACCACATATGATACTACAAATTTGGTATCTGATGGCATTTCCAACATTTAGCTAATTTTATCTTTAAACATTTTTGCTAATTTTTCAGGTGCCATGTGCCATCTATAAAACATTTTATATTGATTCTCCTTAT
Organism: Arizona elegans; assembly: GCA_022577455.1. Lineage (NCBI taxonomy): Eukaryota > Metazoa > Chordata > Lepidosauria > Squamata > Colubridae > Arizona > Arizona elegans. The sequence continues at coordinate 87,458,949 of JAKOOJ010000004.1, forward strand.
AAGCTGTGGACATTGTTAATTTATAGTTTCTTTCCCATAATTGTTGCCATTTATCTAACTCAATTGTATATCCAAAATTTTTAGTCCAAGTTATCATTGTTTCTTTTATCTGTTCTTCTAACTTAATACTAAGTAAATAGTTATATAATTTTTAAATCATTTTCTTGTTTGTTCCTGTGAGTATCTCATCTAGTTCTGTTATTTCCAAATAAACACCACATAATTTATTATTATTATTATTATTATTAATTTAATTTGTATACCTCTCTTCTCCCAGAAGGGACTCAGGGCGGTGAACAGCCAAAATTTAGCATCCTTTTCATATCTTGTTTGTATTTGCAATTGTGTGTACAAGTCCATTTCAATCCCTTGTTCTTCTATTTCTTGTTTCATTTTCAATTCCCCCTTATCTGATAATATAACTTTATATCTGACAATATTTCCCATATTAATAATATTTGGATGTATTAACGCTTCCATTGTTGATAACCATGTTGGTATTTTCAAATAATATTTATCTCTAACCTTCTCCCACACTAATAGTAATGCATTTCTTATATTATGCCTTTGAAGATAACTATGCATCTTATTTTTGCCATACCATAGAAAGGCATGCCATCCCAATTGTAAATCATGTCTCTCCAAAGTTAATAGTTTTGTATTTCTTAATTCAATCCATTCTCTCATCCATGTCAATGCTGCTGCCTGGTAATATAGTTTCCAGTTATGTAAAAACAAAATCAGCAGACAAATCCATTACTTCAAACTTTCTAAAATCTCACTATTCAACTTGGCTTAAAAACATCACTCCCAATATTCTTCTCTTTCTTTGATATCTATTTCTTATCACTCCAGCCAAAGTTGTCAAGGTCAGCTTATTTCTTGTATTCAACTCAGTCTTTTCTCTTGTGCCACCAGATGGCTCTACAGTTTTATTTTCAGTCAGCAAAAATAGGAAAAGTTTAGAATTTTTAAAACTTTAAAAAGTTTCTATTCAATTCAAATTTATTTATTTATTTATTTATTTATTTATTTATTTATTTATAATAATTTTTATTCAACATTTACATCTTTAACATCCTTGTTACATTTTTACAGCTTTCTGATACCAGCATCTTTAATAATATCTATAACCAACTATATACACATACATTTTATGTATTACTTAGTAATTTCTGTATTCATTACAATTTATACCTATCTATTACACAATCTTCTTTTATGTTTATACATTTATACATTAATTTTGGATTGTTTCTCCAACCAGTTATACCATCTATTCCATGTCTCATAATAAATGTTTCCTCTCAGTCTTTTAATTCCATTGTTAATTTATCTGCTTCTACACATTCTAGCACCTTTTTTATGATCATCGTATTTGATGGAGCACATCTTTGTTTCCAATTTTGTGCAAATGAAATTCTGGCGGCTGTAATTATGTGAAGTATAAGGTAATAGATTTCTTTCTTAATCTTCTCTTTTATAATTCCCAATAAAAATAGTTCGGATTTCATAGCAATTTTTTCCCCTGTCATTTCCTCTAATCATTTTTGGATTTTTAACCAATATGCCTTTGCTTTGGGACATGTCCACCACATGTGGAAATATGTCCCATGTTGATGATTGCATTTCCATCAATTTGATGCATTTTTGGGGGATATCTTGGCCAATCTCGCCAGGGGTAAATGCCACCTATAAAACATTTTGTAAATATTTTCTTTATAGGCGGCTGACAACGTCATCTTATAATTTGTTCCCCATAATTTTTCCCAATACTCTAATTCAATATTATACCCAAAGTTTTTCGTCCAAATTATCATCATTTCCTTTACCGTTTTCTCCTCCATTTTGTCAATTCAAATTTATTTAAATTCATTTAATCATTTTTAAAAAATACTCAATCAGGTTTTCTATCTTTTCTTATTTTCAAATCAATTCTTTCAATTCATTCAATATCTTTTCCTTGCAGTTCTTTCCTTTCCTCGCCACTCTAATACCAGAAGTGGAGAGCTGACACAGACCTGCTCTCCCTCCCCTCTGCACCACTTTTCCACTCTATATTAATTCCAACGGGTATGAAAAGAAACTTATATATAAAAAGCCAGGTTCTCACCCAGATGATCCACTCTGTCTTTTGCTTCTTAGTGGCACAGTATGGCTGCTTTCTCAGTCGTCTGGCGTAAGAGGCTTCTTCTGACTAACCAGGGAATTTGCATTTTCCCTGTGTTAGTCAGTCCGTGCCTCTCTTGTTTGCTCTCCCTACAAGACAGCTTAGGTCAATGAAGACCCCCAAACAGCTGAGATGTCAACAGTCTCCTGGGAGCTCTCGAAGCACACGTTGTCTTGCCGTGACACTGGCCACACCCCCTTTTATTCTTGTTCTTGTTTTTATTTGACAAATTCTAATAAATAAATAAATAGAAAGATAGGTTTCTCCTTGCAGTTTAGAATGCAGTCCTGAGAATGAAGCATAAAATATCCTATTTGATGCATGTTCACTATATGATTTTATACTTCCTCATTATCAATAAAGTAAATCTTTCAAATAAATGATAATATAGCATTAACTATATTGTTTCTTCTTTCCTTGTCATATTATTTACTTATCATCATAGTGATCTTGCTTATCATCAGTTATATATTTGTGGCATAGGCTATGAAATATGGATATCTAAAATGATATTTAACTGAGCAACCTAAACCCAATGAGAACTTTACAGTTCACTCCCAAGTTAAGTACAGAAAAATGTTTTGTCACCATTATGATGAATTGTTTTGGAGAGGATGAGGGATTTTCAAAGGAGAATGACAATTCAGCATAAATCTCTACTTTAGATGCAAATCATATATTTTGCATAGACGTTCACATTAAGAACTATCAGAATTCTTTCTCTGACTCCAAGGGGAAAAATATCTCTCAAAGTAATAAAAAGGAGAGGGAATGCAGAGAAAAAGTGGATTTATTGTAGGTATTTCAAAAAGGTCTAGGCTAGCTGGCAATACATGCATATTGGATTTAAAATATATACTGCAGCTGTGGATTCTTCTTTGACTTTTTAATGCTTGTTTTATTTGGCTCAAAATACATTTAGGTTTTTATAATGAGCCAAAAAGTCTTCCATATGTATGTCAGATTTTGCATTAGACAAAACTCAGCTACTGTGAGAAATGAGCATTTTCTTTTTGCAAGACTTTTAACTAATGTTGTCAGAACTCCAATTCAGATTTTACTCATACTTAGAATTATCTTAATGTTTGTATCAAATTCACTTGAGGCAAAATTCATTGGCAGCTTCACTTGCTGCAAAGAACATGCACCCTACTGAAGTTGGCAAGAAGGCCTCCATAGCGCTATTATATTTCTTGAGACAAATCAGTTTACAGAATGACTGTGTAAGTAATAAAAGTTTGACTAAATAAAAGGGCCAGAGATTTGCTGAAAAAAAAAGAAAAGAAAAGAAAAAGAAAGATAAAAGAAAGAATACCTTTTGTGTTCATATAATGAACACATATAATTTATAATATAATATAAATGTTTATTCCTTTGGTAGTGTAAAATAGCACTAGAATTATTATTTTTTTATTGTTTTATTTTCACCTCAGACTGGAGCCTACTCTTAGCCTGTTGAACAGCATGTCTTCCAGTATTGCATTTTACAGCCAAAAGTTATTATGAATGTGTTTAGAATGTTGCTGAAAAATACTTTACTTTTTTAAAAAAAGAATAATATACAAAATAAAGATTGGAAAAAAAGAATCAAAATGTAGAGAGATGAAAAGTGTGGGAAAAGAAAAAAGAAAAGAAAAAGAATTTCAACTTTTCTCAGTAGAGATATAAATATATAATCAGGTAATCCTTACTCTAAGTTAAATATGACAAATTATCTAAGTTTAACAACATATACAACATTTTTGTAATATTAAACAAATCTATTTTCCAGTCATTAATTCAAAAATATTCATAATTATCAAACAATATTATAAAATAATCTCTAGTTTTAAAAATATACCTTAACAAAATATTAAAATAACCAAAATAGTCAATTTCAACATCTGCATCAATCTGCTTTTTCAAATCTATTCTGTTTTTTTACTAACTTTTACATTTCTTTTATCTCTTTGTACTATGGTGCCTCACTGATATAGCCTTAAGAAAAAAAAAAGTCCCGAATTTCACCATGGCAAAAAGTTCCTAATCTCAATTACACATCCATTTTTACCTATGTATAAAAATGTCATTGAAGATACATTTCATCATAATTTTCACTTTTTAAATCCACATATTGATCAATAATCAAAATCAATACTATATCCAAATCTTACAAGTTTAATCATAACTCATTATTATATTAACTATCAATGGATAAATCTCTAGAAGATCTATTTTTTATCTAAACTATCAGATATTAATATACAACCCCTTAACAAATATAATTTCTTTTTCCCTTTTTATTACTAAACCAAAATTTCTTTCAGCGGGAATCATTTATTCAGCATAATCAATCCAATATTTTTGGAGGCCATTTTATTATAAATCTATACCCAACCTTCAATAGAGCATGTCCAAAAGTTATTAAAGTCTCTATATATAATGTATAGAGTCTCCATATAACATATCTGTACAACTCTCTATATAACGTATCCTAATTAGACATACCATCCTATCTTATACCTTCTCTTCCCAAGTAATGACTCCTATTTCTCTTTTGTCCAATCTCTCATCCATAACTTCCAGATTCTTGATGATCATGTATTCCCTTCTGTTCCATTTCTGTTGTTATCAGTCTGTCAAATACAGGATGAAAGTTATCCATGGTTACAGAAATATCAGAGTGAGCAATGTACAGTGTGATGTAAAATATAAAAATGGACAAAAATCTAAGAAAAACGTCCATAATTTTTTATGCCTGACAACTGTCTGATATATACCCAGTAAAAGATACATCATTGTTTTATATTTCTATCCTCTCTTGATGCTTGGACAAATTGCAAGGGAAAGATGGTTCATGGATTATCTGTTTATATATAGGTTTCAATGCACTTGGAATCTCTGTCTTGGCTGACGTCGTGCAAGATGTAATGTCTTAAGAAATCCAAAGTGATTGGCAGGTTTGACATTGTGGCATCCATGTAATACCATGAGCCTGATGTCTTTCAGAACATACAATTTATCTCCTTTCCACGCAAGATCATCCCTATCCGTCAGTAGAGACCTGTTTTCTGCTAACCAGGCATCTGTTGGCAATGTTCTCTGCAAGTCGTTGTACCAGACGTTTACTGGCTGGGTATGTTCTATCTGCCCCGCCGACTGTCTGGAAGGTATCATTGCCTGTACCACCTCCTCCCTCTTCCTGTTGTATTGTGGCATGTGCGATAGCGGGCACGTAATTCAGGTTGAAATTCAACCTCTGGAAGTATTGTGCGCAGTGGACCTGCTTGGGGGACAGTTTTCTGGGGGAACCTGGGGCAAGGCCTCCAGGTTCTTGTGGTCAGTACACACTTCAGAGTCCCTGCCCCCTCAAGCAGCCCACCCTCTCTCTGTGGCCATAAGCTTCCTTGAGGTATAGGCACAGGGTTGCAGCCTCCCCTGGTTGTTTCTTTGAAGTAGGACAGCCCCTACAGCTACGTCACTTGTGTCGGCTTGTATGACAAAAGGCCATGTTGGGTCGGGGTGTCTTAATACTGGTTCAGAGGCAAACATTCCTTTCAGCTTCTCAAATGCCTTTTGACACTCAGGTGTCCCTGCAATTATCTGTCCTGGTCGTGGCTTTTTTGTGTTGGGTTTTGTACATAGAAGATCTGTTAAGGGCAATGCCACCTGAGCAAATGATGGGATAAATTATCTATAAAAATTGGCAAATCTGAGGAAACTCTGTAACTATTTCCTTGTTTTGGGGGCCTGCAACTCGATCACTGCCTTCACCTTTTTGTGATCCATCTCCACCCCCTCTCCTGATATACAGTAACCTAAATAATCTATTTCTGTTTGGTGGAATTCACATTTAGACAACTTTATAAACAACTTGGCAGCCAGCAGTTTCTCTAAGATTTGGCGGACTAACCTGGTGTGTTCCTCCATTGTTTTAGTGTATATCAAGATATCATCCAGGTATATAAGGAACCCCTGATAGAGATGTTCATGCAGAACTTATTTCATTTATTACCTGCATAAAAACAGCTGGGACACCCTGTAACCCGAACAGCATTACTTGAAACTGGTAACTCACCAGGGCACACTTAAAAGTTGTTTTCCACTCATCCCCCGGTTGGATATACACCCGGTAATAAGCCTCTCTTAGATCCAGTTTCATAAAGATCTTGCTGGTTGCTAGGGTGGACAATAAATCCTTCATTAGCGGAAGAGATATAAATGCTCTATGCATATTGCGTTGAACCCACGCTGTCTATTTTTTCCCTGAACAGGACTGCCGCCGTCATGTGGGACCTGTTGGGCCAGATGAACCACTGGCTAGGTTTTTATCAATGTACCATCTCAATACCTCGAGTTCTTTCGGGGTCATTGAATACATGTGGGGTTTTGGCCCCTGGTATTAGTTATATGACACAATTGGTTGAATGGTGCGGAGGTAAAACCTCACACTCCTCCTCACTAAAAACATCTGCCAAATCCCTGTATATATCCGGAACCCCCCCCCCAATTGGTCTCTGTGTCTTCCCGTGATATCCCACCCTCCTGTCCTTCCACCTGGTCCTTGGGTGGTTCAGGGTGAAGTGCTAGTCTGAGTTTCCGGAACCCATCTTCCCACCATATGGGAAGTTGACATACACCACTAATCCATCCACCACAGACTGACGGATCAAGCACTGCGTGCATCCTGAATCAATTAGAGCACCATGCTCGGTTCCCAATATGCAGGTGTTCCGGATCGTCACCAGGATCACAAATGGGCAAATGGGCCTGGTTACCATTGGATCGTTCGAATCTCATCATTGCTATCACCTGTGACCACTGGCAATCATCCGCCTCACTCCACAGATGGGCTTCCAACATCCTTTTCCAGAGTGGTGGTTTTCATGGGTATAGCTTTGTTCATTCTGAAGTTGGCCAAGGTTGTTACTGGGTTTTTCCCCCAATGATGGGGGTCTGCAGTCCTGGGGTCTTAGGTGGAGGCAATGGGCAGTCAGGCTGGTTTATTTATTTATTTATTTATTTTTCATATTTGTATACCGCCCTACTCCCAAAGGACTCAGGGCGGTGAACAGCCATAATAAATACAAATACATATAGAAGTTAAAAACTATTAAAAAACAGATTAAGTAATTTGGCTCAAAGATTAAAACATCCAAATTTATCTAAAAGAGGTCTAAAACCCGATTTAAAAGCCAATTTAAAAGCCAATTAAAAAGGGAGAGTTAGGCCAGACCAGCCTGTTGGAATAGAAACGTTTTCAGGGCACGGCGGAATATGCGTAAGTCTTGGATGTTTCGTAACTCCAGGGGAAGCCCGTTCCAGATGGTAGGTGCCCCCACAGAAAAGGCTCTCCCCCTGGGGGCCGTCAGTCGACATTGTTTGGCCGACGGCACCCTGAGGAGTCCCTCTCTATGGGAGCGAACTGGTCGGTAAGAGGCTATTGGTGGCAGGAGGCGGTCTCGTAAGTACCCTGGTCCTGAGCCATGGAGCGCTCTAAAGATAGTAACCAAAACCTTGAAGCACACCCGGAAGACCACCGGGAGCCAGTGCAGCTTGCGCAGGAGGGGGGGTTACATGAGAGCGCCACATTGCTCCCATCACCACCCCGCGCGGCCGCATTCTGGACCAGTTGGAGCCTCCGGGTGCTTCTCAAGGGGAGCCCCATGTAGAGAGCATTACAGTAATCCAGGAGTGAGGTGACAAGGGCGTGAGTGACCGTGCGTAACGAGTCCCGATCCAGAAAGGGACGCAACTGGCAAATCAGGTGAACCTGATAAAAACTCCTCCTGGCCACGGCCGTCATATGCTCTTCTAAAGACAGCTGCAAGTCCAGGAGGATGCCCAAGTTGCGAACCCCATCTGTGGGGGCCAACGACTCGCCCCCAATAGTCAGAGATGGCGCCAACTGACTATATCGGGACGACGGAAACCACAGCCACTCGGTCTTGGATGGGTTGAATCTGAGTTTGTTCCTCCCCATCCAGATCTGTACGGCCTCCAGGCACCGGGACATCACCTCGAGGGCATCATTGGGGTGGTCTGGGGTGGAGATGTACAGCTGGTTGCAGTGAAAACATCAGAAAAGAGCCGAATCTGCTGCTCCTGGCATGATTACTGGTGTTGCTGCCTCCTTATTGGGTGATGCTTTGTCCATGGTCTGTTGTGGGTAATTCAGACTGTCCTTGCCCTGTGTCCTGAACTCTTGTAATCCTACATGCATATCCACTACAGCCTTAAACCAATAAGTCAAGTGTGGAGGCAATCCCCTATAAACATACACCTGCCATAGATCACTATCTAGTCCCATGTGAAATTGATGAACAAATAAGTACTCAGTGATTGCCCAGTGATCTTCCTAAACTCCCTTACATATTCCTTCATAGGCTGGCCCCACTGTTTAAGTGCCACAATCTCCCCTTCAGCTGATTTGGCTTTGGATTCATCCTCAAACCTCCCCCTGAGAGCCTCCAGGAACATGCCTATATTTGCTAATTCTTGCTAATTCTTGCATGTGCTCACTGTGGAGATCAGCCACCCAATTTGTCACCTCCCCTGTCAACACTGTTGTGACAGCCACCACCATTGCCCACTGGGATGGGTAGAAACATCCATAAAGGTCAAAGTATTTCATAATCTGGTTCAAAAACAGTGCTACCCAATCAGGGCTCCCATTAAACTAGGCTTGGATGTGTGGTGGGCCCCAGAATGGTGGTTGCTGAGGCCATTGTCTAGTGGGCCATAACGGCGCCTGTTCATGTACCCTGGCAGTGTCTGTGCTGCTACCAGCCACCTGGAGAGGTCCCGACTGCTTCCTCAAGGTTGGATTCCTATTGGTAGGCCCCTCAAAACCCATTCTTGGCCCCTGACGTGGCCTGTGTCCTGCCTCCCCTAAGGATGGAATTGGGGCTCCAACATTCTGCTGCTCTGCGCCTCTGAACTGTCTGGACTCCTGCTCTATCCATAATTTGGGGCTGGTAAGGTGGAATTGTGACTCAGAACTAGAACCTCCACCCCCTCGCCAGGTGTTTGAGAGTTCCAAATCCCTCACCCAGGGTTGCTAAGAAGGCGCATCACAGAAGCTGGCCTCCTCAAATCTTTCTCTGAGCACCTCATTGTGGTAGCCCCAGGACCTGTGAAGTAACTCCATTCCTGCTCATAATCTTCAATCCACTGTCTCTCCCTCCAGCCCTGGAATGGTGCTTCCCCAATGGGTGGTGGATTTTTTCTTGAGGCTCCTCAGGCCCCATTAGGGCAGAGCTGTGCCACCAATGGTCCGAAGAGGATTGAGTTGGTCCCTTATCCCCCTCCTCTTGCCTCTCCACCTGACGGTCCTCATTCCAGGCTTTCTGATCTTTGGGCTGCACAACCCTGGTTTCACTGTCCCCAGCGGCCACTGTCTCCACCACCTCCCAACTTCACCCAACTTGGGCTCCAATACAGACGTAGAAGTGCCTTCAGCCATGCCCCATACTCACAACAAAAGAACAGAAAGCTTGAGTGTAAAGAGAAGCACCTACTTTCTCTCAGCTTGCTAAACCACCCTTGTGCGAGCAAATGATGAATCACCAAACCAAGACTGTTCTGCCTCACCAGTGATCTTTTATTCTGCTACAAATGGGTCTCAGTCAAAGTTGAGTATGAGGTGTACAAAGTCAGTGCTGAGAGTTTTCGCGGGTGGGCCTACTTAGAGTCTTAAAATCCTTTCTGCCTATTGCTCTGCTAACCAACTGCATATAAACCATTCTAAGTCTAAAATCATGATTTTTGCAAGAAGCAGGAAAATCTATCAATGGAACCTTGATGGCATCCCAGTGGAACAGGTCCACAGATTCCAATATCTAGGTCCCCACTACCGGGATATAAGATCAAGACTCATTTCTCCTATTTCCCAGAGATTCTCTGGTTCACCTGATATGTTCAGCCTTTATTTCCTATTCCAGGACGCAGACCCCAATATAACTCTAAAGGTGGCAAAATTTTTTGCTGCAGTCGTGGCTGGAAAAAAACGGGAAAAGAGACAGGTAAGCCCGACGGCAGAGGATCACTAGTATTGACAGTACAAATTGTATTTGAGGCAGCAGATGGTGTACTGTCCCATGATCTATCCATATTTGTAAAATATGCTCCCTTTCTTTGTCTATTTTAATTTGGTCTCTGACCACAATAAAGCTTACTTACTTACACCCTCAGCAGCACGGCTCAGCTGATTGGAAGATTGGCGAATTCCAAGACTTGCCCTTGCCATGCTGCCACATCATCTGCCGACGCCAGGAACCAGGGCTAGGAGGACACTGATCCCTCGTTGTTCCCTCACCCATTTGCCCCGCAAACATTACCATCACCACCACCTTTGTGCAGCCTAAACACCCAGTACCCAGCTCCCCCTCTCAGTAGTCATCGGTCCTTGAGGAGATTTGTGCTGGCGTCCCATGTTTCATACCCCCATAGGGATCATGTGTTGAGCCGTGGCTGGACTCGACACTCTGGTCACACAGGAATCCAGTTATATGAAAGGTTATATGTGAATGCCTTTTCCTAGTTAAGTTTCCCCTGTGGGACAGTCCAAGCCAATGCTAGACATTTGGGATTTTGAAGATCAGTTGCATACCTCAACTCCTAATCATTTATAGTGCTCATCATGTAATTCATAACTGAAGGGGCTAGTTTTCCACAGATGCCTATGGGGAAATGCCGATTGTTTTGCTGAAGATAGATTTTGTTTGGATTGCATTCTAGTTATTTAAAATATTTTAAATTAGATTACATTAAATTAATTTTAGCCTGTTAAACATACAATAAATGTGTAATTATTTTAAAATACACAGTATTTGGAACATATTCCATAATACTATGGAACAGTATTTTGTTACTGTCTCTGGTGCTATTGCTTTTATTTGTATTCTCTTTCATTTAAATGTTATCACTGGTTTTTAGTGTATTCATTTTTTTACTATGACTTCCAACAGTATCTCACTTTCTTATTTGAGCTGCCTAGAGCAAAATATAATAAATTACTAGGAAATATGCTAAAAAGCTGCACTACAGCAGAAAGGATTCTTTTCTATCGGAGTGATATTTTAAAAAGGAATTGTCACACATACATTGGGAATTATAACAGTTGAGTCCAGCTTTTTGCTTCAAATAAAATGAGATTTGGTAAATACTTTATTTGAATGAATTTATAATGTCAAGAAATGTGATAAAAAAGAACAGATTCAATAATTGGCTGGTTTGCTACTAGAAACTGACAAATAGCATGTGAAAGATATGTTTGAAAAATCTTCTAATACTTGCCAAAATTTAGCATTAGAGTTTCTCTTACAAACATCTGTAACTGCTATTGCAACTGAAAATGACCTTTTTTCTTTACTTAACTCTATGTTACTTCTATATCCTTCTCTTATAGTGAATGTGTATGCCAGAGAGATTGTTTAAATTTAGTTTAATTTAGAGCACTTGAAAGGGTCATCAGAATGTAACCTCAACTTTGATTTAATCCCAGAAGAGAAATGAGTAATATCCAAGCAAAAATACATTTTACTTGGAAATGGGAAGGTGAGGACTTAATTATTTTTAGCTTTTATGAAATATTTATCCCAATGATCTCAAGAATTTTCTGTATCCCACATAGGTTGAGACACAATTCCCACCATTTCACACCTGATAGAACCCAGTGTACATCCTTACAGATTCTCATTTCTATTCTGGTACAGAGTTGGCTTTAAGAGTTGGTTTAAACACAGGCTTATTTTTCCTGTTTCCTTTTCTGAAGTGGTTCGGGAATAACGAGAGGCACAAGCAAGCAAGTGACAACAGCTCTTTAATATACAGTGAGACTTCAGCAAAAAACTCAGGGGCTGCAGTCCTCCTTATATACAATCCAGGAGGGACTGTCAGCCAATCAGAAACGTAGGCAGGTTTGAAACTCCCGCTTAAAAGTATCAATACATAACACCCCTCCCTTCCCAGAAGGCACTAATACTCAAAAATTAACATATGTACAGACAAAATCTCGCAGGTGCTTAGGACGAGTTCTCGCCCTAGTTGACCTGCGCAGTTCAGAGTCTGGTGGGGCGTCGAGCTGGTCGGAGGGACTCTTTGTCTCTCCCGGCTCCGCCAATGGAACCTCCTGGATTTTGTCCGGGGCGTGGTTATCCCCGGCTGGGAGTGGCGACTCGCTGGGGCGGCGCTGGAACCAGGGCTTGTCAGCTAAGTATTCTCGCGACCCCGGGCTTGAGTTAGCTGTTTTGGAGAAGTGGTCAGAGTTAGGCTCGGAGATGTCTAAGTTAATGTTCGCCTCGCCAACCACCCTTTTCCTAAGTTGGTCTATGTGGCGCTTCCAGAGTCTATCTACCCCAACGTCCACCGTGTACGATTTTGGGCCTGTTATTCCCACTATGGTTCCGGCAACCCATAGGGGACCGCTGGCATAATTGCGAGCGAACACCGGGGACCCGACCTGAAACTGCCTTAAACCACAGGTCTCTCCCTTAAAGTTTTCGTGTGAGTAGTTAGGGTGAAGCCTGTCTAACACGCACCGGAGCTTCCTCCCCATGAGGAGCTCTGCTGGGCTTCTCCCTGTTGCTGTGCATGGTGATGCATGCTGTACTGCTAGGAATTGATCTATCCTGGCCTGCCAGTCCCCATTGTCTAATCTGGACAGTGCTTCCTTAGCTGTCCTGACAAAACGTTCAGCCAATCCGTTGGAAGCTGGGTGAAATGGAGCTGATAGGGCATGGCGGATTCCCAGGCCGGCCAAGTAACTTTCAAAGAGGGTTGCTGTAAATTGAGGGCCGTTGTCCGATACCAAGGTATCCGGCAGGCCGTGGGTGGCAAATAACTTCCTTAGGACCTTGATAACGGCCTCGGCCGTTGTAGATGGCATTAATATGATTTCGAGCCATTTTGAGTAGGCATCCACAACTATTAAAAACGTTTGGCCATGGAACGGGCCGGCAAAATCAATGTGGATCCTCCCCCATGGGCCTTTTGGTTTCTCCCACTCTCGGATGGGCGCTACTGGGGGATTGGGGCGAGACTCCTGGCAGGGTCTGCACTTCCCCACCCACTCGGAATTGACCTGGTCCATGTTGGGCCACCAGACATAGCTGCGGGCTAAACACTTCATCCTAACAATGCCCGGGTGCCCTTCGTGCAGCAACTCCAAAACCCTATCCCGTAGTTTCGTTGGAATTACCACTCTGTCACCCCATAGCAAGCACCCCCCTTGCATAAACAGTTCGTTTCGTTTGTTGGCAAACCCTTGGTACTCCTCTCCGACCACCTTGTCCGGCCACCCTTTCAGAACCCAACCCATAACAGTCCGGATAACTGGGTCTCTATTTGAGGCTTTCGCCACCTCGCCGGAGGAGATGGGGCCCAAAGTTAACGTGTCCAACAAAAGGACGGAGGCTTCCGGCGTTGGGTTGTCCAGCAGGTCGGGAAGGGGGCAACGGCTAAGGGCATCCGCATGACCCAGGGTCCGCCCAGGTCGATGGACGAGCTGATACGAGTAGGCCGACAAAAAAATCGCCCATCTAGTCAAACGAGGGGAGAGGGCAGCGGGGGTTGGCCTGTCGCCTGCTAGCAGTCCTAGCAACGGTCTATGGTCAGTCACAAGTTCGAATTTTCGGCCATAGAGGTATTCGTGGAACTTCTTAACCCCCGCAATCGCAGCCAGAGCCTCTCTGTCCAACTGGCTATAGTTTCGTTCTGTGCTGGACAGGGTACGGGAATCGAAGGCAATGGGCGCCTCTAGGCCGTTCGGCAGTCTATGGCCTAGGACGGCACCAACTCCTACCGGGGAGGCGTCACAGACTAAGACGAGCGGCAGCTCTGCATTGTACTGTATCAGGAAGCTGTCCTCAGATAGGAGTCTTTTCACTGCCTCAAAAGCGGCTGCTTGCGGTTTCCCCCAGACCCATGGTACGTTCTTTCCCAAAAGCTTGTGAAGGGGATCTGCAACCGTGGCTTTATCTTTTAGGAACATAGAGTAAAAATTGAGCAGTCCAAGGAAGGCTTGGAGCTCTGCTTTGGATTTGGGGGCTGGTGCGCTCTTAATAGCTCTCACCTTGCTCTTGGTAGGGTGGATGCCTGTGCCGTCCACCCTGTACCCCAAAAATTCCACAGAGGGAACAGCTATCCTACACTTGTTCCTTTTGAGTCTTAGTCCCGCTTCTCTGAACCTAGACAGGACGTTCCGTACCCTGTCCCCCAGCTGGTGTTCGTCCTGAGCGCTGACTAAGATGTCATCGAAATAGGGCACCACTCCCGGGAGTCCTTGCAACAGGCGCTCCATGGTGCTTTGAAATAAGCCGGGTGCGACGCTCACCCCAAACTGGAGCCTGGTGCATTTAAATGCACCCCTATGAGTTACGATCGTTTGTGCCTCTGCCGTGGCGTCGTCGACTGGTAACTGTTGGTAGGCTTGGGCCAGGTCTAATTTGGCAAAAATTTTTCCAGGCCCCAGGGAGTGTAGTAGATGGTGCACGATCGGCACCGGATAGGCGCTCGGCTGCAAAGCCTTGTTGATCGTGCACTTGTAGTCGGCGCAAATTCTTATTGAGCCGTCGGATTTAACTGGGGTCACTATGGGGGTCTCCCACTTAGCATGGTCAATGGGAACCAACACCCCTTGCTTAATCAGCTTGTCTAATTCCGCATCGATCTTCGGTTTCAATGCGAACGGCACTCGTCTGGCCTTCAGTCTTACTTGGGCTACGTTGGGGTCTAAGTTTAGTGAAATAGGGGTCCCCACATACTTGCCCAACGTGTCCCCGAAGACGTCCTGGAACTCGGACAGGAGGCTGTCTTTCAGGGTTGATCTGGACATCAGGTGGACGCCGGTGAAGCCCATGCCAAGGGCTCGGAACCACCCCATGCCCAGGAGGCTAGGAAGCTGCTTCGTGACGATGGTCAGCGGCAGGTCTCTTTCGTAGTCTCCGTAGGTGACCCGGAACGTGCCCACGCCTTCGAGGGGGACTCGGTTCCCCTGGTAGTCTAGGATGCGTAGTCTCTGTTTGGAGAGTTGATCCTTCCAGAACGACGGCAGGAGGGTCTTTAGGGTCGCCCACGACATTATGGAGAGAGCTGATCCGGTGTCGATCTCCATCGAGCACGGCCTTCCGTTGATCTCGACCACCGTGCTGACTTTGTCTTCGATCGCCGTGCTGGCCTGGTTGATGTGTATGCTGCGGCCATCTCGCGGTTCAAATTCGCGCCGTTTTTTCGCGCCGCCTTCTCTCGTTGGCTGCTTCTGGCGCGCTGATTCCGGTTGGCTGCGGCGCTCACGTGGTTTGTGTCTTCTGGGCAGAATGGCTCTACAGGCTCGCGCCAAGTGCCCTTTTTTCTCGCAGCGCCTGCAAATAGCCTCTCTGTATTTGCAGGACAGTCTATCATGGTGCCCGCCACAGCTGGGACAGCTTCGCCGGGGGCTGCCAGTGTCTTTTCTCTGGTGCTCCCTTCGGAGGACGTCCTCATCCGACTCGGACTCCGAGCTGGATCCGGCGTCTTCTCTGTGCACCGGGGCAGACTTGGGGCTGTCTTTGCTGGTCAGCGGACGCTGCAGCGTTTCAGCGGCCTTTGTGGAGGCTTCATGAGCCCTAGCCTCGTCTAGGGCTCCAGCAAGCGTCAAATCAGGCTTGGCGAGCAGACGCCGTTGCAGCCTAATGTCCCGAACACCACAGATCAGTTGCTCAAGCAACGCATCGTCCAAATCTCTATAGTCGCAATGGGTTGCGGCTTTTCTCAGGCTGGCCATGTACACGCTGACCGGCTTTCCCTCTCGTTGAACGCGCTGCCTCAGTTGGTATCGCTGCACGAACTTTGAGGGGACGGGAGCGTAGTGAGCCCGGAGAGTTGCCATCAGGGTGTCCCAGGAGACGGTTTGAACCGGCGTTGGCTCACACAGTGACTCGGCCATCTCGAACACGTCCGGTCCGCAGTGGCTTAGGAATCGGACTCTCTTTCGATTAGCCGAGAGGCCCTGCATGTCGCTGGCTTCAAGCGAGCATTCAAACCTCGTTAGGTACGAGACCCATTTTTCGCGGGTCGGATCGAAAGGCTTGGGCGGAACGTAGGCAGACATGTTTGGTATGCCTCCTGTGGTTCGCCTCGTTGCCTAGCTGAAGCTCGTGGTCTCACAGGTTGGCTTCTTGTAGCCTCTATCCCATCCTCGTCGCCAATGAAGTGGTTCGGGAATAACGAGAGGCACAAGCAAGCAAGTGACAACAGCTCTTTAATATACAGTGAGACTTCAGCAAAAAACTCAGGGGCTGCAGTCCTCCTTATATACAATCCAGGAGGGACTGTCAGCCAATCAGAAACGTAGGCAGGTTTGAAACTCCCGCTTAAAAGTATCAATACATAATATTTTCCTTTGATATTTAACCATATTGGCTGATTAAATATTCTTGGAAACACAAATGCTTGTAAGTACTTTGTATGCCTTCAGTAATCTCTCAGCATGGATTTTGGATTCTTTTTCATTATCAAAATGACATCATCTACTTTATATAATATAAAATAATACATTAATGTTTTAAGCTAGCCAGTTAATAATTTGACAAAAAATGGTTGCATTTGGACCTTTTAGCACTCTAGGAGGTTTAACCTCCATTGGTCAGAGCATGCAAATAACAGAATGCCATAGGCAAGCTCAGCATATTTATCGAAGCTCAAATACAACTTTCAAACTGTATTTTCAAACTAATTTTCAAACTGTAGTTTTAGATGTGTGGGCAACAGAATCTGTCTTATAAACCAAACAATATGCAACAAAGTTAGTATTAAAAGTGTCTTTAAAAAGATAAAGGTTCCCCTTGCACATATGTGCTAATTGTTCCTGACTCTAGGGGATGGTGCTCATCTCCATTTCAAAGCCGAAGAGCCAGCGCTGTCCGTAGACGTCTCTGTGATCATGTGGCTGGCATGACTAAATGCCAAAGGCGCATGGAATCCTGTTACCTTCCACCAAAGGTGGCCCCTATTTTTCTACTTGCATTTTTTACGTGCTTTCGAATTGCTAGGTTGGCAGAAGCTGGGACAAGAGCTCACCCCATCTTAGCCACTGAGCCACCACATCCCTATTAAAAAGTGTCTTAGGAGAAGACAAATCATTTTTTTGCAGTAGAAGTGCTTTATCATTTCCTTCTTCCTTGACATTTTTTTTGAAAGAAAGTTTATCTTAAAACACAAAATCCTAAACATACAACTTAAAGAAATAACATGTAAAATTAAAGACAAGTGGTAAAAATGTTGTTTTATATTAAGTTGAAAGAAAACTGCTTTATATGAGAATAAAATAATTTAGCATGCAGTGTGAAGGATAATGGTACCAGAGTGCATAGTAATTGACACACAACATAGTTTACAATCTAACTTTAAAATATGACAATTTGGTTTGGTCACCAATAACAAAGAACATTAATATGATAGAAATGTAGTTTGTGGTACTGGTCTTATGTTTGGGAAAGAGCTTGTTCTGACATGAAATTTCTTTAGGAAAGTAGCAGAATTTTCTAAAGAAACTTGAGGAAAATAAGTTTCCAGTGGGGATAAATAATGCTGTTTCCTGTATTTCTGAGCAGTTCTCAATGGCACACTTGTCAAGTAGGTAAGGCTTTTCCCTACTGAGTTTCCTGTGAGAAGACAGAATGGTGAAAACAATATTTATATGTATTTATATAAAAAAATTACCATCTTCTGATTCTTTTTTGTCCTTCTATGCTTAATGCTTTATAAAGTGATTTGGGAGTTCCTGAAAGCACTAATTGGATCATAAAGTGTCTTCTTTGTGTTGCTGTTAAAATGGAAGTGAGTTACCAAAAGCAATTTCTGCCCTCAATGCCACATCTGCTGCTATGTTTATGAGTACTGTATTTTACGGGGGATAAGACAACTGGGCGTATAAGACGACCCCCAACTTTTCCTGTTAAAATATAGGGTTTGGGCTATACTCTCCGTATAAGACTACCCCTCTTCCAACGCACACCAAATAAAAATTAAAAAACATCAACTGGCTCACCCACAATGTAAAAGCAGCTGTGCTAGACCCAAAATGGCCCCTGCAACAAGCAGGAACCTCACACAGCCACAAAAAGCCCCCCAAAAACCAACTTTCACACTTTACACACACACAACACAACACAACAGGCTCACCCACAATGTAAAAGCAGCTGTGCTAGACCCAAAATGGCTCCTGCAACAAGCAGAAACCTCACACAGCCACAAAAAGCCCAAAAATCCAACTTTCACACTTCACACACACAAAATTCCACATACAGCTTTGTGAGATTTTGTGTGTTTGTGTAGTTAGAGTGAAACTCTACAGAAACACACTAAATCTCAGAAAGCTGCACAAATATTATTTTATTTTATTTTTATTTTTATATGAAAGCTAAATTTAAAACTTCCTAAACTTTAAATGGCTAGGTCTAAAAAAGAACAACTAAAAAAAAACCCAATTAACTATTTTTTATAAAGCTCCCAAAGGGGAAAAAACAATAGAACAGGGGTCTCCAACCTTGGCAACTTTAAGACTTGTAGACTTCAACTCCCAGAATTCCTCAGCCAGCTTTGCTTTGCTGGCTGAGGAATTCTGGGAGTTGAAGTCCACAACTCCCTGCCTGCTTGATTGCAGGCAGGGTGTTGTTTGCTGATGGAATGGATTCAGGCAAGCGAAGCAAGGCAAGCGTTGCAACTAGCAGCTAAGGTAAGCAAGCTGGAGGGGGAAAACTTTTTTCCCTTTACATGGCTCTGGCGATCCAAGCTGAGTTGCCTGATTAGCAGGCAACTCAGCTGGGATGGTCAGAGCTTGGCTCGTCAGAGCCTTTCGGCTGGTCTGCCTGGTTACAGGAGAATGACACCTGGCGTATAAGACGACACCCGACTTTTGAGAAGATTTTCATGTGTTAAAAAGTCATCTTATACACCGGAAAATACGGTAATCATAGAATTCAATTAGAAGAATCTTGAGATGCCCCTAAATAACATACTTTGGGACAATTATTCCATAGTGAGTAAGAAATATATGAGACTGAATATGGTTTACAATCAATAGGAGGCACTTGCTTGATCCATACATATTCCTAAATCTGGTTTGACAATCTCTTTGGCAAAGTTCCAGAGCTAGATATAGCTTCTTAATATTTGTATTCCTTAACACTGTCCAATAAATACTATCACCAAAATAATGGGATAGGAAACAAAACTATTAAGCCAGTGACTCGATAGTAGTTATACAGGCTTTGCTTAGTTCATTCCATTTTAATTAAAAATAAATGAAATTTAGTTTTTGTCCTAAAGTCCCTTGTTTTATTTGTAGGCTGAATTTGTACTGGGGTTAAAGCAAACACTTGATGATTGAGAGTTAGACAATGGTGGAGAAGAAAATCAATACGTGCATAAGAAATGGCTTCAGAGTTTAAAAAAGTTCCCCATTTTCTGCCTTCTGATATAGTAAGTGAGACAAATGTCATTTCATGTGGTTTAATTAATTAATTTATTTATTTATTTTTCATATTTGTATACCGCCCTACTCCCGAAGGACTCAGGGCGGTGAACAGCTACAATAAATTACAAATACATATAGAAGTTAAAAAACTATTAAAAAACAGATTAAGTAATTTGGCTCAAAGATTAAAACATCCAAATTTATCTAAAAGAGGTCTAAAACCTGATTTAAAAGCCAATTTAAAAGCCAATTTAAAAGGGAGAGTTAGGCCAGACCAGCTTGTTGGAATAGAAACGTTTTCAGGGCACGGCGGAATATGCGTAATTGACTGAGCATTCTTTTCATTGTTTTCTAGAATGTCTTGTGCCAGAAACTAAAGAGTAAAGTTGTATTTAACATATAAACGAATTATTATCTCCTATATTCAGTCTATGTTTCTTCTATTTCTTCCTTTTCAAAGCATTCATTACCTGCTGTGGATGAACAAAAACAGTTTCACAGTAGTGAATGCATCTTGAGGACATTTTGAAACTGATTTTTTCCTTATTTCCCTAAATATATATAATGTTTTTAAACAGAAAAAAGAAATAGGTCTTTGCCTCTATGGCTTTTTGATAGGAAAGCAAATTCCTACAGAGAATAGACTATTGGATTAGTTTTATTCCTTATAAACCATTCTGAGCTGGGATGGTAAAAACAAAAAACAGGTAGCTGCATGAAATTAAGTTCTTTATTCTTCACCTAAGAGCAATGTCAACAAACTGTTTAGTGGGTAGCTGCAAAGATCTCCTCCTTCCAGCACAGATAATATATATTTCAATCAGACCCTCCTTTACAATATTATTCCCTTATCCATTCACCCAATTTGCTTAATATCATTCCACACAAGGAACTTCCTTCCTTCCTTCCTTCCTTCCTTCCTTCCTTCCTTCCTTCCTTCCTTCCTTCCTTCCTCCCTCCCTCCCTCCCTCCCTCCCTCCCTCCCTCCTTCCTTCCTTCCTTCCTTCCTTCCTTCCTTCCTTCCTTCCTTCCTTCCTTCCTTCCTTCCTGACAGGGCCTCTAAATATCTAATGAAAAACTTTCTTTGAAATGTACATTTTTTCTCACTTTCCCTGGTAAGCCACTTTAAGGCCTGTGGACAGTGAAAAATGAGGCCAATAAATCTAGAACAAAACAGTTTAATAAGAGTGTAAATGCTCAGCTAAAGTATTATTTCTACATATTCCAGCAAGGCTAACACAATTAATTGATGGACCTTTATTTACATAAGTGATCAGCCTCATTCGAGACAATGATGAATCCACATACAGATGGGAAGTTGAACAACTAGCTTCATGGTGCGATCAGAACAATCTGGAACTGAATACACTCAAAACCTTAGAAATGGTGGTAGACTTTAGGAGAAACCCTCTCATACTATCAACTTTTACAGTACTAGACTACACAGTATTCACAGTAGAGATCTTCAAATTTCTAGGTTCTACCATATCTCAAGATCTAAAATGGACACCTAACATCAAAAACGTCATCAAAAAACCACAACAAAGAATGTTCTTTCTGTGCCAACTCAGAAAGCTCAAACTGCCCAAGGAGCTGCTGATACAGTTCTACAGAGGAATTATTGAATCTGTCATCTGCACCTCTATAACTGTCTGGTTTGGTTCTGCAACCCAACAAGACAGACACAGACTTCAGACTTAATTAGAACTTCAGAAAAAACAATTACTACCAACCTGCATTCCATTGAGGACCTGTATACTGCATGAGTCAAAAAGAGGGCTGTGAAAATATTTACAGACCCCTCAAATCCTGACATAAACTGTTTCAACTCCTACCCTCAAAACGACAGCTATACTAGGCACACCAGAACAACTAGACACAAGATCAGTTTTTTCCTGAACGCCATCACAAATAATTCCCTCAACACTGTCAAACTATTTACTAAGTCTGCAAGTCCTTTCAATCGACAAGCTCAGCATCTTAGCCACTGAACCACCATGTATAATACAACATTACTGTTGTATTATATCAAAATGTAGAATCTGTTACATCTCCCACATGACCAGGAAAAAGAAAAGGAAGCACACAATAGGTTCATTAAAAATTAAAGTTGATTTTTCTGGGTTGATTTTAGTCAGTTAACATGTTTTATTGTTTAAGTGAATAAATAAATAATAAAAACACAGAAATTATGGTAAAATAAAGATGTCCACACAATTATAAAAACATTTTTTTAAAAAAATTGTAATAAACTTTCTGCATCTTTTGGTGAAAATGACTAGCAGCTACTCCATGTCCTCTGAACAGCTGGATGCAAATTTTCTTTTCTTTTCTTCCACTTGTTGCTTTTTCTTTGATTTCTTCCTTTTTCTTTTTTCTTACTTTATATTGGCTTTATAATACATTAACTTAATATTAGCTTCTATTAATGTTTAATCTTTTAAAGTTTTTTAAAATTAAATTTTAATAAAGATTATAGGCAAACAAAGCTAAGACATCATGCTGATGGAAAATAAGAGTTTCCTAACATTCTGTTATGCTTCATAGCAAGTCTTGGAATAGTAAGACTTTACTCACAGACCGACATGTGTTCTTTGAATTTGGATTAAAAATAGCATCTTGAAATGATATAATCTCCTGTCTTGACTCTATTTTCAAGTCTTCTTTTGGAGAAAATAGATTGACTTCTCCATTCCCTCTTTTAAAGCTGACATGAGATGCCTTTGACTAATATGCCTATTAAGTTTCACGTTAATGAAGAATTCCTTCTTAGAGGGAGATGGGCTGCCTAGAAATGTGAAAAACAAACAAACCTTTTCTGAATGAATGCACAGACATTTTGCAGACAGAAGATGTTGAGATTAATAATAAATAAAGTAAAAGGAAGTTGAATTAGGACTTGGAAACTAGCTTCCCAGCCTACATGTGTATGTATGTGTATGTGTGTGTGTATTTTAAGTATACTGCAGTTTCTTAACATAATAACCACACATGCTCACTCACTCACACACGCACACAGAGGCATTAAAGTCAGGGCAAAACATTATTTTAGCATCTTGCAACAAGGGGAGGGGGCAAGATGTGGGCTGGCAGGGAGCCCAGCCGTGACGGCTCAGCCCTAGTTTGCCTTTCCCTCTCTGTCCCACCGCAGGGGGAAGGTAAGCCCAAAGAAAGAGGTAGTCATGGGGGAGGAAGCAGGGTTAGGGCCTCTGAAGGAAGAGAAATGGGGCGACGCATGTGACTGGCAAATGGAGAGCAGGCAGCATGCAGGAGGAGGCCTTTAACAGATTAGGCCAGGCCTGGGCAGAAAATAGGTAGAAAGAAAGGTTGCAATAATAATAATAATAATAATAATAATAATAATAATAATAATAATAATAATAATAATAATAATAATTATTATTATTATTATTATTATTTTATTTTATTTCTATACCGCCCTTCTCCCGAAGGACTCAGGGCGGTGTACAGCCAGTTTAAAAACACAAGACACAACAATAATTAAAAATTAAAATAATTAAATAAATTTGGCTGATTTAAAACTCTAAAAATTAAAATACCCCAATTTAAAATTATTATATTGACAGCCCTACCTGGCAGAACAACAAGGTCTTCAATGCGCAGTGGAACATCCGGAGGTCGGAGATCTTCCGTATTTCCGGGGGCAGTTCATTCCACAGGGCTGGGGCTCCCACAGAGAAGGCCCTCCCCCTGGGTGTCGCCAGCCGACATAACTTGGCCGATGGCACCCTGAGGAGACCCTGTCTGTGGGAACGGACTGGTCGGTGGGAGGCTATTGGTGGCAGAAGACGGTCTCGAAGGTACCCAGGTCCTATGCCATGGAGCGCTTTAAAAGTGGTAACCAGCACCTTGAATCACACCTGGAAGACCACTGGGAGCCAGTGCAGCTCGCGCAGGAGGGGTGTCACGCGGGCACAGCGGGTTGCGCCCATAACCACCCGCGCGGCCGCATTCTGGACCAGTTGGAGCCTCCGAGTGCTCTTCAAGGGGAGCCCCATGTAGAGAGCATTACAATAGTCCAGCCGGGAGGTGACAAGGGCATGAGTGACCGTGCGCAAGGCGTCCCGGTCCAGAAAGGGCTGCAACTGGCGAATCAGGCGAACCTGATAAAAGGCCCCCCTGGCCACGGCCGTCATGTGCTCTTCTAAAGACAGCCGTGCATCCAGGAGGACACCCAGATTGCGAGCCCTCTCCATGGGGGGCAAGGATT
Source organism: Arizona elegans (assembly GCA_022577455.1). NCBI lineage: Eukaryota > Metazoa > Chordata > Lepidosauria > Squamata > Colubridae > Arizona > Arizona elegans. The sequence continues at coordinate 87,482,784 of JAKOOJ010000004.1, forward strand.
CACCCCCAATAGTCAGCGATGGCACCTGCTGACTATATCGGGACGCCGGCAACCACAGCCACTCGGTCTTGGATGGGTTGAGTCTGAGCCTGTTCCTCCCCATCCAGGCCCGTATGGCCTCCAGGCAGCGAGACATCACATCAAGGGCATCGTTGGGGTGGTCTGGGGTGGAGATGTACAGCTGAGTATCATCAGCGTACAGGTGACACTTCACCCCAAAACCATGGATGATCTCACCCAGCGGCTTCACATAAATGTTGAACAGAAGAGGCGAGAGGACCGACCCTTGTGGCACTCCCCATGCGAGATGCCTCGAGGTTGACCTCTGCCCCCCTGCCAACACGAACTGCGAGCGGCCAGAGAGGAAGGAAGAGAACCACCGCAAAACGGTGCCCCCTACTCCTAACCCTCTCAACTGCTGCAGCATGATACCATGGTCGATGGTATCAAAAGCCGCTGAGAGATCTAATAGGACTAGGACAGAGGAGCAACCCCTGTCCTGGGCCCTCCAGAGATCATCCACCAACGCGACCAATGCCGTTTCTGTGCTGTGCCCCTGCCTGAAGCCCGACTGGTACGGGTCTAGATAGATAGCTTCATCCAGGTGCCTGGGCAGTTGTCGTGCCACCACACTCTCAACAACCTTCGCCACAAAACGAAGGTTGGAGACCGGACGGTAGTTAACCAATTCAGCCGGGTCCAGGGAAGGCTTCTTGAGGAGGGGCCTCACCACCGCCTCTTTCAAGGCGGCGGGAAAGGCACCCTCACTCAGAGAAGCAGTTATAATCCCCTGGAGCCAGCCTCGTGTAACCTCCCGGGAGGCCAGTACCAACCAGGAGGGACACGGGTCCAATAAACATGTGGTGGCACTAATCCTACCCAGAACCCTGTCCACATCCTCGGGAGCCACAGGATCAAACTCCTCCCAGATAATATTCTCAAGACCTACCCTCGTCTCCTCCCCCGGACTTGCCCAGTCGGAGTCCAAGCCTTCCTGAATCCGAGCGACTTTATCGTGCAGGAATTGCACAAAATCCTCAGCTCGACCCTGCAAGGGATCCTCCCGCACTCCCCCCCGAAGAAGGGAGTGGGTCACCCTAAACAGGGCGGCTGGGCGGTTCTCTGCAGAGGCGATAAGAGCGGAAAAATGGTTAGTTTTCGCCGCTTTTATCGCCACTAGGTAGGTCTTGATATAAGACCTCACCTGTGTCCGGTCGGAATCAGCAATAGCTGTAAGTTCAAATTTTTTTCCTACCGGGTTCTGTGGGTGTGGCTTCGTGGGGGGATCATGTGACTGGGTGGCCGTGGGTGTGAGTGACATCAAGTTGGCCATGCCCACTCAGTCACATGACCCCCACCACTAAGCCACACCCACAGAACCAGTAAGAAAAATATTTGAATACCACCACTGAAGTTGTCCCATTCTGGAAATCTATGCTTTTAAAGTCACCAAGTTTGAGAAACACTGAACATAGCTCACCAGGGCTCATGCAACAGATAATAAGCAAACAAATCCTTTTGTTAAAGTATAAAAGTGTGTGTTTATGTGTGTGTCTGTGTGTGTGTAGGGGTCATTCAGATCTGAAATCCACTGAATCATAAATCTGTCCTAAGAAACATCAGATTTGTAGTCAAAAGCTATATTGCAGAAGCAGAAGAAAGGATACAATGCAAGATGGCTCAAATATAGGGTGTTAAACTCGCATCGTCAAGACAGCATCATGTGATGTATCATGACTTTTTTTCCTTTGCTAAACCGGGAATGGACATGGCCAGATGTGATGCATCCAGTTCGCAGGCTGCGAGTTTGACAGCCCTGCTCTAGTAGGTGCACTACTTACCTTGGAGGATCCTGATTAGACAAGAAGGCTCCTGCTAACTTTTTCCTCTATGATAAGTTCTGGAGAAGTCTAAATCAAAGCAGATTAGAGTAGCCATTCAAAGTCTGGCACAGCCCTAATAATGAACTTATGTAATGCAGATTCTGAGATAGTAAAGTACAATCTGGACCAATATTTCCCTAGACATATAAATGTCCAACTCTTGTGGTACTCTACTTGTATATTTGTACTAAGATTGGGACCATTAATTCTTCCTAGTTTAGGGAGAGAGAGCAATCAGACTCAATTGCTGAGGTTATTCTTACAAAGAACCAGAGACATTAAAAAAAAAAAGTTTAGAGAGGAAATTCCCACTGCTGCCAGCACACACAAATATTTCAAATATGTACGATTGCATCTAATGAAAGAGATGAAGAAGCTCTTAAATAATATGAGTCAAAGTTTTGCTGTTAAATTTCTTATGTCTATTCATGGAGTTAAAAGAGTAATAAAAGCATTACCTCTGTCAGGAAGAGGGAAAACACTTTCTGCGGTCATCTTTTGGCTTTCTTTTAGCAAGCCAAAAAGAATGAATATTTTAACATTTATCTATCTCTTGTTATATGTGAATATTTCATGTGAATTTTATTTATTTGGAAACCTTGTGCAAAAGAAGAAAACACCATTAATTCTTCAGTATACAAATGTTCTTAAATTCTTGTATGAAATACTATATAAGGAACAAAGAAAACATGCTACTTCTCTCGTCAGCTCTGAAATATAGCCAGTGAAATTACTGATATAACTTTGAATGGAAAACATTAACAATATTTAGGAAAGAAAATAAGGATGCATTTGCAATGGTCTGGCTGCTATTTCTGGATCCATTTGCCTTATACAGAGATATACTGTGGGTTTCTTGCCTATGGCTAATTCATCTGATATTTCCTTTTTCAGCTTTTCTAATTTGTATTGGGATAATAGATTGGTAGATCAGGAAAAAAAAAGAAGAAGAAGAAAAAGAAGAAAGAAGGAAGGAAAGAAGGAAGGAAGGAAGGAAGGAAGGAAGGAAGGAAGGAAAGAAAGAAAGAAAGAAAGAAAGAAAGAAAGAAAGAAAGAAGCAGTTATGACAAAGGCACCTGTGATTCACTTCTATTGTGCTAGATGAATGTTGCTGCACAATTGTAGATAATAATATGCATGAAACCTGTGCTAATGTGGGTTAAATTTGAATAACAATAGACCTTCCAAATGCAATAATATCACAATTAATTGTTAAAGGTTAATAAACCTACCAGAATATCTAGCTGCCATAGTGGAGTGATTAAACTTATGCTATGCTTTGTGCAAAATGCAATTATTTTAGGAGCAAATTAATGTATTGGATCTTACCTGCACCTACTATGTCAGGAGGTTAGAATTAATGGTTAGTATATACAATACACTTAGACAAATCTACTTTTTAATCTATTGAGTAGTTTTATTAAATTACAAGATCGAAAACAATTAGTAGAATGCCTTCTTTATTTATATTAAACTTATTTGCAATGATTGGATCTTCTTTCTGTCTGAGCAGTCTCAGCAGTATAAACAAGTCCATTACAGGTATTGATACAGGTATCTTATTGGAGAATGTTTAAAGAAGCAAAAATATAACAGGTGTTATGTTCGCACCAGCAACACATAGAGGCAGAAGTGCTCCTGATTGGTTGTACCACCGGCAAACATACGGCGGGAAATAACTGGGTTCCTATTGGTCTACTGTTTGACAGCTCGGCTATATAAGAGCTGTCAAAGGAACAGAAGCCGGCTTGCTCGCATGTTGTTAGCTCAGAGCAAGTTCACCATTAGCCTGAATTGTTAGCAATAAGTGCTTGTTACCCTGTTAAAGCCATCTTGCCTTCGTCCTTGCCTGTCAGTTCTATAAACAGAACAATTGGCAATAAGGATGGGATACAGCAGGAGGCAACAGGGTTAACAAAGTCTATAAAAAGAGCAGTCACTAAAGAGCTGATCTGAGGCAACGAGACATCACGCCTTAGAGATTAGAGCTTCCCCAGCATGAAGATGGCAACTCTCTTTACTTTCGCACCATTTAACCAGATGGTAGAAAGTTGGGACTCTTTTTTAGATCGCGTTGATTGTTTTATGGTGGCCAATGATTACAAAGGGCTACCTGGGGACCATAGACAAGCTGTTTTCCTCAGTATATGTGGCCACGATATGGGGCCAAGATGTGTCTTGGGAAACTGTTGTCAAAGCTGAGGGGACATTATGCCCCCTTACCCTTGAGAATAGCCAGGCACCATGCTTTTAGACATCGTTATCAGGCAGAGGGTGAAATGATCAATCAATACATGGCAGCCTTAAGAACTGCTGCCTTGTATTCTGAATTTAGGGACCAACTTGATGAAATCCTTTTCTTTTTTGTTTTTTTTCTTTCTTTTTTCTTTCTTTATTTTTTTATTGAAAAAGTTTTACAAATACATTTTCTCCCCAGTTTCCCCCTCCTAACCCTCCCTGACCCTTCCCTCCCCACATGACTTCCTCAAAATATAATCCAAATCAAAATCACATTTTATAAAACTTGAACCCCTACACCCCCTGTATATTATTCAAATCTTCATAAAATTCAATTATTCTATCCCTATATAATACATTCAGTTAAAAGCTATCTGATATTTCCTAGTTTGATATTTATTCTGCACATAATCTATCCACTTTTTCCACTCCCATACATAAGTCTCTTGAGTCCGATCTTTTAGATATGCTGAAATCTTCGCCATCTCTGCAAAACTGGCCATCTTCAAAGTCCATTCTTCAATAGTGGGCATAGCCTCATTTTTCCAATATTGACCTATCAGTAATCTCGCTGCTGTTACCATATACAATATCAGCTTTGTTTCACCCAATGTAAAGCCCTTAACTATACCCAGTAAAAACAATTGTGGAGAAAACTGAAGTTTTTTCTTCAAAACATTTTGCATAACCCACCAAATTTTTATCCAAAAAGCCTTCACTTTCTTACAAGTCCACCACATATGGTAATATGTGGCATCTAAGCAATCACATCTCCAGCATTTTGGTTGAACATTAGGATAAATACACGATAATTTCTTAGGATCTAAATGCCACCTATAAAACATTTTATAAAAATTTTCCCTCAAGTTCTGCGACTGTGTAAATTTAACATTCTGGACCCATATTTTTTCCCATGTTTCCAACATCACTGGTTCTGCAAAATTTTGTGCCCACTTTATCATACAATCTTTAACCAATTCATTTTCCGAGTCCCTTTCTAGCAATACATTATAAACCCTCTTAATATGCATTGGACCTTTCTCTTTTATGTGTCTAACCGATTCTTCTTCATGCATCATTATACCAATTTTTTGGTCCTCTTTCCATCTCAATTGAAGTTGATTATACTGTAACCAAGTTAAATTAATCCCTTCTTCCAACTTGATGAAATCCTATTGGATCAGTTAGTGTGTGGGGTCAGAGATCGCCATTTATAACGCCGACTCTTAGCAAGGACAGATGTGACCCTACAATCAGCTCTGGAAGATGCCACAACATCGGAATTGTCATAAGATCGGCCTCAGAAATCCAGAAATCTATTAGTCCAGCTTCAGCAAGGACAGCTTCAACCGTCCATCAGGAAGTGGTTGAAGAAGGGACAGACTCTGACGAAGAAGTGGAAGAAGTTATTTGCCTGAAGGTGATGCCAAAGAAGAGTGGGGAAGGATTAGGAAAGAAAATACAATTCCCCTGTGGAGGCTCTGGAGGGAACCATCACTGATTTGAGTGTAAATTTAAGGAGGTAAATTGCAGGCATTGAGGGAAAAAAGGACATTTGGCAAGAGTTTGTCGTGCCCCTCAGTCAGCCAGGGCTTCCCCTCCACATCCCCCATGGGAAGAATTTCCCCAAAGACAAACTAACAGGTCAGACAGACAGACCAACAGGCGGGGTGAAGAATGCTTCACTATATTTTGGGAGCCTTGCCTCCCTGAAACAGTTATTTATCATGCCAGCACGGATATGAGGAAAAAACTTTACCTCACTCTAATCATTAATGGGAACCCATGTAGGATGGAAGGCAACATGGGCTCATCCCTAACATTAATTTCTTAGAGCACCCTTAAAAGACTAATGCCAAGGATGTCCAAGTGATGCCTTACTCTTGTTATGTCTGACTATGTGATTACCAGGGTAATCACATTCCGGTTACTGGCTCTGGAAAATTTAAAATTGCTTACAAGAATTTTCAAGGTTTCTTAAAATTAATTGTTGTAGCAGGCTACTTGGCTTAGACTGGTTTGATTCCTTGGGACTGAGTGTTGCTGGAATACATGCTGTCAGCTTTGAAAGGTTTCAAGACCTGAAGACTGAATTTGCTGATGTATTTATGGATGAGCTAGGACACTATAGAGGAACATCTGTGTCCTTTAATTTGGAACTACAAGTGGTGCTCATTCGCCTCAAAGCTAGAAGAGTGCCCTTTGTGCTCTGCCCCAAGGTAGATTTAGAGATTGACAAGTTGCTGGCACCTGGCATTTTAGAACCTATGGACCATGCAAGATGGAAGACACCCATTGTAATTCATCAAGCCTGATGGCTCGGTTCATTTATGAGGTGATTATAAGTGCACACTAAACCATACCATGAAAGCTAACCCCTATCCAGTGCTGTTGTGCACCATTTGCTCCACTCATTGAGCCATGGCACAATTTTTGCCGAATTAGATCTGGCGCAAGCCCATCAACAGCTTCCTGTCAATGAGGCGATGGCTGAGGCTCAAACTATTGTCACCCACCATGGAGCCTTTAAATGCCATCATTTGCAGTTTGGGGTCTGTATTGCCCCTTCTGGTGGCTGTGCTGGACCCTGCTCCTGCATCTACTATTTTTTTAATCGATGACCAGCAGCTGCCAATCACCTCCACTGATATTGCGTGTTTTTCATCTAAAAACCATGTTTTAACCCAAGTCATGGACTGGGTGAAATGGGGTTGGCCTCTACAGCAGAAGGGCACTGAATATCAACCCTATGTGACAATACAACACAAATTGTTGGCGCTGAGGGGCTGTTTGCTATGGGGCTCAAGGGTAGTAGTTCCCCTTAAGCTGCAGGAAACTGTTTTAAAAGTGTTACATGAAGGGCATCCGAGCATAGTGAGAATGAAGGGACTAGCCCGGAGCTATGTGTGGTGGCCAGGGTAGGACCAGGACATTATGAAATGGGTATCCCATTGCCCCAGATGCAAACAGGCACAAGCAGCACCACCAAGGGCCCCCATTAGAGAATGGGAAAACCCCAGGGCACCCTGGTCTAGACTCCATATTGACTTTGCCGGCCCATACGAGGAACATACCTGCCTAGTTGTAGTGGATGCCTATTCGAAGTGGGTCGAGGTCATGATTATGCCCTCTACCATATCTGAGGTGGTGGTGAAAGCCCTACAAAGACTATTCGTCACCCATGGCTTACCTGACACCATTATTTTGGGTAACAGCCCACAACTAACTGCAGGACAATTCCAAACATTTTTGGCGAGGCATGCAATTAGGTATGCTCTGGTGGCGCCTTGTCACCCTGCCAGCAACAGCCTTGCAGAACGGGCCGTTCGCTCGGGTAAGGATGCCCTTAGCAAACTGGACCCAGGAGACTGGCACAATAAAACCACCACCTATCTCTTAGCCCAACACACTACGCCTTGCCCAACAACTTTGCATAGCCCAGCCAAACTATTAATGGGCCAGTGCCTGAGAATAGATCTCAACTGCATGCACCCCAGTTATTCCAAAGAAAAACTTGTAGATTCCTCTGGTGGGGCCAGGACATTCCAGACAGGGGACTGGGTGTATGCGAAAAACTTTTGGGGAGAAACCAGATGGGCGCCCAGCCAGGTGGTGGAGGTAACAGGCCCCTACTCATATAGGATTGAACTAAGGGATGGTCGCACTTGGAAGTGGCATGTTGACCAGCTTAGAAGCTGCCACTTTCCCACATTAGAGTCACAGACTTGAGGCCTGCCTCGAGTCTCCAAAGGCAACTAAAAATCAGACACATGATGATACCACAGACAACCAGTACCCAAAAGTCCAACCCAAAGCCGACATAATGGAGGATCTACCTTCTCCACCGTCCTTGCCATCTGTACGTCCACTGGAGCCTGTGGCCTTGTCTCCTGCAGTTCCAGAAACCCTGGCAAATGATCCGCCCAATCCAGCAGCTTCAACAGAACTGTGTAGATCAGGGAGGAACTGCAGATGCCCAATATACCTATCTGATTACACCTGCGCCATCCAGGAGGGGAGGAGTGTTATGTTTGCCCCAGCAACATGTGGAGGGGGAACTGCTCCTGATTGGCTGCACCACCGGCAAACATACGGCGGGAAATAACTGTGTTCCTATTGGTCTGCCGTTTGACAGCTTGGCTATATAAGAGCTGTCAAAGGAACAGAAGCCAGCTTGCTTGCATGTTGTTAGCTCAGAGCGAGTCCATCATTAGCCTGAATTGTTAGCAATAAGTGCTTGTTACCCTGTTAAAGCTGCCTTGCCTCTGTCCTTGCCTGTCAGTTCTATAAACAGAACAACAGGGATATCAGAAAGAGAAAAGAACAATGAAATTAAAACATTTTAATATTTTAGCATATATTTTAAATTAAATAATTGATGATTTCCAAAAGAAATACATTTAGTTCCAAAACTGACACGGACATGCAGGCAGCATATTATTTAATTAATTTTAATTTTAATTAAATTTTAATTAAATTTAATTAATTTAATTAAATTGAACTAAATGCTCCCTATAGATAGAAAATGTCTAGAAATACCTAGCTAGTTCTGTGAAAAAGCATTTGCTCCTTTTGTATATTCTGAATATTTGCATATCATAGAAAATGTCTAGAAATACTTAGCTAGTTCTGTGAAAAAGCATTTGTTCCTTCGGTATATTCTGAATATTTGCATATCTTTGTCACTGGATGCTGTCAGAGTTCCATGTGGAACTCTGGTTCCTACTTGGTAAAGGATTGGGGGGGTTGGGGGTTGGATGAAAAATCACATAATATACAAAGTACTGGTGTGAAAAAGTAATCAGCCCCTTACATTCAATCATTAGTTCCACCACATTTAGCTGTAAAACTGCAGCCATATGCTTCTTATAATAGTGATCGGTCTTTCATATCACTGTGTAACAATTCATCCATGTAAAGCTCTTATACTCAGTAACACCTGATGGCTTTCTCCATGAACTATTCATTTCAGTTCTGCTAGAACATTTTTCTATGGTTTTCTGGTCTGAACTTTGACTTAAACTTTTCCAAGACTTTTCATTTCTTTCTCATTGCCCATGTACTTTAGACTAGTTTGTATTCTTGGGTTCATGATGTTGCTGCATGATCTACATCTGCTTAAGCTTAAATTGATGGACAGACCTGATAATCAGCTGTAGAATTCTTCGATCAAAATAAAAAAAAAAGTTTATTTCATGATATAAGTTACCCAGGTGCTGAGATACCAGCCATTCCCAAAACATGACAATACCATCTCTTTATGTGATAGATGGTATAAGGGTTTTAATGCAGAATGATTGATTCCATTTAGGAAAAAATATCACTCATTAGTCTGAAATATTCAACTTTTAACTTGTTGCCCATATAATGTTCCTTCAAAGCTCTGTGATCCAGTTGCTTAATAAAGAAAACATTGATGTTTTCCTTATTAAGAGCTTCTCCTTTGATATTAAACTGTAAATCCTGTTTTTATCCAGAACTTTTGGGTTTGTGTTGATGAATTGAGCCAAGACAAGGTAATCCTGCAATTCCCTGGATGTTTTTTTTATTTTTTTAAAGGTGGTTTTGGATGATTTTGTTTTGTGTTTTTGCAGTGATTTTGGCAGGATTATTCTTGGAAAGCTCACTGGCTCCAAATTTCAGATTTTCTGACTGACTCAGGGAGATCCAGAACTTTCAAAGTGGTTTTATAATTTTTTCTTCATCTGACAGTCATCAATAACTTTATTAAAAAGGTGGTTGGGAATTGAGTCCGAAAGGAGAAGGGCGGTACAGAAATTCGATTAATAAATAAATAAATAAAAAATTTAGTTTTAATCGGACATGAATATTTCAAAAATCCAGACAAAACCACAGTTAAAATTTCATTGTTTTCATCACAAGCATAAAATCCAGAAGTGATATCCAAGTGAAAAATATACTTAAATATATTTTCCTTTTTTCTTTTTTAGACATCCTTTTGAAAACTCAAAAAATTTATTTAAACTATTACAACATTTTCTTTAACTTTCTCCTAACATAGGTACTCTCAAATACATTTTCAATAACATTTTGCATACTTTAAGAGCTACTTAAGCATTATATAAATAAAAGAATTACATTTTCAAATTTTGGATTGAGAATTTCTTTCAATTACAAATATCCAATAGATAGAAATCAATCCATAGATAGAAATCCATCCAGTTAAGTCATCAAGTTTAAGTCACTCCTTCCAGCTTGTCTTCATGGTGTAAAATCTTTTTCTTCTCTGGAAAGTTTATCACGTAGTTATAAGTTATATCTCAAGGATTTCTCAATCTTGTTAATATCTTTAAAGAAAAAGTCCCAAACTTGTACTTCTAAAAGTTGCAGGATTTTTTTGAAGCTCTTCTTTCAGTTGTGTTGAGAGATTTATGTTTAAACCATCATAGTAAAAGTATTATATTCCAAAATTGCAGTTGAGTCCTCTGCATTTTCAGCTATTTGTGAAGTTGCATAAGTAGTTTGGTAACTTTCTACACGTTTGCATCTCTGAAGTAGTTTGAGTGAGGTTTTTTTTTTTAAAAAAATCATCCTTGGAGCACAGCTGGTCAACAAACTGGTGGATTTTATTTAGACAATTAGAGAATCTCTAATAATTTGGTCCTTCATCAAGACTCCCTCTTTGATCAAAGAACAGCATTTTTTGTAAGTCACTTAGAAATGGCTAGCCATTCAGGAATCATAAAAAACAGAAAGTTTTAGTCACAAAGCAGACCAAGCTACAAGTTACTACAGTAACAAACTAAAACCACAGCTTTCAGTTTTTATGTTCTCCATCAGTTTTTTTTTTTTTGCTCCACTCTTCTTTATTTTGGCTTGCCTTAGCAGCCTTCCTTGATATTTAACACTAAAAAAAATTCCCCAAATGGCATATGTCTTCAAAAAGGCAGAGCAGGCTGTGTCTAAGGAGACCCTTTTAAAATTTAACTTAGTAAGATTAATAATTCTTAAAAGTGATTAAGAAATAAAAGGCACAACTTAACTGTCCATTTGAAAGGTAAATTTAAAACAGCTACTTCTTCAACAATAAACTGATTGCAGCCCCACTCTCTAGCTTTTAGCATGCAGCAGCTTTGAAGTGCAGCTTCTGAAGTTGCTTGCAGACTTCAGCTGTATCGGAGGTTGAGTGGTAATTTTTAGACTCTCCTTGATCTGGGTGGGTCATAAAAACTGAAGGAATGCCAATCCCTTCAATTAGTAGTTGAAGAGCTACAATCCAGGAAAAAACCCTTCAGGGATTTCTCCCTGAGTGTGAATTTAGTCGGCCATCCACCAGAAGTTTTGTATATGTAATGTTCTTAATGAGAGAGGAAGTCATAACTTTTTATGGTTTTCCAAAGTCTGTCTACTTTACCAAGGTCTGCTCTAAATTGTAGGCAGAATTTCAATGCATAAAAAGCAAATAAAAGCTTTACAGATCTGTTCTGAATGAATTTCTGTTAATTTAATCCTTGGCTGTTTGATGTGCAAACACTAAGCAAAGTTTATATTTGTCAAGAAGGATAATCAATACAGGCATTCCCGTCATATCTGCTTTTTGATAATTGCTTTGCATTTGTTCACTAATGTCCAACTTTCACCTCTGACTTTCAATGTATATTGAATTTTCTATTTTATTGAAAGGAAGATCTGATGGCAATTAGCAATACTGGCAAGAAAAATGCTTTCAGCTTTTAAATTCCCTATATTAAACAATAGATTTCTCTATTTTTGGGGGGAGAAAATAAGATAGCAACTATAGATAATATTTTCAGTGTGTTCATTTTTCTTATAGTAGTTATACATACACATATGTGTTAAGGAATTCACAGAGTAACCCTTGAGTAGCAAGGTTGTGCACATGAAAGCGAATGAGAGTAGTTACGAATAAACACAATCAACACACAGATACATACCTTACATCTTTAAACCATAGTTCTCACAACACGCTTTGTGCTTAACTGCACCCTGAGCCTTTGTGAAATGATCTGCACTATTGTGTTCAGTCATGCAGTACTCCAACTGAATCAATTTACTTTGTATACACTGTCTAACATTTAAATAGCGCAAATCAGTATGCTTAGACCGTGTTCTTACAGCTAAATTAGTAGCCATGTTGATTGCAGATTGATTGTCCTCGTAAACTACAAACGGATCATTCACATTTACTCCATTAACAATTGTTTATAACATACTAATTCAGTGCATATCAAGGATAAACATGAAAACTCAGCTTCCATAGTTGACAAACTAATGTGCTTTTGCCTAATAGATTTCCATCCTATCAAAGCATTACCCAACATTACCACCATACCAGATGTTGATTTACGAGTAGGTAGATCAGTTGCAAAACTTGCATCAGCATATGCTGTTAAAACTAGATCACTACTAGGGTCCAAATATAATGAATAATAAATTGTTTGCTTCAGATACCTAAGTATTCACTTAGTAGCTTGCCAGTGCCTCTCAGTAGGTTCAGCATTATATCTAGCCAGTTGGTTCACACTATAAGATATATCTGGCCTAGACTAATTACTCAAATATGATAGACTGCTTATTAAGGATTGATATATTTCCTTATCAAATGCAGGACTTTGAATATTACTATGTTTAAAATCTTGACTCATTGGTGTTTTAGAAGGCTTACAGAGTTCCATGTTGTAATGTTTCAGTAATTGGCTAACTTTCTTGGCTTGCAAAATTTTGTACCCTTTACTAGTTTTTAACTATGTCAAGACCCAGATAATGCTTAATTTCTCCCAAATTCCTAATTCTGAACTTCTTTTGCAACACAGAAACAATTTTGGTTCCTTCGTGTTCAGATTTAGTAATAAGTGCTATATCATCAGTGAATAACAATAATAGAGAAACTAAACCATCTTTCTCTTTCTTGAACAAACATGGATCAGCTATACCAGCTACAAAACCCATAGCAATTAACTCATTAACAATGCATTTATTCCACTCATAACCTGACTGCTTTAAGCCATAAAGACTTTTCTTCAGTCTCCAGCAATCAGTCTTCCCATCAGTTTTCAAACCTAGTGGCTTCTTTGTTGTAAATGACCACACACACAAAGGGGTTGAGGAAATATGTGGTAACTTTATTGCCTTACATAGTGACATTATATAGTTTGTTACTTTCAAGTTACAGCGTACTTGGCAGCATATCATTGGCTCACAGAATCTTCCAGGTAACTTAAATCATAGGTTAATCATTACTGTTGTCTTTAAGCACTTATAATATTTAGCTATAATTAAAATCTAACACACATCCCACTTTCTCTCCTCTTGTTCCTCTTATTGACAGAGTTAGGGTCTTATCTTCTAATGTCATTTCCTGGCACTTACGTGCAAGTAACCTTCCTTATCTGAGGTTTGCCATCCAAGATAGGGAAATTCCTGCACATATGCAGACTGCAGACTCCTACATGTCCTCTCTTTTTATTTAATTTTGAGGGAACAAAGATTTTTGTATATATCACATTTGGTGAGGAGGCAGAGAGGGGAGCAGGACGAAACATAGTAATTAATGAGGGAATACACTGAATGAAACAACAGCAAGCAACTAACATGACAATAATAATCACAGCATAAAAAAACAACTGCTTAAGCCAGGACCAATCAGGAAGCCAATTGGTCAACCAGTCAAAAGGAGAGGAAATAGCATGAACATTATTCTGAAAATATGATTGGAGTTTAGCAAGTTCATCTTCAATGGTTTTGTTCAAAGAGTGAAAATGAACAGCACATCCAGGCCGGCCAACAAGTTTACAAAAACCTCCTTATCATGCTAACAAATAGTCAATAGCAAAATGTTGCTGGAGCACATCCTGATTCAGGTCCTCAATTTCATGTTGGAGATCATGAACAATAGCCACAGTGGCATTAATTGATTTCTCCAGGTGACATGTTAAGCCCAGGATAGAATGTCTATTTTCTTGAGCTATTATTCCAGGGTAAGCCCCTAAGGTGATCACCCCAGTAATAGCTCCAGCCACAGCACGGCCAAAGGTATTTAGAGAGGACAGTTGCGTATTAATGATAACTTCATCATTACATGTAGGACCTAATGGAGAACATCGTTGTCATGAAGAAGATGAAGAAACACCAATTTGTACAGGTAGGGAAAAGTAGCCAATAGCAGCACACTGATAGTTCTGAGGGTGTACGTTGGTTGCATATTTGTCAAAAAAGAACCACATATTAGGGTCCTTTAGTTGCCAGCCAGCACAAATGGATCCAGCATCAGTCATATCAGAAGTGTTAAAAATAGGAAAATTATCAGGATACATTTCAGGCACAATATTAGACCCATACCAAGAAGAATTAAAGGTTCCTCAGAGCCAATAATAGTCAGTACAATAACTATAATTCCCTACTTTCAATAAAATGCATTGAGCCTTAGCATAATCATTCCAATTGTTAAGCCAAGTATAGCGAGCATAACAGCAAAAACATAAGCCTCTAGTATATTGATTAGTATGAAGATAACACCAATGAACAGAATTAAATTGCGTTGGTGGCTTAGAAAACAACCAAGAATAATGAATGGTTTGCAATTGGAAACAATAAAGGAAGATGAAGATATTAAATCAGGTATGAAAGCAACTTGACCAAAAGCCATAGGAGGCTCATAATACAGGGTGACATTAGTACCGTGAACCAAAAACATATATTGAGCATGACAAACCCAGAGATTAGGATTAAGTTGTATAGGCTGAATGTCATTTAAAGCAGTAACAGAACCAAAAGAAGACAAGAGAATACAAAAAAGAATTGTGACAGAATTAGCTGTAATAATAGCAAAAGCAGCAGCAATTAGATTTTCAGGAGTTTGAGGTAGATCAGCTTGAACCAATTGCTGTTGAGCTTGGTATATTGTGGCTTTCACTTGCCCCCATGTGATTGGCAGCAGGTCCTTGCCACTGAGGGTCAGGAGCAAGACAATACTTCACTAGCAATCTTGTCAGTGGTTCTTATTGCATTAACAGGAACATCTGAAAAAGATTCTACAAGAATCAAATAATTCCAAGTAAATAAGGCAACAGATAATAAATGTTGAATTTTTCGCAAATGGTAAGGACCAGTCTCATGCTGCAGCTGTCTCTGCAAAAAGGACTTAAAGGTTAATAATAGCAAAAATAGGAGTATTCCAGGGGCTGGTAGAGGGTTCAATATGACCAGCAGCTAATTGTTCCTGAACAAGTTGCTGTAAAGCAGATAATTTTTCCATTGAAAGAGGCCATTGCTCCACCCACACGGGGGCAGTAGAGAGCCATTTAAGGGGAAGAGCCATCATCCAAAATCAATTGAGCATTAAAAAAGAAAGTAAATCACGACCCCAAATATTAGTATGAATATCCAAAATATAAGGTTGCAGGGCAAAGGACTTGGTAGAGAATTGGATATCCCCATAAAGAAGAAACTGCTTTCTTAGGCCATTACACAGGCCACTGTAAAGATGAAATAACAGTAACATCGGCTCCAGTATCAAGCAACCCTTGAAAAGGTTGCTTATTCAAACAGAAAGTTAACAAAGGGTGAAAGAAAGTAACAGACTGAAGTAAAGCCACAGAAGGAGAGGTAGAACCAAAACCAGCATCCCCACATGCCCCTGTGCCAGGACATGGGACTTGATAGGGGAGCAAAAGTAATTGAGCAATAGAACATTGATCAGGAAGAGTTTGAGGAAGGTTCACCCAAGCCTGAATAAAAAGAGTTCCAGTAATCAGATCAATAACACCAGGGACTACAAAGCACCCCTTTTTATGAGCTGAAGATCAAGGCAAGATAAGACCCACTAAACCAGAGGGAAGAGGGCCTTTAAATTGAGAAGGAATCAATTTAACCTCCAAGGGAAATTTAAATTTCACAGAACCTCTAGTAAAATTACCACTGATGCCATACTCTGTAACAGCCTTTTTTAGTTCCCTCAAAATTTGATAAGGTAACCCTTCCCATTCTGCTATCTGCTGTCCTGCCAATTGGCCCTGGCCCTGATGATATTGTACAGGACATACAACAATTCAGCAAGTTCTGCCCCAGGCATGGAGGAATCCTGTTTACAAGATTTCACCATTTTTTGAAAAGAAGATTGAACAGCAGAGTCAGAAGGTTTAGTAATCTGACCTGTGTCAGTAGGAGCTGAAGGAGGCAGAGTCAGATAGTCCGGGGAGGAAGGAACAATAGCATTGGAGTAACATGGAGGTGGAGGAGTTAAAAGAGACAGTTCAGTATTTCCAAATTTTTCCACTGCATAGTGACATAAATGCTATACCTGCAAAATCTCTACCTTAGCTCTTGGCTCAGTATGTAAAACTTTCCCAATTTTTTCCCAATCAGATAATCTTAAAGACCCCTTTTCAGGATACCATAAACACTGATTTGCAATCTCCTGGACCAGCCGTAAGAGACTGCGTTGTGACACATCAGTGTGATTTTTCTTAAGTAAATAGCTTAATTCTTCAGCATGCTTCCTTTGTTCCTCAGAAAACGTAGATCCCATTACTTACAGAAACCTTTAAAAGGTTGAAGAAACCACAAGTACTTACAGAAACCTTTAAAAGGTTGAAGATACCACACGGGTTGATGGTGCACCAAAACCTTGCCGGATGAAGCAGGGATCCCTGTTTAAGCGCCACTTGTTGTAAAGGGGTTGAGGAAATATGTGGTAACTTTATTGCCTTACATAGTGACATTATATAGTTTGTTACTTTCAAGTTACAGCGTACTTGGCAGCATATCCTTGGCTCACAGAATCTTCCAGGTAACTTAAATCATAGGTTAATCATTACTGCTTTGCTTAAGCACTTCTAATATTTAGCTATAATTAAAATCTAACACACATCCCACTTCCTCTCCTCCTGTTCTTCTGATTTACAGAGTTAGGGTCTTATCTTCTAATGCCATTTCCTGATGCCTATGTGCAAGTGACCTTCCTTATCTGAGGTTTGCCATCCAAGATAGGAAAATTCCTGCACATATGCAGACTGCAGACTCCTACACTTCTTCATATAGATTGTATGTTGTAATAGCGCATGCAGATATGCAGTTTCAACATCTATATGGTTTATCCTGTATCTATTCTTAGTTGCCCATACTAATGCTGCTCGCAATGTAGTCACCCTCAGACTCGGTGCAAATACTTCATCATAGTCCTTATCTGACTGAGCAAATCCTTGAGCAACTAACCTTGCCTTATGGGTAACAGTCCTATCCATACCAGTTTTTAGTTTGTAAACCCACTTCCAACCAATTGGTTGCAACTACTTGCAACCAATTGCATGCTCACCTGGTGGTAGCCTAACATTCTCATAAACATCTAACTCCTTCAATGATGTCAGCTCTTTGTCCATCGCTTTCTTCCAAGCTACCTGATCCTTTTCAGGATACAATTTAATTTCATTGAAGTTAGAAGGCTCTATGTTCACCTGACATACTACACTGGCTTGATACCTATCAGGTGGACGTTTATCTCGAGTTGAACTTCTAGGTAACTCAGGACTTGTTATTGGTATTTCCTCTTCTACCTCCCCTATAACCTCCTCCTCCTTTACAGTAATAGAAGGTTCTTCCTCAACTGTCTCATTATCAGGGGTATCAGTAAACACTTGAGTATACACAGCAACACTATCATTTACCTTGTAGGATTCCTGCTCAAGCTTACTCCAACCAACATACTCCAGGAACTTGGCACTAGCACTGCAATACACAGCAGTGGTACCTGGCGTCTAAAATCTATATGACCTGGGGTTGGATTCCTAACCAAAAAACCAGCTTTTTTGCTCTATGTTGCCCCTTTTGCTTCAATTGCGAGGGAATATGAACCATGCTGGGGCTCCAAATGTGTACAAATAACTTAATTCTGGTCTTCTTCCATGCCAACGTGTGAATGGTAATTCACCAGTTGTTGTACTGACTATGTTATTTAAAACATGGTTAGCACACATTATTGCTTCACCCCAAAGTGTCACAGGCAAACCAGAATCAGATATCATGGTTCGAGCCATAGCCTGCAATGTTTGCCCTCTGCATTCAATATACGCATTACGTTGCGGTCTGTAAGGGGCAGAACGCTTGTGTTCAATGCCAGCTTTCTCTAACATAGTTTCAAACCTGTTATTGGTAAACTCAGTACCATTGTCAGTTACCAGGCAAAGAACCTTGTGTTTCTTTTTCCTCTCAGCAAACCTCAGCCAGTTTGAAAAATGCTGGAATGTTTCTGCTTTGGTTTTCATAAGGTAACAGAAACCATAACAGGAAAAATGGTCTATTACGCTCAATATATAATAAGCTCCTCCTAAACTAGGTTTTTTAGGACCAATAATATCTGCAAACACTACCCCTAAAGGTTCCTTGGTTGTAAACCCATTAACTCTGTTTGCAGGAGTTACCTTACTCTTTTCTTGGCTACAAGCATTGCAGTTTAAATATTTTTACAAGGTTTAATTTTATCCCATCAGATAATTCCACAGTTTTCTTTAACATCTTAAAGTTTACATGTCCCAAACACCTATGAAGCAAGTGAATGAATTCATCATGTGGCTTTGTGTTATCGTAAACTGAGTTAGCATTAGCCATGATTAATGGATCATCATTCAGAACAAACAAATCATTCTCTAACTTTGCAGTAACACTTGTATCATCTTTTTCTGTCAGACATTTATCTCCCCTAAATATTACTACAAAGCCAGTTTTTAACAATGCTTTCACAGATAGCAGGTTAAATTTTAGTTTAGGCACATACAACATAGGTGTTCATTTATACATGAACAATATGCAGTACCTTCTCCAGATACTTTCATTTTCCATCCATTTGCTAATGATACATGTTATTTACTCTTGGTCATTTTAACAAACCTCTCTCTACTCCTAGTTATAGACTGCAATGCTCCACTGTCAACTACCCACAAATCATGGTTTAGAGTTGTAGTTGAGCTGGATATAGCTAAACTAAGATCCTTTTTATCTCTCTGTTGACTACCAGTATTCAGTTTCTTGCCCTTTTTAGAGAATCTAGCTATATGACCCTTAGCCCCACAAGAAAAACATTTTCTAACAGTATAGGCAGTTGAAGATAGTTTTCTTCCTGTGGTTGTCTTTTTCTCAGTTGGTCTTTATCTTGCCTTCTTCTGGACTCTACTAACAATCTCCCGGTTATGCCAGTCAATGTCAGATCATCTCTGGTCAGGACTTCCAGTGAAGATACCTAATCATCATAACTTTCATCCAAAGAGGAAAGAATGATATAAACCTGATGAAGCTCTGAGAAAATCAGCTTCTTTTCATGTAGCTCTTGTAAAGTTCCTTTCATAAACTCCAAATGAGCTAACGTATCTCCACCTTTTAGAAGATGAGCTCTAAACAGTTTATGTGCACCCACACTATCACGAACATAAATCCTCTTCAGAGTGTCCCAACACTGGGCAGAAGACTCCACACCACAAATATGGACTAGCTGCTGGTCACTTAGTGTCAGTCTGATTATACAAAGGGCCCTTTCATTATCCTGGTTAAATTTGGCTACTTTCTTTGCATCTGCATTGTCTGCTGGATCCCAAGCAGTTACATCTGGTGGATCATGAACTACAGCCATTATTATTATTATTATTATTATTATTATTATTATTATTATTATTATTATTATTATTATTATTATTATTTATTGGATTTATATACCGCTCTACTCCCGAAGGACTCAGGGGGTGAACAGCCAAAAGATAAAATACATATAATTCAAATGTTAAAAAACCATTAAAAATACAATTAAATAATTTGGCCCAGAAAACAAAATTTAAAAACCCCAATTTTATAAGACAAATTTAAAATTTAAAAAATTTAAAAACAGTTTAAAAAAGTAGCTAGGCCAGGCTGGCCTGCTGGAATAGGAATGTTTTGAGGGCACAGTGGAAAGCACACAGATTGGTGATCCTCCGTATCTCCGGGGGGAGCTCGTTCCAGATGGCCGGTGCTCCCACAGAGAAGGCTCTCCCCCTGGGGGCTGCCAGTCGACACTGTTTGACCGACAGCACCCTAAGAAGCCCCTCTCTATGGGAGCGTACTAGTCGGTGAGAGGCTACTGGTGACAGAAGGTGGTCTCATAGATACCCCGGTCCTAGGCCATGGAGCGCTCTAAAGGTGGTAACCAAAACCTTGAAGTGCACCAGGAAGACCACCGGGAGCCAGTGCAGCTCATGCAGGAGGGACGCAACTGGCAAATCAGGCGAACCTGATAAAATGCCGTCCTGGCCACAGCTGTCAGATGCCCTTCTAAAGACAGCTGTGAGTCCAGGAGGACACCCAAGTTGCGGACCCTCTCCATGGGGGCTAATGACTCGCCTCCAATAGTCAGTGATGGCACCAACTGACTATATTGGGATGTCAGAAACCACAGCCACTCGGTCTTGGATGGGTTGAGTCTGAGTCTGTTTCTCCCCATCCAGATCCGTATAGCCTTCAAGCACCAGGACATCACTTCAAGGCATCATTGGGTTGGTCCAGGGTGGAGATGTACAGCTGAGTGTTATCTGTGTACTGGTGGTACTTCATCCCGAAACCATGGATGATCTCACCCAGTGGCTTCACATAAATGTTGAACAGAAAGGGCGAGAGGACTGACCCTTGTGGCACCCCACATACAAGGGGCCTCGGGGTCGACCTCTGCCCCCCTGCCAACACAGACTGCGACCAGTCAGAGAGAAAGGAGAACCACCGCAACATGGTGCCCCCACCCCTAATTCTTCCAGCCGGTGTAGCATGATACCATGGTCGATGGTATCAAAAGCCGCTGAGAGGTCTAATAGGACCAGGACAGAGGAACAACCCCTGTCCTGAGCCCTCCAGAGATCATCAACCAATGCAACCAATGCTGTTTCCATGCTGTACCCATGCCTGAAGCCTGACTGGAATGGATCCAGATAAGCCGATTAATCGTACTTCCCTCAGGTACTGAGGGAGCTGTCGTGCTACCACACTCTCAACAACCTTTGCAACAAAGCGAAGGTTGGAGACTGGACGGTAGTTAGCCAACACTGCCGGATCCAGGGAAGGCTTCTTGAGGAGAAGTCTCACCACCGCCTCTTTCAAGGTGGAAGACACCCTCACTCAAAGAAGCATTTATAATCCCCTGGAACCAGCCTCGTGTAACCTCCCGAGAGGCCAGCACCAACCAGGAGGGACACGGTCCAATAAACATGTGGTAGCATTCAGTCCATTCAGTATCCTGTCCACATCTTCGGGAGTCACAGAATCAAACTCTTCCCGAATCTGAGCGATTTTATCATACAGATGTACAGATGTACAAAATCCTTGGCTCTGCCCTCTAAGGGGTCCTCACGCAGGTCACCTTAAACAGGGCAGCTGGGCGATTATCTGATGATGCAATAAGAGCGGAAAAATAGTTACATTTTGCTGCTTTTATCGCCACTAGGTAAGTCTTAATATGAGACCTTACCAGTGTTCAATCAGATTCAGACCAGCTGGCCCTCCAACTGCTCTCCAGGCATCTTTTCCAATGCTTCATCTCCCTCAGCTCCTCGGTGAACCAAGGAGCCAAGCGAGATCAGCACCGAGTCAGAGACCGCAAAGGCACGACCCAATCCAAAGCTCCAGCGGCCGCCCTATCCCAGGCAGCCACCAGGTCTTCGGTCGAGCCGTGAGCCAGAGCCTCAGGAAATGGCCCAAGCTCCATCTGGAACCAATCCGGGTCCATCAGGCGCCTGGGGCGGAACCACCTCATCGGTTCCGCCTCCCTGCGGCGGGGTATAGCGGTTTGAAGGTCAAAGCGAAGGAGGGAATGATCCGACCATGACAAGAGTTCAGTCACTATATCCCCAATATCGATCATTCAGCCACTGTTCAGAGACAAAAATCAAGTCCAGAGTGTTTCCCCCCATGTGAGTAGGGCCATGCACTAACTGGGTCAGGTCCATAGTCGTCATGGAAGCCATGAACTCCCGCGCTGCCTCAGACGCTTCACCGATGGATGGCAGGTTAAAATCCCCCATGACCATAAGCCTTGGGTATCAACTGCCACCCCGGCTATAATGTTGAGCAGTTCGGGCAGGGCCGCTGCCACGTGGCAGGGAGCCAGGTACGTGATCAGCAAGCCCACCTGTACCCCATGACCCCACTTCACCAGGAGGGACTCACATCGGCAATCTGAGGAAAAGTGGCCTCCCTCAGACCAAGCCCTTCTTTTATAACAACCGCCACCCCACCCCTACCCTGTGACCTCGGTTGATGAAATGCACGGAAACCAGAAGGGCACATTTCAACGAGGGGGACCCCCCTCTCTTGGCTCAACCAAGTTTCTGTAATACCTGCCAGATCTGCTCCCCCCTCCTGAACAAGATCACAAATGAGGGGGGCTTTATTTACTACGGATCTGGCATTGCATAACATCAGCTGAAGGTCCGGGCCCTGAGAGTCTGAACTACCTGGGGGACAAGGAGCCTTGGGGGCTGGAGTGCACCACTGCTTGAAGACAGCGGGCATGCACTCCCACAACCAGGTTTGGCCCCCTGTTCCTGCCATATCTGCCCCTCCCACTCACACTGGCTCTTGTACTGGCTCTCGTTGCAAGCTCTAACCCCTCCTTAACCCGGAGCCCCGTGCCTCCCATGCCATGACCCCTAGCCAGGCCTGGTCCCACCCTCAGTGGGTTATCCCCCAAACCCACAACCCTAGTGCCAATCCAACCCTCCCCCCTAGAACCCCTTAAAATTTAATTAAAAATTTATATAAAAAACTCATCAAACTCCCTTTCGCTGCATGCCACCTCTCAGGGTTCCAAAACCCATCATCAAGGTAGGCCTCAATAGAGTGGAGGGCCAAACCCGTGAGAGGGGGGAATCTTGCAGTGCACGGAGCTCAGTCACTGAATACATCCGGTCATTGGGGATAACAAATAGTCTATGGTCAGGGGGACCACTTCAGTGATCCAAAGTCCAAAGGAGAGAAAATGCCATTCTTGGGTACAAGTAAACTGGACTCCACTGCCCTCTCACAGCAGTGGGAGGAGACAAGAGCCTTTCGGCATCCGAGAATAGTTGACCAAATCACCCTCTCATGATGACTGGCCGACAAGGATAGTCAAAGGTCTTAATAAAGTCGGTAGCGAAAAGGCAGTCATAAACTGACTCCCTCAGAATTTGTATCCTAAGTTCTGGTTCTCCATGTGGATTAAGGAGAAAGATGGAATTCACCAGACCACAGGCTCAGCAAAAAAAGGGTCTGTCTACGGGAACGCGCAGTGGCACCGTCCAGAGAGGCCACGATGAAACAAAAAGGGAAGTACCATTCAGCAGGCCAGGAATGGGCAGGGGTGACAGTGACCATAATAAGGCCTGAGCCAGGCCAGAAAGGGGGCACAGGCAACAAAGTGCCAGGGGCAAAAAGCCCCCACAGTCATCTTCTGGGGCCCCCAATCCCCCAACCCCCCTGATGGTCTTCTAGTGGACTAATAGTCTAATTGTTGGTCAATAATGGTCAATAATGTTCCCAACTCCACCTCCTCCAGCTCACCATGGAGGAGTCTGGGTCCATTTGGGGAGCGGCCCTCCAAGGTGGGCCAGACACCCCTCGATCGCCCAGGCTTTCCAGGTGAAAACACACCGCCAAAAGTATCTCCCACCATCTTGCTCCAGGTCCTCTGGCTGCTGCCCCAGGCTCCGACCTCCATCCCGGCGGCCGCCATTGTGACCGCCGCCACTGCCACCGCCATCGTCGCTGCCAGCCTCCTCCTCCTCCTCCTCATGTTCGTCCCAGCCCCCCAACAGTACCCGGGGCCTCCAGGAACATGCAGAGGGTCCCGACGAGGATGCTGCAGCGACACCATCGCCAACACCGTCGACGCTGGGTCCATCTCAGCCACCATTCAGGCCGAGCCCGCCGTCCACATCGCTCCTGCAACAACTGCCCTCGTCCCAGCCAGATCATCCCAGAGAGACGATTCTTCCTTATGCAGAAGTAGATTGCACTTCATAGGCCAGGAAACATAGTTTGTTCCATCCAACCGGGTTATCAGAGATATGCTGATTGACTGTTCTTGTGCCATCTTCACTTGGACAATAAACCACAAAAACACCTGTCTGAATATGGTACTGTGTACTCATACTAACTCTCAGTATCCTGGGCCCATAACCAATGTTAAGGAATTTGCAGAGTAACCCTTGAGTAGCAAGGATGTGCACATGAAAGCGATTGAGAGTAGTTATGAATAAACATAGCCAACACACAGATACACTGAGTTGTGTTTACTTTCAGGAAATAGTAAGGCACAGTCCAATAAACAGTCCAGGTCATACACATATAAAGCAGGAGATAGCAAAACAATAGTCCAGGGATAATCCAATAACAAAGTCTTCTTACCAGTCATCATAGTCATTCATAATAAACAGTTCTTCTGGATTTGCAAACAATAGCATACAGAAATATCAGAGAGCAAAAACAGCAAAGAGAACAAACCATGTTTCTAGCTCCCTCTTAAGGACATTGGCTACAGAGCTAACCAATCAAGACATCGTATGATGCAATACAGCAGTCTTAAAGCTATATTGAGGGTTTATATATTGCCAACCCAACAAGTTAGGTAATAATCATTTCCTAACTTTATGATTGACATTTACTATCAAAAACATAAGTATATCATTTTGCTTTTTTATTCTTTTTGTATTAATTTTATTGAAGTTGAAAATTAGAAAGAAAAACTAACACAAATTTTAAAAAATATTAAAAAGTAAATGAAAAGACAAAAAGCAAGATACTGTGAGCTCAAGTCCCACTTTGGCCATGAAAACCAGCTGGGTAACCTTGGGCCAATCTCTCTCTTACAGCCTAACTCATAGGTTTGTTGTTGTGAGGAAAATAGGAGGAGGAGGTTTCAACATGTTGGCCGCCTTGAATTATTTGTAAACTTAGTAATAATATTCCTTTAAATATGGCTAGATAATTAATGGCTAAAGTGCTGCCTTTGATGTGAGAGACTGAGGTTCAAATCTTCACTTGTATCTACCTTATTAGTAGGGGTCATTGGGCAAGCATTCCCTCATCACTTTACCTACCTACCTCAATATATGGGAATGACACAAACAAAGACAGTTAAACTGGCTTGGATGTCACCTGAATTAACATGTCAAATGCTGAGAAACCAGGAGATCAGTTGATAAGTGGGCTACTGGAACAAACCATATATAGACAAGTCAAGAGCCTAATGAGACTGTCAGGGCGTTAATTAATCCCATTCTGCTTTGCACCTGATTATGAGGGGTGGATCGAGACCTTTCCTTGCAAGTATACTTTAAGAAAACAAAACCCGAAGATATATTCTAAGAAAACTCATTTATTTGTAAAAAAGAAAATAAAACACCTAACTGATCTAATAAGTTACATTTTGAAATAAAGTTTGTGCCAGCTGTTTCTCAGCTGGACTTCTGGCAAGAGAACAAAGGAAAGATGTGTGAAAGAATGTGGGGTAGAGTACATGCACAGTTTAGCTTACTGATAAGGATTCTTGGCAAGCTACGGAAAGTCTGATAGTCCAGAAATAATGAGCTCAGCTGGTAAATACAAAAACGCAGTGACATCCCCTTCTTTTGCCAGTTGAGCGAATATCAGTGCATCATCAAATAAGGCATATCTTCTTACGCAGATACTCATGTTGAGCTGCTGTGGAAGTGGTTTGTTGAGCATATCTGCAATCTGATCATGTGTAGATACATACTGCATTTTAACAAAACCTTTTTTCACTAAATGTTTTATGTTTTGATAACGGATGTCAATGTGTCTGGACCTAGAACCTGTAAAATGTGATTCAGAAATATAAACCACCGATTCATTGTCTTCCATCACTGTGATCGGTCGGATCGGGTGTGTCCAGATATCTGTGACTAAAGCATCAAACCAAGTTAGAGAATTACATGCATCTGAAACACAAGCATATTCAGCTTCAGTAGATGAACAAGAAACAAAATTCTGTTTACGTACTTGCCAATAAACAGGACAAACATTTAAGAACATCATATAACCTGAAGTACTTTTACGTGATTTCTTATCATTTGCCCAATCAGAATCTGCATAACAACATAATTCTGCATAATCAGTATGTGTTGGTTCTAACAATAACTTCATGTGTTTAGTGTGCTTTAGGTATCTCAATAATTTCTTAATACATGTCCAATGAAACTGTTTTGCCTTACCTACGTGTCGAGACAAGAGATTAACACTAAGTGCAATGTCAGGTCTGGTCCAACTACTAATGTACAACAGTGACCCAATAACTGAACGATAAAGTGTTTGATCCTCGAACTCAGGACTTGCTTCTTGTGTCAAGTTATGAAAATCTGTTTGCATGGGTGTCTTTGTTGTGTTAGCATCTTTCATGTTGCAATGATGCAAAATTTGTTCAATTTTATCTTCTTGTGAAAGACTAAACCCCTTCTGTGTTTTTTCAATCTGAACACCTAAATAAGTGCTAATATGACCCAATGATTTCAATGTGAAGTATCTCTGCAGAGCTTTGGCAAAAATTTCACTCATTTGCTTATTTGGACCAATATAAACAATATCATCAACATAAACAAGAACTATCTCATATGCATTATTAGATCTTTTTGTGAACACGCACTCATCAGTTTCGGACTTAATAAAGCCCATTGAATTTAGTTTGTCAGTAAGACATAAATACCACATTAAACCAGACTGTTTCAGACCATAAAGACTTTTGTTTAGAAACCAGGTATCCCCTTCTTGCTGTCGGAATCCTGGAGGATTTCTCACGTAGATCTCTTCATCTAGGTCTGCAGGTAGATAAGCTGTGTCAACATCGAACTGGAAAACTTCTAAACTAAGGATAGTTGCAGTTGCTAAAGCAATTTTTACACTCTCAGTTCGAACTGTCAGTGAATAAGTATTTGTGTAGTCCTCAGGATAACATTGAGCGAAACCCTGAGCTACAAGTCTGGCCTTGTATAATGACTCATCATTTGGCTTCTTTTTGATTCTGTAGACCCATCGAGTGCCAATGATCTTTTTGTTTGCTGGAGGTTTTGCAGGTGTAAACACTTTAAGTTTGTTTAGACTGTCCATTTCAACCTGCATTGCATCATACCATTTGTCTTGCTCTGAATCAAGAAGCTGCTTGATTTGTGTGAAATTATCAGGTGGAAGTGTAACATTGCAAATCAATGGCAAGGGTGCTTTTGTCAGTTGCCAAGAATATCATTGTGGAGGGATTCCTTTTGTGGCCCCCTTGGAACGTCTCGGAACAACTGTCCAGTCTTCTTCTGCTTTGTCCTCGTCCTCA
Source organism: Arizona elegans (assembly GCA_022577455.1). NCBI lineage: Eukaryota > Metazoa > Chordata > Lepidosauria > Squamata > Colubridae > Arizona > Arizona elegans. The sequence continues at coordinate 87,510,210 of JAKOOJ010000004.1, forward strand.
TTTTCATCGCTAGTGTCAGCATCCGTGGCTTGCGAAGACGGAACATCGGGTTGAGAAGAACCAGTGGAATCTTGGTCATCAATCTGCGTGGCATCAGCAGTATTATCTCTAGGAAAATAAACTTCAGGATCATTGGAATGAATCCTGGACCAGTCAACATCTTCCTCAAAATTAGCAGATTAGCAAATTACATGTTTAGAGTCAATAAATTTGCTCCTTTTTGAGTTATCATCAATACCCATAAATCTCAGTCTCTTTGTTGCTGGACCTCCTTTCCTTCTTTGAGCTAAGGGAATGTTCACCATAACATATGAACCAAAAATATGGATGTTTTTAAGATCGGGCTTGTAGCCATACAACATGAAGAAAGGAGTCTGATTTATTACACTGCTCCAAGTACGGTTGACAATGTAATTTGCATATTTTATAGCTTCACCCCAGTATATTATATCAAGGTTGGCATCTTCTAGGAGACAACGCATCATGGTTTGCAGTACCCCTCTGTTGTGAGCTGGTGTGTCAGGGGCCGACATTTGATGAAGAATTCCATTCTTACACATCCAGTCCTGGAAACGCTGGGACATGAATTCGGCACCACGATCACTCTGGATTCTGGCGATGCGAACTTGGTGTTGGGTAGAAACAAGGGCTGCAAAGTCTTTAAAGATCTGAAAGGTCTCAGATTTTTCTTTCATAGGATATACATATCCATATCTAGAATAATTATCAACAATTGTTAGAAAATATTTTCTACCACCGAATGATGGCGGAAAAGGACCAACTATGTCAGTGTGAACCAAATCAAAAATGTGTGTTGCGGCTCTAACAGTCAACGGGGCTGGCGGTCCGAAGAAAGACCGTCTGTTGGCGACGGGAACCAAACCGGAATCAGAAAAAAACTAAGATGATAGTCAAAAATATGACACAAGATCGAAAACAGGAACTTGAAAGCAAGGCAGTTTTTGAAATAGTACCAAAGGTTAAATATCTAGGAGTCCAGGTTGCAGAATCAAATATAAAATTGTTCCAAAATAATTACGAGGTGTTGTGGCGAGAGGTACAAAAAGATATGGAGACTTGGAAAAAAACTGCAGCTGTCTTTACTTGGAAGAATAGCAGCAGTTAAGATGATCGTGTTGCCAAGATTTCTTTTTTTGTTTCAAATGATTCCGGTGCTTAAAAGTGATAAACAACTGAGAGAATGGCAAAGTGGAGTGAATAAGTTTGTATGGAATGAGAAAAAGCTGAGAGTTAAGCTGAAAATTATGCAAGATGTTCCAGAAAGGGGAGGCCTTAAACTGCCAAACCTACAATTATACTATGAAGCAGCAGCCTTGACACAAGCAAGTGATTGGTTTGGAAGGAAAAAGTCTGGAATATTGAATATAGAAAGTTATGATCTTGCATTTGGTTGGCATGCATACTTATTTTATGAGAACAAAGGGGATAAAGTATTTAAAAGCCACATACTTAGAAACTCTTTGATGAGAGTTTGGAAGAAGCACCGATTCAAATGGGATTATAAAATACCGTTATGGCTGGATCTTGGTCATATCATGTGGAATACAAATATAATGTCACTCGGGGGGTTTTTATATAAAGAAGTTCTTTTTACAGATGCGGGCAGATGGCAGCTGAAGACATTAGAAACGCTGTTGGAAGAAGGGATTAATTTAACTTGGCTACAGTATAATCAACGTCAATTGAGATGGAAAGAGGACCAAAAAACTGGTATAATGATGCATGAAGAAGAATTGGTTAGACATATAAAAGAGAAAGGTCCAATGCATATTAAAAGGGTTTATAATGTTTTGCTAGAAAGGGACTCAGAAACTGAACTGGTTAAAGATTGTATGATAAAGTGGGCACAAAATTTTGCAGAACCGGTGATGTTGGAAATATGGGAGAAAATATGGGTCCAGAATGTTAAATTTATACAGTCGCAGAATTTGAGGGAAAATTTTTATAAACTGTTTTATAGGTGGCATTTAGATCCTAAGAAATTATCGTGTATGTATCCTAATGTTCAACCAAAATGCTGGAGATGTGATTGCTTAGGTGCCACATATTATCATATGTGGTGGACTTGTAAGAAAGTGAAGGCTTTTTGGATAAAAATTTGGTGGGTTATGCAAAATGTTTTGAAGAAAAAAATTCAGTTTACTCCACAATTGTTTTTATTGGGTATAGTTAAGGGTTTTACATTGGGTAAAGTAAAGCTGATATTATATATGGTAACAGCAGCGAGATTACTGATAGGTCAATATTGGAAAAATGAAGCTATGCCCACTATTGAAGAATGGACTTTGGCCATTCTTTGGCCAGTTTTGCAGAGATGGCGAAGATTTCAGCATATCTAAAAGATCGGACACAAGAGACTTATGTATGGGAGTGGAAAAAGTGGATAGATTATGTGCAGAATAAATATCAAACTAGGAAATATCAGATAGCTTTTAACTGAATGTATTATATAGGGATAGAATAATTGAATTTTGTGAAGATTTGAATAATATACAGGGGGTGTAGGGGTTCAAGTTTTATAAAATGTGATTTTGATTTTGATTATATTTTGTGGAAGTCCTGGGGGGAGGGGAGGGTTAGGGGGGGTCAGGGAGAGTTAGGGGGGGAAACTGGGGAGAAAATGTATTTGTAAAACTTTTTCAATAAAAAAAATGCGTGTTGACAGGCGTGTAGCGTGTTTGGGAATGGCTGCTGCTTTGGATTTGGCCTTTTTGCATACAGCACAATCCAAAAACACCTTATACCCCTTTAGATCCAAACCTTTTGTGAACTCCGGCATCTTCCTAAGAACACGGAAACTGGCATGCCTCAATCTTCTATGCCATTTATGGATACACCTGGAATGCAAAGTTTTACCAGTTAGTGAATTCTCAACATTAACAGTTTCATGAGGAACCTCAGGCTTGCTCTGAGCAACCTGTTTCTCAATTTTCTTTTTGTTGGCTTTAGGAGCCTTTGGAGTATCTCTCTCTGGGCCTGTGCTCTCCCTTTTTGGAGTTTGTATACTTGCCTGTGTTTGTGGTTTAAGCTTTGGCTTTAAGTAATAAAACATCACCAATTAATATGGTTCCAGCAACAATATCTCCATCTTTAACTATGTAACTTGCATTTTCAAGGTGGTGAACCTGGAATTTTAACATTCTAGACAAGTGACTCTGACTAAGCAAATTACTAGTTGCTGTTGGTATGTAATAAACATTAGGAATGAATGCATCGAGCTCTTCAACATAAACAGTTCCTTTTCCTTTGACCTGACAAGGATGATTGGAAAAAGAATAAAGTTCACGTAGTTCAGGTTCAGGCTCGTGCATCTCTGTAAAAGGTTCCTTTCTGTAGGTAACATGCAATGCTGCACCACTGTCCAAAGTCCACAGGAGTCATCTGTCGTACTCTGGTTGAGGCTGTGGATCATTGGTTAAAGCCAATGTGGCGAGTGGACGTTGTGGATCATGTCGGGGACCACGACAACCTTGTCTTCCACCTCTGCCTCTGCCTCTGGAGTCTGTTCCTCTGGGCTGGTACGTGACGGGAGCTGGAACTCGTTGGGGACAATCCCGGATGACATGTCCCACACGATCACAGATGTAGCATCTTGGCATCCTTGGAGCATAGGTCCTTCCTCGGAAGGGGCGCCTAGCTGGAGCTCTTGATGCGGGTGGTCCTCTCAAGTGTGGAGTAGCTAGCATGAGTGCCTCTTCTTCAATTAAAAGTCTGCATACATTGTCCACTGTGCGTTGAGCACAGTTAATCTTTGTAATGGCATCTTTCCATTCATAATTCAATGAGTTAATGATAATGCTGATCATTTAAATATCATCAATATTATAGCCTCTTTCTCTCAATTCTCTTCTCAGTCCTTTTAGTTTGGTCAAATGTCCACCAATTTGTTCACCAGGTATCAATCTTGAACCATGGAATTGAGACATGAGCAAACATGAAGATTCAATTGAGACAGGCCTGTAGCAATTTTTCAATTGGGCCCAAATTTGTTGGGCTGTTGCATCAGGCAAAAATGTAACCTGCAGTTCAGTATCCATGGACATCAATAATGTTGTGCAAGCTTTAATTTCTAAGTCTCTTATTGCAGGGGACCAAGGCTGAGCAGGGGGGTTAAAAACCATACAGTGAGTGCCTTTTCTACAAAGTAGCAATCCAATCTCACTGACCCAGGCCTTATAATTCTGTCCTGACATCTTTAATGTTGACTCACCAGCTAGTGGAGCAACAGAAAATGCCTGGTGAGGAATGTGCATTTGAGGTGCTGGCTGTGGAAGTAAAGGCACTTGTTGCGCTGGAGGTGGACCAGGAGCTGGCCCTGGTTGTACAGCTGGAGGCGCATGTGCATGCATTTGTGGTTGAGGCTGTTGCACTGGAATCTGCTGTGTTCCAGCTGCCATCTGTGCTTGAGCTGCAATATTAGCATGACCTGCTGGAGATGCAGTCATTTGCATTAAGCGTTGTTGTGTTCCATCTAAAAGGACACCAGCACCACCAGGGGGTGCTTGAGTTTGGGCCTGTGGAGACACTTGTTGCATTGTAGCTTTCTCTAGTAAATTACTTTCGCCAGCAGATGGTGCTGCACCTTTAGTTTCGGGCAGCTCAGATAATTTCTCTGCATGCGTGGCACTTGGAACTTTAGAGTAGGAGTGATTATGTAAGACATGTGACGTGTGCACTGCTGTCTGTTCTGATTGGCCTGACACAAAATTCACCAGGGGGAGTGTCTTTAGCTCCGAAGAAGAAGCCAAAATGGCACTTTTAGAGAATTTGAAGTCACGAGATTCTCCCTTATCTTGCTCAAGCATAGATATAGCCATTTTTGCCTGGGATAGCTCCTGTTCATAAAACTTTATATGGTTATGATAGGCTTTTATAGTTTGCTCATCCAAGGCGAGCTGAGAGCTTTGAGGAGAATAATGAATTATTTCTCTCTCTGCATGGGGGTGGAAATGCTCGGCCGTTTGTAAAAACTTTGGCCTTGCACCAAGCGTTACAAAATCAGAAGGCTCTGGGGAGACAGTTTGAGAGCATGCATATTCAGAAGGAGACACTACTGACCTCAGTTGTAGCACATTATCTTCACCCTGTGAGAGGGTGGCTATGGACTTTAACCCCTTATGCTGTACTGAAATTGCAAAGGTTCACTACTTCCATCTCACCAGTAGAGGGGACTGACCATCAGACCAATCACTGTGAGAGGGTGGCTGGATTGTATCCCCCTTGAACTGTGTCGACTTGGCAAGAGATCCTACCCACTGTGGTGAGGGGACAGTGGACTTTGGACCTCGGATTTTGGATGCCCCCACCTTATTTGCTCCCCTTTGGACCTCTTATTTTCCATCGGACCCTTGGGACATGGTCACTTATCTTCAGTGGCAAGATGTATTCAGCAGTTGAGCTTCTTGTTCTGCGAGACTCCCCCCTCTCGCAGGATTGGCCCTCCACTTTATCGAGGGCCTACCTCGATGACGGATTTTGGAATCCCGAGAGGTGGCATGCGGCGAAGAGGGGGTTGAGGGTTTTTTAAAAATTGTCATTTGCCAATCTTTTAAGGGGTTTTGGGAGGGGGGAGGGTTGTTTGGCAAAGGATAGGGAGGGTGATTTGCTGGGGAGGGGACCAGGCCCGGCACAGGGTCGCGCTAGGGGAGGTGCGGAGCGGGGATCGGAGGGGGTTGGTGTTGGTAGGGAAGAGGGCAATGTCATCAGGACCGTGGGTGAGAGGGGCAGGTATGGTGGGAGCAGGGGGCCACATCATGTTGTGGGGGCACGTATCTGCTGTCTCCAAGCGGTGACATGCTCCGGCTCCCAATGCTCTTCTCGTTCCCTGGGTTGTTCTGAGTCTCAGAGCCTAGGTCTTAGGCTGATGCTGTGCAACGCCAGGTCCGTGGTTAATAAAGCCCCCCTCATTTGTGAGCTGATTCAGGAGGGGGGAGCGGACCTGGCAGGTATTACAGAGACCTGGTTGGGCCTGGAGGGGGGGTCCCCCTCGTAGAAATGTGCCCACCGGGTTTCCGCGCATTTCATCAGCCGAGGGCCCAGGGTAGGGGTGGGGGGGGTGGCGGTTATTGTAAAGGAAGGTCTTGATCCTAGGGAGGCCACTGTACCTCAGATAACCGGTTGTGAGTCTCTCCTTGTGAAGTGGGGCCATGGGAGGCAGATGGGCCTGCTGGTTACATACCTGGCTCCTTGCTACGTGGCAGCGACCCTGCCCGAGCTCCTCAATGTTATAGCCGGGGTGGTGGTTGATACCCCCAGGCTTTTAGTCATGGGGGATTTCAACCTGCCGTCCATCGGTGAAACATCTGAGGTGGCTTGGGAGTTCATGGCTTCCATGACGGCCATGGACATGACCCAGTTAATTCAGGGCCCCACTCACACAGGAGGAAACACGCTGGACTTGGTTTTCGTCTCTGGTCAGTGGTTGAATGGCTTAGATACAGGGGATATAGTTATTGAACCCTTGTCATGGTCGGACCATTCTCTCCTCAGACTTGACTTCCTGACCGCTACGCCCCACCGCAGGGAGGTGGAACTGATCAGGTGGTTCCACCCCAGGCACCTGATGGATCCTGATAGGTTCCGAATGGAGCTTGGGCCATTTCCTGAGACTCTGGCGCGCGACTCAACGGAAGACCTGGTGGCCGCCTGGGATAAGGCGACCGCTGGTGCTTTAGATCAGGTCGTGCCTTTGTGGCCTCTGACCTGGCGCCGAATCTGCCCAGCTCCTTGGTTTTCCGAGGAGCTGAGGGGGATGAAACGCCGGAAAAGACGCCTAGAGAGTAGTTGGAGGGCCAGTCGCTCTGAACTTGACCGTACACTAGTGAGGTCTTATATCAAGACCTACTTAGTAGCGATAAAGGCGGCAAAGTGTAATTACTTTTCCGCTCTTATTGCGTCGGCAGAAAATCACCCAGCTGCCTTGTTTAGGGTGACTCGCTCCCTTCTCCATCTGGGAGCGCGGGAAGACCCCTTGCAAGGTCGTGCTGAGGATTTTGCGCATTATCTGCACGATAAAGTCGCTCAAATTCGGGAAGGCTTGGACTCTGACTGGATAGGTACAGGCGGGTTGTCCGAGGTCTGTCTTGAGATGGTTATCTGGGATGAGTTTGACCCTGTGACTCCCGAGGACGTGAACAGGATGCTGGGGAGGTTGAACACAACCACATGTTTATTGGACCCGTGCCCCTCTCGGTTGGTGCTGGCTACCCGGGAGGTTACACGAGGCTGGCTCCAGAGGATTATAAATGCTTCCTTGAGTGAGGAGTTCTTGCCTCCCGCCTTGAAAGAGGTGGTGGTGAGGCCCCTCCTCAAGAAGCCCTCTCTGGACCCAGCAGTTTTAGCAAACTATCGTCCAGTTTCCAACCTTCGCTTTTTGGTGAAGGTTGTTGAGAGTGTGGTTGCGCGACAGCTCCCGCAGTACCTGGATGAAACCGTCTATCTAGATCCGTTCCAGTCCGGCTTCAGGCCCGGGTACAGCACGGAAACGGCATTGGTCACGTTGGTTGATGATCTCTGGAGGGCTCGGGACAGAGGTTGCTCCTCTGTTCTGGTCCTATTAGACCTCTCAGTGGCTTTTGATACCATCGACCATGGTATCATGCTGCGCCGGTTGGAGGGGTTGGGAGTGGGAGGCACTGTTTTACGGTGGTTCTCCTCCTATCTCTCTGACCGGTCGCAGTCTGTGTTGGCTGGAGGGCAGAGGTCGACCTCAAGGCACTTGGTTTGTGGGGTGCCAAAGGGTCTGTCCTCTCGCCTCTCCTGTTCAACATTTATGTGAAGCCGCTGGGCGAGATCATCCATGGTTTTGGGGTGCAGTGCCATCTGTACGCTGATGACACCCAGCTGTACATCTCCACCCCAGACCACCCCAACGATGCCCTTGAAGTGATGTCCCGGTGCCTGGAGGCCGTGCGGGTCTGGATGGGGAGGAACAGGCTCCGACTCAATCCCTCCAAGACTGAGTGGCTGTGGCTGCCGGCGTCCCGATATAGTCAGCTGGTGCCATCGCTGACTATTGGGGGCGAGACATTGGCCCCCATGGAGAGGGCGCGTAACTTGGGTGTCCTCCTGGACGCACGGCTGTCTTTAGAAGAGCATATGACGGCCGTGGCCAGGGGTCTTTCTATCAGGTTCGCTTGATACACCAGTTGCACCCCTTTCTGGATCGGGACTCCCTATGCACAGTCACTCATGCCCTCGTTACTTCCTGCCTCAACTACTGCAACACTCTCTACATGGGGCTCCCCTTGAGGAGCACTCAGAGGCTCCAATTGGTGCAGAATGCGGCCGCGCGGGTACTTATGGGGGCGACATGGCGCTCCCACGTGACACCTCTCCTGCGCGAGCTGCATTGGCTTCCAGTGGTCTTCCGGGTGCGCTTCAAGGTGTTGGTTCTCATCTTCAAAGCGCTCCATGGTTTAGGACCCGGTTACTTACGAGACCACCTTCTGCCTCCGATAACCTCCCACCGGCCAACACGCTCCCACAGAGAGGGCCTCCTCAGGGTGCCATCTGTCAGGCAATGTCGGCTGGCGACCCCCCGGGGAAGAGCCTTCTCTGTGGGGACACCCACCCTCTGGAATGAGCTACCCCCAGGGATACAACTAATCCCGGACCTCTGGACCTTCCGCCGGGCCCTGAAGACTTTTTTATTTCAGCAAGCCGGGCTGGGTTAAATTTTTAATTGGGTAAATTTTATGGGTAAGGGGTTTTAAATTGGAGAAGCCAAAGATAGTTTAATTTTGTTTTAATGTATTTTAATATTTGTATTGTGTGTTTTTAATTCTGGCTGTTCACTGCCCCAAGTCCTTTGGGAGAGGGGGCGGTATAAAAATTTAATAAATACTAATACTAATACTAAAAGCAGTTTCTCTCTTATCTCTCTCCTGATGCCTTTTTAAGAGCATTTCATCTGTTACTTCTCCCACGGCTTCTAGTTCCAGGCATGTGGCTGTAGCAAGGGGCTGAAATCTTGAGGGTCTTTCTATCTCCTGCTCTTCATCCGAAGAGGATAAAGCTCTGGGCTTCATTTTGCCCTTTTTCTTTTTTCTTGGCATCTTAGCAGATAATTAATTTAGCGTTCCTCGGTCGCAAAAAAAAAAAAATCTGACTAATTAGCCTAGAGGTCTTATCAAAGTAACAAAGCAAGGAAAAAGCCATAAATCAACCATCCTCTTGCTACCAGATGTCAGGGCGTTGATTAATCCCATTCTGCTTTTGAGATAATCGCACCTGATTACGAGGGGTGGATCGAGACCTTTCCTTGCAAGTATACTTTAAGAAAACAAGACCCGAAGATATATTCTAAGAAAACTCATTTATTTGTAAAGAAGAAAATAAAACACCTAACTGATCTAATAAGTTACATTTTGAAATAAAGTTTGTGCCAGCTGCTTCTCAGCCGGACTTCTGGCAAGAGAACAAGGAAAGATGTGTGAAAGAATGTGGGGTGGAGTACATGCGCAGTTTAGCTTACTGATAAGGATTCTTGGCAAGCTAGTCCAGAAATAATGAGCTCAGCTGGTAAATACAAAAATGCAGTGACAGAGAAGGGCTATATGAAGTATATGAGGGGACTATGGATAGACAGATGACCCACATCCAGATTAATCAAGAAACAGCAAGTTACTGTAATGGATGCCCACGAAGTCAGCTTGGATAACGAGGAAGAGATGGCCTCAGGGACTTCAGAGTAAGGCTTAGAGGAGCATCTGGAAGACATGGAGGACTGTGAACCAGGAGAGGATGGGTAAAAGGAGGAGGAGAGGCCATGAACATCAAAAAGGCTGGAGGAGCGACTGGACAAGTGGCTGGCTGACAAAGAGGGAAGAACCCAGCTTCAACTAGGAGACTCAGAAGGCCAACTAGAAGTAGAGGGTAAGGAAGAGGCACAGCTGCAGATAATCATTGGGGATAAGAAGGAACCAGCTCATTCACCAGATACCAGGGTACCCAGGGCCAAGGGAATGGGTGCAACAAAGGTCAGTGAGGCTACTTGTGAAAAGTCAACCTTGCCCCCCTAGTGAATTGCATTGGAGAGCAGTAATTTAGCCTAGCACATGAAGCAAAGCAACTTATAGACATCTATAAGTGAACAATTTATAGACTTGCTATGCATTTGTTTATCTGTCATAAATCTTGCCTTGGAATTTAAACCTTGATCCTGTTGCTGGTCTTTGAACTTTGCTTCTTCAACCTTGAACTTGGATCTTGGTTTTAGCTTGGCCTTGTCTTTTGACTTAGACTTTACAGACTTACTGTTTTATGGTGGTTCCTATGTGGGAGAGTCCTGGGAGTACTATTCAGGGGTGATGAAGCCACAATAAAGACTTCAAATCCACATGGTATGTGCATATGTGAGCAAGACAGTATCCTTCTTGTAATTTGTCAATTTTGAATCCATATCGAAAATTTCCTGATTTTTAGTTGTATCTTCTTTTACATCTTTGTTTTGAATGCATTTTATAATATTTATTTATTTATTTATTTTTAAATTTGTATACCGCCCTTCTCCCTGAGGACTCAGGGCGGTGAACAGCCAAGTAAAAGTATAAACTACAACATTAAAATACAATTAAAAAGATATAAATAAATTTGGCCCATGATTAAAAACAATAACAAACAATTAAAAACATTTTTAAAAGTGTTAGGCCAGCCTGGCTTGCTGGAAAAAGAAGGTTTTAAGGGCACGGTGGAAGGCACCGAGGTCTTGGATTCTCCTTATCTCTGGGGACAGCTGATTCCAGAGGGTAGGTGCCCCCACAGAGAAGGCCCTCCCCCTGGGGGTCACGAGCCTACATTGTTTGGCTGATGGCACCCCGAGGAGGCCCTCTCTGTGGGAGCGCACAGGTCGATGGGAGGCCATCGGTAGCAGCAGGCGGTCTCGAAGATAATTAGGTACTATGCCATGGAGTGCTTTAAAGGTGATAACCAACACCTTGAAGTGCACCCGGAAGACCACTGGGAGCCACTGCAGCTCACGCAGGAGAGGTGTTGTATGGGAGCGCCATGCGGTTCCCGTGACTACCCGTGCGGCCGCATTCTGGACCAGTTGGAGCCTCCGGGTGCTCTTCAAGGGGAGCCCCATGTAGAGAGTGTTGTAGTAGTCCAGGTGAAAGGTGACAAAGGCATGAGTGACTGTGCACAGGGAATCCCGATCAAGAAAGGGCCGCAACTGGCGGATCAGGCGAACCTGACCAAAAGTCCCCCTGGCAACAGCCGTCAGATGTTCCTCCAAGGACAGCTGCATATCCAGGAGGACTCCCAGATTGCAAGCCCTCTCCGAGGGGGCCAAAGTCTCGCCCCCAATAGTCAGTGATGGAGTCAACTGACTATATCAGGATGCCGGGAACCACAGTCACTCAGTCTTGTCTCTGTGCCTGTGTCTCCCCATCCAGATCCGCACAGGCACTGGGACATCACTTCAAGGGCATCGTTGGGGTGGCCTGGGATGGAGACATATCAGACATTCTTAAGACAAAATTCTGAGTATATGGTTGCCAACTATCATTGAATTTTTCAGTGTAAAAATGATTTTCTCCATTCTATACTAGTGGGTTTTCTCCTTTGATTCCTTTTACTTGCCTCTAGTAATCTATCTTTAAAACTTCATATTATTGTGGTTTTTGTCTCACCCAGAGGTCCTTGACTCCTGGTCTACATCCCATTACCAGTCTGCAACCCATTGGGAACTGGGCCATGCAAGTGGTGGTGAGTGCATGAGCATATGAAGCTACATTTGTGCAAGTGGTGGGTGCACATGTTAAACCAGCCCCTCTCCTTTCCACTGCTGCAGCTCTGCCAATTCACAGAGCTGAAAAGGTTAAGGACCACTACTCTAATCCATAATATTTTCCCAGAGAAAGGTTTCTTATACTTAAATTCAAAATATTCATATTTTAAAAAACATTTTAAGAAAACTTTAAGAAGCAAGCAAAAAAATATTTTTATAATGACTTCAAATCTTATTTCTAGTTAATCTGACCTCTTCTTTCATTTAAAATTAAATAAAATCACTCATTTTCTTTTTTATTTCCAAATATATTTTTTAAAAGTTTTACATTTACAGGAAACTTCTTTCACTGTGGACTGAAGGAAAATCACCCTGTATAATCAAACCTGTCCTTCTGAAGATTCTTCATATCCAAAAAAGCTATTTACTTTCAATTTTACTATTTTTAAATTTATATATCAAATGTAGAAATCACCCATCTCATTCACAGGACAACTCTGGGCAACATACAATTAACGAATGAATGCTAATATATGTGTCCCAAGATAACATTGTAGAATCCAATCTGGATCGGTCACTGGGATCAGAGGTTTTGTCTTCTGAACTTTCGGACTCATATTGTAGCTCATCTTCAGGGAACTTCTCTCTAGCAGAAGTTCTCTAGCACATACTCTGCTAGAGAGAAGTTCCCTGAAGATGGGCTCCAGTACAAGTTTGAAAGCTTAGAAGACAAAACTTATGGTTCCGGTGACTAACCCAGACTGGATCTTGCAATGTACAATTAAAAACATAAAAACCATATAAATATTATATTCCACTAGAAAGCAGATAAAACAATAATGGAATAATTAAAGCTAAAAAGATAAGGGAAGGGCCTCCAAGGTGATAACCAACCCCAAAGCTGTGTGCTTCTCTGTGAGCAACAAGTGACTCAGCACAGCCAGATCTTCAGATACTTCCAAAGCACCAGCACCAGGACAGGGCAAATGGTGAAATAATGCATCAATTGACTTTTATAGATAGATAGATAGATAGTTGTTTTCTCAGGTTTTCGCGGGTGTTTGTATGTAGGTCTTTGGTTATTCGGGTCTTCTCCCACGTAGAATTGGAAGTGTCTTGGCGATGTTTCGACAAGTCTCATTCGTCATCTTCAGGCTGGTGTTCTCGGCTTCGTGCTTCCAGGACCAATGTGAGATCGCAGCTGTCTCTTCCTTTTAACTGCTAGTGGGGGTGTGAGCTAATTGGGTGGGAACTTGGCTGTGTTCTGATTGGGTGGAGGTGTGTTCTGATTGGTTAGGGGCTTGGCTGTGCTCTGATTGGATGGGGGGTTGGTTGTGCTCTGATTGGTTGGGGGTGTGTTCTGTTTGGGTGGGGGCTTGGTTGTGCTCAGCTTAGTCTGAGTTGCAGGGGGATTTGAGCTGGTGAGCTGCGTTGTTGTTGTTTGGCTTCGTGTTTGTGGCCGTGCGAGCTCTTCATGGTGGGTATCAGTCTGCTTCATGTATGAATTGGAGGGGTTTAAAGTGGCTAATGATGCAGCTGCGGTCTGGCTTCTGGTCCTTGGTCGTGGCTCATTATCAGTGTGGGTTTGAGTCTGCTTTCTGCGTGGATGTGTGGTGGTGATATCCTGTGTGGCTCTCGTGAGTGTGGGTCTGGTGTCATTTGTCGTGTTAGGGACTCGTTTGTCAATAAGGGTGGGTTTCCAAATGGCTGGTAGGCGGGAGGTATCATCTCGTTTGTTCATGCTGTGTGGGCGTTTTTCTATCTCGATGGCTTCTCTGATTATTCTGTTGTTAAAGTGTTCAGTTTTGGCGATAGTTCTGGTCTTTTTAAAGTCAATATCATGTCCTGTGGCTTTAAGGCGTTGGACCAGGGAAGAAGTTGGTTTTTCTTTTCTGACTGAGTTCTTGTGTTCTTCTATGCGTGCACTTATTCGTCTGTTAGTTTGTCCGATGTATGTGGTGGGGCAGGCGGTCCATGGGATTTCATATACTCCTTGATTTTCTAACTCAATTTTGTCTTTGGGGTTCCTTAGGATGGTGGATATTTTTCGGTTTGTGCAGAATGCTGTCTTGATGTTATGTTTGTGGAGGATTTTGCTTATTCTGTCTGTGGTGCCTTTTATGTATGGGAGGAGGGCTTTGCCGTTTTCTTGTTCTCTATCTTGGATTTTAGTGGGGGTTTCTTTTTGGATTAGGTTGGTGATCTTATTTCTTTGGAATCCATTGGATGTTAGTACGTTAGTGAGAGTGTGTAGTTCGGTTTTTAGGTGTTGTTCGTCAGCTAAGCGTTTTGTTCTGAAAATGAGTGTCTTGGCTACAGAGTTGATCTGGGCAGGGTGGTGGTGTGAGAGTGCATGCAGATAGCGGTTTGTGTGTGTTTTCTTCTGGTAGATAGTGTGTCCTAGGGAGCCATTGGATTTTCTGTAGACTAAGACATCCAGGAAGGGAAGTTGGTTGTTCGCTTCTGTTTCCATGGTGAACTGTATTTTGGGGTGTAGGCTGTTGAGGTGTGTGAGGAAGTTGTCCAGTTTTTCTTTCCCATGTGGCCAGATTATGAAGGTGTCGTCTACATATCTGAGCCAGAGTTTGGGTTTGTGATCAGATTTTTCTAGAGCTTGGGTTTCAAAGTATTCCATATAGAGGTTGGCAATGACAGGTGAGAGGGGTGATCCCATGGGTGCTCCTTCTGTTTGTTTGTATTTCTGTCCATTATAGATGAAGTATGTGTTGGATAGGCAGTGGTTGGTCAGATCTAAGATGTGCTTGGGGGGGTTATATTTGTTTTGGATAACTGTCAAGGCTTCTTTGATTGGTACTTGGGTGAAGAGGGATATGACATCGAAGCTCATGAGTAGGTCACTGGGCTGTAAGTTTTGTTGCTTTATGATGTCTATGAACTGGAATGAGTTTTTTACGTATGAGGTGATGGATTCTGCATAGGGCTGTAGTTGTTTGGCGAGAAATTTGGCTAGGTTTTGTAGAGGTGAGCCTATGGAGCTGACTATGGGTCTAAGTGGGGTTCCTTCTTTGTGTATCTTGGGGAGACCATAAAGCTTAGGGCATCTGGATGATTTCTCTCTGGGAATGATTCTTTGCTGAATCTCTTCGCTGATGGGGGAGGCTTTTATTTTGGATCTGGTGGTTTTTTCCAGGTAGATAGATAGATAGATAGATAGACAGATAGATAGACAGATAGATAAGGGGGGGAGGGAGGGAGGGAGGGAGGGAGAAATGGAAGAAATCTGGGGAAAACAAAATATAGCATTCATGATATGGTAGGTCTTTGAAAGAAATGGGCCATTTAAGAAAGGAGATTTTTCTTTTTTTTTAAAAAAAAACAAACACAAACTGCCAGTTTTGCATTTATATGCATTCTGATGCTTAAACTCTGCATTTTAAAATTCATTTTAAATTCTATATGCAGGCAAATGTAAAAAAAAATATAAACTCGATGATCATCTATACTGAAATGGATTTCCTCACAACTTGAATCTATATTCATGATATGAGCCAAATTCTTAAAGTCCTTTCTTTTTAATATGTACAAGTAATCCCTGCATTATGAATGTTCCCTTAATAAACATTCGAAGTTACACAATAAGCACCCCCTAGCATTTACAAACAAGTCCAAAAACTATGAATCTTGCAGCACCATGACAGTTGTTCGCCCTTACGAACAGCCATAGAGGTTCTGCAACATTTGTTCCAATACTCCGTTTGGGCATCCAGAGGCCTCACCTGGCACATTGCCTGCTGAAATTGAGTTTCTGAGCGTATCTACCCCTCAGAAGTTCCATTTTTTTTATTTTTATTGAAAAGTTTTATAGGAAATACAAACATTTTCTCCCCCCTTCCCCCCTCAACCCCTCCCTCCCCCACCCCCTCCCTAGACTTCCCAGAACAAGCACAGGGTGTAGCATTCACAAACATAAAGCTAAAATATGCTAACAAATTATTGCAATCATATTCTCCCTAAGTCTTTAACTCCTTAGAACTAAAAAAACTATAAACATGAACTACTTAAAAATATTTCATTCATAAGCTATATGTATCTTCTTGTTCAAATACTTTTTTTGTATATAGTCAATCCATCTTCTCCATTCCGATATGTATCTTTCATTTGAATGGTCTTTAAGGTATGATGAAATTTTGGCCATCTCTGCCAAATGCACAACTTTTAATATCCATTCCTCAATGGTGGGTGGATCTTCCTTCTTCCAGTATTGTGCCACCAGTAACCTGGCAGCTGTTATTAAGTTCAAAACCAACTTAGTCTCTACTACAGTACAATCCATAACTATTCCCAGCAGAAAAAAACTGTGGTATAAATTTAATTTTTTTCCTTAAAATATTTTGAATAATCCACCATATTTTTATCCAAAAAGCCTTAATTTTTTTACATGTCCACCATATATGAAAATATGTAGCATCTTCACACTCAAATCGCCAACATTTAGGTTGTAAATTTGGGTACATACAGGCTAGTTTTTTTGGGTCTAAATGCCATCTATAAAACATTTTATAAAAGTTCTCTTTTAAATTTTGAGCTTGTGTGAATCTTACATTTCGAACCCATATCTTTTCCCATGTTTCCATCATTATTGGTTCACCTATGTTCTGTGCCCATTTTATCATGCAATTCTTGACTAGCTCTGTTTCTGAATCTATTTCCACTAATACGTTATACAACCTTTTTATATGCATTTGACCTTTATCTCTTATTTGCTTTATCAAATTCTCATCCTGCTGCAAAATACCAATTTTTTGATCTTCTCTCCATCTGGCCTGCAGCTGACCATACTGAAACTAAGTCCTAATAATTCCTTCTTGCGCCATAGATTTTAATTGTAATCTAACTCCTTCCTTATAAAGGAGTTCCTTATATGTAATCTTATCTTGCTTTTGCTCCAAATTTATATTCTCTATCGCATGTCTGGGTACTGTCCATATTGGTAACTTATCATTTAATTTATATTTATACTTTTTCCAGACATGCAATAGAGCATTTCTTAATATATGACTTTTAAAAGCCTTATTTACTTTCTTGTCATACAATAGATGAGCATGCCAGCCGTAGACCAGACCATATCCTTCAATATTCAATATCTTTTCCTCCGTTAAATTTATCCAATCTGTAATTGCTGAAAGGGCAGTGGCTTCATAATACAATCTTAAGTTAGGCATTTTAAGACCACCTCTTTCTCGGGTGTCTTGCATTATCTTTTGATAAATTGCGGTTTCTTCCCTGCCCACACAAACTTGTTTATGCCCTTCTGCCATTCCTTCAAATTTTCATCTTTTTTAAGTATAGGTATCATTTGAAAAAGAAATAAAAATTTTGGTAAAATATTCATTTTTACAGCAGCTATCCTACCCAGAAAGACAGTTGTAATTTTTTCCAAGTTTCCATCTCTTTCTGTATTTTTTGCCATAACGGTTCATAATTATACTGATATAATTTCATATTTGCAGTCACAATATAAACCCCTAAATATTTAACCTTCTTAACTATTTCAAATCCTGTTAGCCTTTCTATCTCTTCTTTCTGGCTTCTGAGCATATTTTTAGCTATTATCTTTGTTTTAGCTGTATTTATTTTAAAACCAGATACTTGTCCATATGAGCCAATTATATCCATCAAGGCTGTAATCGATTGTACCGGTTGGGTTAAGGTAACCACCAGGTCATCCGCAAATGCTCGTAGCTTAGACTCATGTTGTCTAATTCTAATTCCCTTTATTATATCCATCCCATGTATTTTACTTAATAAAATTTCCAGCGTCAAAATAAACAATAAGGGAGATAAGGGACAACCTTGCCTTGTTCCTTTTTCTATCTTAAAATTATCTATTAAACCACCATTGATTATTATTTGCACTTTGTTTTTGATACATTGCCTTAATAGATTGTGTAAAATGTTCTCCAAATTGCATCCTTTCTATTAGTTTTAATAAAAATTGCCAATTCAATCTATCAAAAACTTTTTCAGCATCCAAAAAAACTAGCACTGCGGGGACCTGGTTGTTCCTTCCCAAATACTCTAATAAATTAACAATTTGCCTTACATTACTTTTCATTTGTCTCCCATTTAGAAAACCAGTTTGATCATGATGAATCTTTGCTGCATAACTGTCATTAATCTATTTGCTAAAATTTTAGCAAAAATCTTATAGTCTGTATTTAAAAGTGAAATCAGCCTATAGTTTTTAGGATCTGTATAGTCTTGCCCATCTTTTGGGATCAACGAAATAAATGCTGTCTTCCAAGTTGGAGGTATCTCTCCCCCTATTATTGTTGAATAATTCCTTCAATGGTTCCACCATTTCCTCCTGTAAACTTTTATAATAAATAGCTGTCAAGCCATCCGTTCCAGGAGCTTTACCCATTTTCTACTGCTTAATTGCAAACAGAATTTTCTCAGAAGTTATCAATTGATTTAAACTATCCCTCTACTCTTTTGAAGTTATATAAATATTCTCTTTCTGCAGATATCTATCTATATCTATATCTTAAATTTTATCACCAGTATACAGCCTTGAGTAAAACTCTAAAAAAGATTTTTTAATCAATTCTTGCTCATAAACCTCCTTACCTTTGTATTTTATTTTCTCTATTGTCCTTGTTTTCTGCTTTTTCCTTAACAAATATGCCAACCACCTGCCTGGTTTATTAGCATTACAAAAAGTATTATGTTTTGCATATTGTAAGTTGGTTGTCACTTGATCTGCTATTAACATATTAAACTGACCCTTCAATAAATTAATTGCCTCTTTAATTTTCTTATCTGTTGGGTTAGCTATTAAAGCCAGTTCCTGTTTATTAATCTCATCTTCTAATTCTTTTCTTTTTCCCCTGTTTCTTTCTATATTTATTATTCAAATATATCAAAATTCCTCGCATATACACTTTACTTGCATCCCATACCATTTCCACAGATGTACCCTTTTGCATATTCATAGCAAAAAATTCTTTCATAAATTTTTTACACTTTTTTACATTTTCTTCATATCTAAACAAGTTATCATTTAACCTCCAGGATCTTCTAGGTCCTTTTCCATACTCCAATTCCAGCCAGACTGGACTATGGTCTGTGAATGTTCTTGAACAAATCTTCGTGTTCTTCACCCTAGATAAGAGATCATTAGTAATTAATATAAAATCAATCCTTGAAAAAGATTGGTGTCTATCTGAGAAAAAAGTAAAATCTTTTTCTTCTGGGTTTCTTTCACGCCAAATATCCCTCAACTCCCAGTCATCCATCATCTCCCAAAACGGTTTGGGCAATTTTGTTCTTGTCAAAACATTTTGTTTACAAAATGTTACAAATATTATACCCCCATTGTGTCAACTTTGAATGTAGTAAATTATAAAGTTTTTTTGTTGTTGGTTCGGGGCATATACTCCAATTACAAGTATTTTTTCTCTTCTTATTAAAAGTTCAATAGCTAAAAATCTTCCTTGATCATCCACTTCAACTAATTTTGCAATTAAGTCTCTTTTCAAATATATAACTATACCATTTTTCTTCTCTGATGCTGCTGCTACATAATGTGTACCTAATCTTGCATTTGTCAAATATTTTTGATCTTGTATCCTAATATGAGTCTCTTGTAAGCAAATTACTTCATTCTTAAATTGCTTAAGATAGTGAAATATTTTTCTTCTTTTCTGTGGAGAATTCAAACCATTGACATTCCAAGTCAAAAATCTAGTTCCCATCTCTGGGCCCCTGAAGCATCTGGAGCAATTTCCGAAGATCTTGCCTCATCGGACCTTTAGATCTTGCTCCTCTCACAGCTTCTGTTTTGGTAGTTTCTTGGGTTGCCATCTGAAATTATTGTTGTTGTTGTTGTTGTTGTTGTTGTTTTAATTCTTCCTTGCGCTTGGCTGTTGCTGCTCTAGTCTGTCTTTGATCCTTTGGTTCTTCAAATATATCAATTAAATCCACATCTTGAACAGCCATCTGAATTTGTACAGTTCTTCTTGACCAGTCAAAACTCCCCCCTGAACTACTGTCAGTAGCTCTTCTCTCTCCTACCATTACTCCATTCTTTCTTTTTCCTTCTGGTGATTTAGGTGTCCCAGCCTTTAATACATTGATGTAAAAATCTCTTGCTTTCCATATTGTGTTAAGCTGATATCTCTCTCCCGAATAAGTCACGACAAACCCGGCTGGCACCTCCCATCTATACTGTAATTGACGTTTTTTCAACTCATCCACCAGAAAAGCATACTCCCTTCTGGCTCTCAACATCTTAGGGGGGGATTTCTTTCATTGTCATCACCTCCTGACCTTCAACCTGAATCTTGTTTTTAAAAGTAGCCTGTAAAATTTCGTTACGTAATCTCCTTGTAGTAAAATATATTACAATATCTCTTGGTAAGTGTTTCTGTCTGGCAACCCAAGAGTTGATACGATATGCCTTGTCAATCTGCCAGCCCAACTCAGTTTTTTTTTATTGAAAAAGTTTTTTGAATACAAATTTTTTCCCCCATTTTTCTCCCCACTCCACCCTAACCCCCCCTCACCACCCATCCCCCCCTGTGACTTCTTCACAACAAAAACCCAATTCATAACAGATTATATAATATTTTACCATCCCCTTACTCCCTCCTCTAAATACTGACCTTTACTTACTAATAATATTATTAATATTTTTACTTCCCCCTTTTACCATACATTTCAAAATAACATTCTACTGTAACATTGTGTAACTTCTAATTTATAACTTATAATATTATTGTAACTCCCAATTTAGCAATAATCTGCCCTTTTTCTCCTCCTCCATACTTATATCTATATATTCATACAACATTTCAAAGCAACCTTCCACTTTAAAGCTATATAATAAATCCTACTTTAACATTTAATCTTTTATGTATATTAATATAACATTTCTAAGCAGCCTACCCCATAAATCCTAATTTAACATTTATTCGACTCTATCCATTTGCTCCACTCCCCTAAATATATCACTTAAACATCCCTTTTCTTAGACTAAACAATCAATAAACTAACCTATTTCCACCCACTTTGTACAAAATTGCCATGCACAAGAATTCTTAATCTCTTTAATCCACTACCCACTCTGCTAAATATATATATATCTGGCTGAAGAAGTTCAAAAAACCGAAATAGTGCTATCCCAGTCTCCCATAAGGCTCAGAATAAACAACACAAAATGTCTGACAGGCCTGAAAGTGATGATTGGAGATTTCATCCCACCATGGCCGTTTAACATCTTTTATTAACATAGGAAAAACCCTGATTACAAAAATATCACACATTTATACCAATGAATTAAAAAGTATAAATATTTGACCTTTACAGGGAGGAGTCATAAAATATGGGTGTGTCTGGCTGAAGAGGTTCAAAAAACCGAAATAGTGCTATCCCAGTCTCCCATAAGGCTCAGAATAAACAACACAAAATGTCTGACAGGCCTGAAAGTGATGATTGGAGATTTCATCCCACCATGGCCGTTTAACATCTTTTATTAACATAGGAAAAACCCTGATTACAAAAATATCACATATATACATACATACATACATATACATATACATATACATATACATATACATATACATATACATATACATATACATATACATATACATACATACATACATACATACATACATACATATATATATATATATATATATATATATATATATATACACATTCCATTATATATATAAAAAAAGAAAAGTCAATGACTTTAAATTTATAATCCATATAATATCTTCTTTGATGTCTTTTCACTGGATTATTGAGTCCATCATCCACAATAGGGTAACATAGCATCCTGGTGCAACAGTTTGTTCAAAATCTTCAGTCATCATCTGCCCCCATCAGTAATGAATATCCTCATATATATATATATAAAAGAAAAACAACAACCACCCGAGTGACATTATGATTATATTCCATATAATTGTAATTATGGTTTTCATCAGGATTATTAAATCCCATCATCCTAATGGGTAACAACCAGATCTTCTGCATGCCCCAGCATAGCTCTCTTGCCTTATAGCTCGAGATAATTATAATATATTTATCGAAAAAAAATAAGAAATCCAAAATAGATAATTCAAATCCAACAGTTTAAGGCTCTTTTCACATCCCAAAATTACGGCATTGCAGAGGTCTGTCACTGTCCTCAGGATAATATTAACCGATACTTCACCTCCACTATCTTTTCACATACTCATTCATTTTTTTTTTTCAAAATAACTGGCTTCACTGTTGCTTAGTTTAGAAATTTCTATTTTTATGAGACCTATTTCTTTTTTTCTTTCCTTTTTGTGGGTGTAATCTCCATCCTGGTTTCCTTTCTACAAGTTGTATATCAATTGATCAGTTTTCATTCTGCTTTATAAGTTGATCTTGTTGGTTTTGTTTTTGTATCTCATATTTCTTTTTTGCCAATTGTATATCAGCTAATTGGTTTCCATACTTATCTTTGACTTGATGAATCATCACGTTAGAGTCAGATGCCACTTCTCTCATATTTGTAGATAATCCAGCTGGGGTATCTAAAGAATCCGAAGACAATTTGTCTACCGCAGCCTCTGTAATTCGATGTTTTCCCTTTATTCCCAACTCCTTCTGCTTATCCTGTATTGTGCCTGAAGATGTTGGGTTCATTTTCAAAATTTTTTGATAAAATTCTTCCGCTTTTTCAACAGTATTTAGTTGGTATCTTTCTCCTTGATATCTCAATATTATACCAACTGGAGCATCCCACCTGAATGGAATATTTCTTTTTTTTAACTCAGTCACCAGAAAACCAAATTTCTTCCTTTCCGTTAACATCTTGGGCAGGAGCTCTTTGTAAATCCAAATCTTTCTTCCAGACAATTGCAAAGTAGAATTAAAGGAATTTTGCACAATATTATTTCTGATTTGTTTATCTGTAAAATAAATCACCACATCTCTAGGCAATTGCCTTTGCTTTGAAATCCAGGAGTTTATTCTATAAACTCTATCGATACTACAAAATACTTCCTCAGGTTGAACCTTTAAAATCCCAGCCAGAATTTCAGAAGATATTTTTCTTAAATCATCTCTATTATTTTCCTGCAATCCCCTCAGTCTAATCGCATATTCAGTGAAATTAAATTGCATCATTAAAACTTCTCTTTCAATCCGTTGTTGTATGTTTTCTACATTACAAGTCTTTTGTTCAGCCTCCATTTTAGGTTTTTCTTCTGAGCTATTGTCTTGAATGTTTGTCAAATCATTTTCAATTTTTTTGTATTCTATTATCCAAATTGTCCTCAATTTCTTCCATTTTAGACTCTAATACGTTCGTATTTTCATCCAACTTGCTCATAAATTCTGCAAAGCCATTAGCCATTTTTATAATCTTTCGATCCAGAGTATCAAACTTTAATTGCACTAATTCTTTAATTTCCTGTTTAAATTTTTCAAAGTTCTGATTCGCAATCTCATCCCTTCTTACAATCTCCTCCAAAAAAAATTCAATTATATTAAAATCAGTTTTCTGAGACTGGAGCTTTAAAACTTGTTCATGTAATTTATTAATGGGGGAATCCCCCCCCACTGCTTGTTTGTCCGGCTTTGCAAGCTTTAATGCCATATTTCAACACAGACAGACTATTTAAAAAAAAAGAAAAGAGAGGCAAAAAAAAAAACTTCTTTCCAACCAAGATCAATATCAGATCTCCAGGAAGAGAAAAACACAAGAGTAGAGCTTTATTTTCAAGTGTAGCCAAAAGTATTTATTCCGCTACTTTGTATCTCAATAGGAAATGGAAGGACTCTCCCTTTCAGCCCCTTCTCAAGCCTCGGCAGTCGCCATTGTTAAAGATTCTTTTTTTTTTCTTTTTCTTTTCCTTCTTCAATAACTATTGTAAAATAAGTAAAATACTTGCAATTCAGGGTCACAGATCCAGCTCATATCCTTTTTGATTGTTCTGTTAATTTTTGTAGGGTTGTTCTTGTCGCCTAGCTCTGCATAGGCAGAGGTCTCCCAAAGCCCGGAGCAACGGCAAGGGAAATAGGGAGCGTCATCTGCTTCGTCCCCAAAAGTAAAAAAAAAACCTTTGGGGCTATGCAGAGAGCTCTACCTGCCCCCGCCGGCTCTCTCTCCATTTCCATATGGAAATGGAGTTTTTTTCGAGCCACCTTTCAGATGTAAAGGTGGCTCTTTACAGGCAATGGGGCGGCGATCCCAAGGGATCGTCTGGCGGCGGCAAGAAGCAAACCGGAAGTCCCAGCCCAACTCAGTTTTCATCTCCCTCAACAACTGTGCCAATGCCTCTGACATCATTTCTTTCAAATTCTCTTGTTTATTCTCCTTCACCCCTCTGAATCTTAAAGCAAATTCCATATCTCTGTATTGTAACATCGTTACATCAACTTCAGCCCTTTCAAGTCTGTTCTGAGTCTCTGCTAATTTATTATCCAAAATTTCCATAGATGGCTTAATTTCTTCAACTTTATCAGCCACAATTTCACTATCACCTGCCAAACATTTAAAAGCCAATAATATCTCTTCTCTAATTTGCCGATTCCGAATTAAAATCTCCTCTGACCCAGCCTGTATTTTTTCATTAATTTCATTAATTTTTTCATTAGTTTCATTAATTTTTTCATTAATCACAGTAGCAATATTATTTTGTGTGGCTTGTAGGGCTTCTTGTATCATCTCAAACGTTAAAGTCTGTGGGTCTGTTGGGGGGGGGCAGAGGCTTGTAATCTAGGAGTATGAGCTGGGGAGCTTCCAGTGCTCCCAGTTCCTTTAATAGGAATGGTCTTTACAGATTTTGAGGCCATTTCAGTTTAAGTTGATCATTGTATTTTAATCAGAAGCCAAAAGGAAAAGTTCCATTTTGGTGGGCAACATGCTGGGCAAGGCCTCTGGAAGCCCAAACAGAACTTCTGAGGGGCAGATCCACCCTGCAGAAGCTCCATTTTGACTAGCAACATGCCAGGTGAAGCCTGCAGAGGCCCAAATAGAGTATTACATTGCTAGATCTTCACAATGTAAGTGACCTGGCACAGCAGTTTGGGTTGGAGGAAAGCAATTGTGCGGAGTATGAGGTATTTCAGTGGGTTGGGGAAGCCTTAGGTGGTTTTACGCAGGTGGCCTGCCCCATCACTAGCCCCCACATGGCCTTCCCCACCTTGAAATACCTCATGTGCACAAAGCGAGCCTCGCATTTGATTAGTGAATGCATGGGTGAAAGGAGTGAGTGATTCTGTTCAAGGTACGAGATTCACTCCCATGAATCCTGAATTGAATGGGCAGGCTCCATTGCAACTGGAGGACTACCTGTATTCATTCTTTTCAATAAATCTTGTTCACACTCTAAACATAGCATTGCAGAATTTTAATTGCTATTTTTAAAACTTTTCAGTGATCAGACATAAACCCTACAAGGGTTCATAAACCATTATATAAAAACACATCTGAATATTATTGTCACCAGTCACATTCCCTAAATTATTCTTGTTATGAAGCTTCATTTAGTAAAATTTTGTTCTTTCTTCATTCCATTCTTACTCTACTAATAACTATCTTTCTTTTCTGTCATACCTTCCATTTTCAAATCCCCTTGGCTGAGACTTCAGCATGCTGAAAGCAAGTACTGACTTATATCTGTGATCAAAAGTGGGTTTATAATCACAATTGTAGAAATAGTGAATTGGGTCAGAAAAAAATTAAATTTAACAGATCATTAGAAACCAACTCAGATTGGCTAAAGTCATACTGAGCCTGAAGACATTCAGATCTAGGTATTATGCCTCTGTGGGTCTTTGAAAGACAGAAGAAAAACTGCTCAACACATTTAGTGAAGCAGTGTGACCCTTGGCTTCTAAGAATAAAGCATTTATGTTGCTTTCCTTCACCTGTCTTCAGAGGCCACACTGACAATTCAAGATACTAGAAATATTGGAACAGATTTCTGAATAGCACCTGCACAGAATCTCCTTTGGGCTTTCAAAAGGAAACTACAAACCTCCAGATGCTGAGCAATAACATGAACATAGAAGCCTTCCTGTGTAGGATCAGAAAGATGGAATGACATTTCCTGCAAAATGTGCTTGGTTTCAAATTTGAGTGCCAAGTAAGCAACCTATTTTACTAGGATTCAGGAAATAAGTCACAGGATCTGTGGCTTTATTTCTTTCTTAAGATGTATTGGTTTTTATTTATTTTCATATTCTACTTACCAGTTTTTATTATTCATTTTAATATTCTGGTTTTTTCCTCTAGGATATTTTTAACCCAGAGATAAAATGTAATATTTAAGTATCAATAAATAGGTAGAACAGAAGGATGCTTTACCATACTCCGATCCTTTTTTAAGTGACAGAAGAGTTCTAAACAACAACTTGATTGTTGTTTGGTACCATGGTTATATTCTCTGTTGGACTGCTGCAAAATCTGAGTGCATGATTGTATATTTTACTCTCATTCAGTCAATCTTAGTCACAGGAGACCTTTCCTATGAAACATTAATAGAAGATTGATGTTGGAGGGAAACATGGTCAGCCCAAATTCCTCTTTGTGTCCCCTATCACTTAACCCAATAAGATGTATAGATAGGAAAGGTTTGCTTGACATTCTGAGTAACTACATGTTACTGAGTAACTACATAACAGAATGTATATTTTATTATCAACTGCAAGCATGGTTTCTTCCTAGCCAACTGTGCCACATGAGTGTAAAACTACAGAGCAAGTATATAAAATTGGAACCCATAAATTTCATCCCTTTGCATTTATTTGCTCATTGTTGAAAAAAAATGTAACATACATGATAAAGAGAAATTTAAAGGGCCACCTTTTGTTTTGAACTATTTTCACAATACCTAAAAAGTGAACTGAAAAATACATCTGAACAAAGATTTGCATTGTCCTGGTTCTCAATTGCCATTTGTAAATGTAAAAGAGTGTTTTTGTTTTGCATTAGATATTGTTTTGTCCAAGGAATCTTAAAAAAGGTAGGTCTTATGTTTCCAAATTATGCAATGATTTAGATTTTTCTGGAATATTAAAATGGAAGTCTTCAGAAGACAACTGTTCAAAATAAATCATTTCTCTGTCCTGAAAAAATGACTATAAATAGACACAAAAGACTAGTAAAAATTAATGTGTTTTAATTTAAAAAGTGCAAATTGCTTCAATTTTAATTTCTGCAGAAATGAACACACTTTGCTGATAATTGAGTAAAAATGAGTTGGCCTTGGGTCACGTTTTCTCCACAGCAGTAGAGAAGCACAACATTATAGAAGTGGTTGCAACTAGAAAAAAAAAGTTCCAAAGAGAATTTTATATCTGTACAGTGCTTTTTGGAGTAGACACACAAAGATAAATATTGTTCACAAAGAATTAGCTTGTAAACTGTACAATAAATATAAGAATCAAACTGCCAAACTGCTACAGTTGGCAGTCATTAGAATTAGCCTCCAATACTGCATTCTAACCATTGCACCACCATGGCTCTTACATTTGTTACTTAGTTTCTTTGCAAAATCCTGTGGATTTTGTCCAGCCTACAGTGACTATACATAAAGATTTGCTGAGGAATTAAGTCAGTTGGATTAATGATTTATTAGTAACTGAATTACTGCTATGGATTGGCATCATTATTTCTATGATCTGTAGACTAACAGTTGAATGAGGCTTCACAAACTATAGTGTTATACAGCATTTTCTTTCAGTACAGGAAGGTATAATACATCTCTTTGTTTTTGAGATGGCTGCTTCTGTGATAGTTTTTCTACTTAATTTTTTAAAAACAATACTTAGGTAATATTCATCAGTTGATATATTGTAATCTTCTTCAACTTAATGACATTCAGGTATTGGACTACTACACCTATAATTCTCAAACAGACCACTAATTATACATGGTGCAGAGGTAGATTGTAGTCCAAGATGGAACTTGAAAGGCAATCGCTTAGGAAAATTTGCTAATTTCTACATCAGACTCAAGAATTGTTATTCTCTACATCAGGGGTGTCAAACTCATGCCTATACGTTGTCATCATGTGATGTATTGCAACTCCCCCCCCCTTTGCTAAAATGGGGATGGGCATGGTCAGCGCATGACACCTCTGATCCACAGGTCGCGATTTTGACATCCCTGCTCCACATAGTTGTTTACTATTATCTGATTTTTTTTTCTTATAAAAAGGGATATTTTCTGAAGAACAAGTAAACAGGACATGTGCTATTTGCCACCCTTATCTATAATTGAGGTAATAACTGAGTTTGACCTTACAGGCTTTTCATAACAAGGATTAAGCTATTTCTATGTGGAGAATGTCATACACATAATGAAATGCAGCAATATATCCCTTAATAATAAATTGCAATTGTGTAGATAACATTGAAACCAAAATATATATTGCTGAAATATTTATTTATTAATTTGCAATACTTATAATTTGCCCTAAACCTGAAGTATGTGAAAGAGGTATCAAAGATTCCTTTTGTTTGTCATAATGCAAACATACACATACATACGAAGGATTGAACTCAAAACATACAAAGGCTTGAATCTCTTCTGTAGCCATAGTGTTTGATTTAACTTGGTCTTCTGGCACTCCATGTACTACATTTATTTAACCTAGAAAAGTACATGCCAAGTAAATCTACTGTGATACTTGGCTTCCAGTTCCATCTTCAATCATACACATTTTGAGTTTTATTATTTCAAAGGACACTTCTAGCTGTCATTTATAAAAGAATGTGTATGTTTGCTTCTTAAGTGGGAAAATAGCATGATCAAAGTGAGCACAGAAATAAAACACTGTGAAAGAGCAGTGCAACTGCTCCCTTGGAAACACAAATATCATGCACATTTGGGTATATCTTCTTGGCAAAAGTATGTGCTCATTTTCAGAATAATAAAGGCTTTTTCATAGCAGTTTAAATGCCTTCTTTTTTTCTTACTTTTCTTTAGTGGACATAAATATGATGGTGACACAGCTGATGCACCTGGAGGTTTTCCAGTATTAATGGTAAAAAGAAACAAAAATGAACCTCTTGTTTTCCAAGCTCCAGTTCAAGTATTAAGAGCTGGAAACAGCACAGTGGCCTGTTAGCCTTGGCCAATAAACCTCAGAAATATTTTTGGGTGATTACCTACCAATATATTTAGAAATCCAATCTAAATAATGACATTCTTAGAGAATGTCTTCAGCAATTTATATGGTAGCCCTGCACTCTCCCTGAGTCTGCTTTTTCAGTGCTACAGTTCCCAAAAGTCCAAATGATTTTTCCTCTATCATGAAAAATTGTTACAATTCTCCTTAAGTAAAAAAACAATATCTTTCCAGATATTTTTTATTACATAAAAAATGGTTCATGAATTGGAAAAAAAATTACAGGTTCACGAATTGGAAAAAAATTACAACAGGAAACACCTATGTGAACAAAATAAACAAACAAAAACAAAACAAAACAAAGCCCACCACCAATCTCATAATTGGCCTATTGAAACATATAAAGGGCATTGTAACTGCAGATGTCCTCAGTGCAACACAAGTGAAAGATAGCTAAAAGTCGCTATCAGCAAACCGGCTGTCATATTTCATAATGGATCATTTTTACAACTGTTTTTTTTTCTTCTTCTCTATGGTTTGGATCTTTCACTGTCATGACACTTATTAATATGGTTTTTGTATTTTATATTTTGTATTTGTTTTTTTTAAATTGTTGTGTGCCACCCAGAGTCAATTTTAGTGAGATGGGTGGCTATATAAATTAGATAGATAAATAAATAAATAAATAAGCAAATAAATAAATAAAAAAATAAAAAAATAAAAATGAGGAGTACTCAGAATGACACTTTTTTGCTAACTGACTGGTTGACTGTCTAGTGTCTGGTTGGTTACCTGACAGATGAATGATAATGGGATGACCATAAAAGTTGTATCATGTGAGAGGATTGTGAGGTAATCCTACTGCTTCAGGTGTTTTTGGAATGCTCCTGTTTCTCCTTATATATACAACTTGACATCTGTTTTGCCCTCCTCCTAATTTTTAAAATTAATAGCATAGAGAAATTAATGAATATTTTAAGAAAGAACTGTCACTGTGTTATTTTATTTACCAGCTGAGCTAATTATTTCTGGACTATCAGACTTTCTGTAACTTGCCAAGAATTGTTATCAAAAGTTACTACGCATGTCTGCATTCCTTTACATTCCTTTACACACACTCTTTCCTTTGTTCTCATGCCACGACTGCTGGTTGCTGAAAGGCAGCTGGCCCGATTTACTTTCAAAATGTAGCAATTATCTTTCTTAGTTAGTGAGGTGTTTTATTTTCTTTATAACAAATAAATGAGTTTTATTAGAGAACTTTTCTTCACGTTTCTTTTCAGAATATTGCAACTTGGAGAGGCCATGATCCATCCTCTAATTAACCAGGGTGATTTGTCCCAGAGCCGAACATGGGATTAATCAATGCCCTGACAAGAACAATTATATATATATAGAATACTAAGGGATTAAGAGAAAAGATAATGATGCAATACAATAATAGAATGAGGAAAACTTATACTAGTTATTCAAATAATCTTCTTGCACACATTATCATATGGTCAACTGTTTATAGCCTAAACCAGGGGTGTCAAACTTGCATAATCATGGTGACATCATATAATGTATCAGGACCTTTTCCCCCTTCGCTAAACTGAGTATGGGCATAATTTATTTATTATTTATTTATTTCATTTGTCATCAAGTACAAAGAAACAAGTAACAGTATAGACATAGAGATGGACACATGAAAAAAAATTGGCACAAATAAAAGGATATAAATAGGCAAAATATAGCCATAAACACATAGAATGATTACATATAAATGGGAACAGTAGGACAGGGATGATAGGCACGCTAGTGTGCTTATGCATGCCCCCTTAGGGATCTCTTAAGAAACATGAAAGGTCCACGGTAGACAGTTTAAGGTAAAAGATATGGGGATTAGCGAGACCAACAACAGGATCAGGTAGAGTATTCCAGACATTAACTACTCTATTGCAGAAGTCATATTTCCTACAATCAAGATTAGAGCAAATTACATTGAGTTTGAATCTATTGATAGCCCTTGTGTTATTACAGTTGAAATTAAAGTACTCATTTAAAGGTAGGACTTTTTGGTAAATAATCTTATGAACTAAGCATAGGTCAGAACATAGATGGCATAGCTCGAGGCAATCCAGACCTACAATTTCAAGCCTGATGGTATAGGGGATTTTATTTTGAGCAGAAGATTTGAGTACTCTTCTAGTAAAATATCTCTGGACCCTCTCTAATGTATTGATGTCTGAAATACAGTAAGGACTCCAGGCTGGTGAACAGTATTCAAGTATAGGTCTGGCAAAGGTTTTATATGTCCTAGTTTGAAGTATAGCGTTACCAGAGAGAAAACTTCATAAAATAAGATTGACAACTCTTAATGTCTTTTTTGCAACATCATTTGTAACATCATTTTTTGCAATGAAGTTACAGTGAGCTCTGGGACTTAGATCTTTTGAAGTGAGTACTCCTAGGTCCTTGACAGAATGTGGGTCAACTTTTAGATCATTTCCAGCCAGCAAATATTTGATGTTCTTATTTCTATTGCCAATATGCAGGACTGAGCATTTGTTAGCAGAGATTTGAAGTTGTCAATTGTTTGACCATTCAGATACATAGTTTAGGTCATTTTGAAGGGTAGTAGAGTTGTCTGTGGTGTTGAATACGTTAACATCATTGGCAAAGAGGACACAGCTGCTTATAATTTGATCACAAAGGTAGTTGATATAAAGCAGAAAGAGTGTTGGACCTAGAACGCTGCCTTGGGGAACACCACTGTTAACAGGTACAGGATAAAAAAAATCTATTCTATTTGATAGGCGCTGCCTATTTTGACCAGTTATTGCCTGTTTTACAGGAACGCAGCTAACCAATTATGCAGGGGTCCAGAAATGCCATAAGGTTTTAGTTTCAGAAGAAGGTTGTCATGCACTACTGAATCAAAGGCTTTACAGACCTCTACGTAAATTGCATCTATTGCTTTATTCTGGTCGAGTTGAGAGGTCCAGATATTTTTTCAGTGTATGAGTTGCAGATTACATGAGAAATTTTTCCTGAAACCAAATTGTTTATCAGAGAGTAGATTATTTATTGCTAAGTGGAGGGTGATGGATTGGTTTATGATGGATTCCATGACTTTGCACGTGACACAACAAAGAGAAATTGGTTTATAACTTCTCAACAAGGCTGGGGTCACCTTTTTTGAAGATAGGTATGACTGTTGTTAATGGCCATATGTCAAGCAAGGAGCTCATTTTAAAAGATACTTCATAGATGGTGCTTAGAGGTTGAACTTTGAGCTATGGCAGAGGAAAGCTTTTTAAGAAAGAAGGCACATATTCCACCAGGACCAATAGATAGAGATGGTTTTAGTTTGTGTAGTGCCCTTATGACGGTATCTTCAATAAAATCAATGTGGATTATATCATTGCAGTTGGATGAGGTATGACTAGGAAATGAGGGGGAGATGCCATTGCTGTTGACAAAGATTGAACTGAAAAAATGTTGAAGAGATTAGCTTTAATCTCTTAATACCTAAACTGGCATGGCCAGCATGTGATGCATCCAGCCTGCAGGCCGCGAGTTTGACAGACCTGGCCTAAAATATTGCCAGTTTGGCTAAAATATTCTACTTCAACCTCTCTGATTGTTACATAAGGACTTATATAAGGACTTCAGAACAAACATTACTATGTCCTGTTTCAAACAAAATGTCCCTGGAAGTTGCAAGGAAAGTTCTTTCCTCTTCTTTGATGACAGCATTTAGTTTTCATATGCCTGATGAATACAGCAGTTTTTAAAGGGCAATAACCTGTATATATTATCTTTCAGTGAAGAACCTCTTTAAATTTCATGCTTGGAAACAAGATGGACAGCACACCAATAAAATAAAATAATAAATAAATAAATAAATAAATTTGAATAAATAAATTTGAATTAGTTGCTTATGGTAGCAAGATGGGCAACACATTAATTCATCTTTCAATCTTTTAAACTTTGTTAAATTTTTGTTATCTAGTTTAAAGAAAAGCATTTAATCAATGAAATATTTATAGTGAATATACAAAGAACTGTGCTTTTACACTGAGTTATATTCATGGTTATTTTAAAATCATTTCATCCTTGTACCTACAGTAGTATGCCATCATTGATTTAGTTTTCTAAATGATGGTTTGTTTATTACATAAATATCCAACTAGGTTTTTTAAAAAGCCTCTGCCGATCAGGCAACTCAGCTTGGATCGTCAGAGGCATTTAAAAGAAAAAAAGGGTTTTGATGATCCCAGCTGAGCCGAGCGATCATCAGAGGCTTTTTTTTTTTTAAAAAAAGCATTTTTTGGCCGAAGAGGTTGTAGAAAAAATGCTTTAAAAAAAAAAAAAGCCTCTGATGATTGTGCGGCTCAGCTGGGCATGGGGGCGGGGGGGCAGGGATCTTTGCTACTGGTTCTCCAGTACCCGATCGGGTGATCTGGTTCAAACCGGGAGCATTTCATCCCTGCTAGAAACTCTTCTTAGCATAAAACATAATGGTATCTGGAAATAACCTTGGGAGACAGAACAAATCCCCGGGCCGCAGCTTATTACCAGGCCTTGAGCTGTGGACGTGGCAGATGAATGTACATAGGCACATGTGCATCTCCACTTTTTGCAAGTAGTGGGCAAGATGGGCACGTGTGCTTTGTTTGTGTAAGTGTTATGTGTGTGTGCTCACAGCTTGTGCAAATGGAATTGCATATGTGCCCATGCCCTTGACCACCACTCATGCAGAACCATCCCCTCTCCCCCGCCCAGCCCCCTTTCCCCCGCCCAGCAAGTTAACAAAGTCAGAAAGGTTGGTGAATTCTGAGTTAAGAGAATGGCCAAATAAAACACAATTTACCCTGCAATAGGAATGTGGGCAAGTTGCCAGAATAGACTCACTCTAGTTTCTTGGGCTATAAAGGGAATGGGGAGAAATATAACTTCAGACTTGCAAGATTTTGTTTATGTAATCTTACAATAAAATAGAATTACCTCATCTGGTCATATTTTCTGTCTGGTTTGCCTTGCAAAGCTGATACAAAGTCATCTAAGTGTAATGGCCTGAGCCTCAGGTGCTGGCTCAAATGATGAGGAAGAGCTGTCCCTGGGGACATTGGACAGGGACCAGGGAGATGAGAAAGGCTTGGTAGCCAGTTTGGAAGATTGAGGCAAAGCTCATCAGGAACATCAGGGAAATCTATGAGCAAATGACCAGACAAATTCTCTGGCTGTGTGGGCCAGAGAAGAGTTGCAGCTTCAGCCAGTCAGTGATAACGAAGAGGAGTTGATGCCCCCTGGATCCTAGGTCACATAATGCTGAGTGAAGAGAGACACAATATAGGCTGGCAAGGCTTTTTATGAGGAGGCAGCCTCGCTCCTCCTAATGAGGCACAATGCTCAGCATCTATGTAATTTGGCATTTGAAGCCCGAGTGTACAGGTGGTTTTTTTTCTTCTGCTGATGAACAGCTAATTTTGCACCAAACCTGGATATTTGTTTTTTGAAGGGGCATTAGGAAGGACCCAAATTGACCTTTGGATGATTGTGTTCTGACAGAGAAGAGAGGGTCTTCATCGCCACAATTCTAAGTAGGACTGATCAGAAGCTCCTTGCCACCTTTTCCCTTCAGCTGCTCATTTTTCTTAAGCACGCCTATGTTTTAATGACACTTTTGAAGCTTTACAATCTCTTGATTAATGAGTAGTTGACTTCTGATCTATATTATAATCCTTGCTGGACTTTTACAACTTTTTTTCTATTCTTTCATTGCTTACTATTAAATCCCAAATTATTTTCACTTTAGCCATAAAGAAGTTTGCAGTGAATATGTATATATATTTGGCAGTGAAAGTCATCCAATTGGACTTACATTTACACATAATTATATTACAAATTTTGCTCTTATATGTAGAAGCTTATAAATTTTGGACCTGTTTTGCAAGCCAGGAATCTATTATTGTTGCAATAGGTTTGTGACCATTCAACTGGAAGGGGATATATGTGTTTTTGTCTTTTTTTAAAAAAATCACATTATTTTTAATGTTTTAGTTTAGTTTTGATTTCTTTCTGTTTAATTTTTTTCTTTTTTCTTTTGTATTTTAATCTTCTGAATAAAATAAAAATTGAGATAAAAAAAGAAATGGAATGCATGATAACATTTCAATAAACAATATTCCTATTTTTTATTTTAACAGGTCAGCAATGCATGCCTAGTGAAGCAAATCTCAAAATTTCAGTACTGACAACTTACTATATTGCCCAGTCATTCTTACAGCTTAGGTATTTTATCACTTTCAACAGCTAAACTCATTGCTCTTCTCAAAGAAAGAATACTACACAAACTGAATGCTATATGGCTTGTCAGATAGTTTAGATTTCTCCGTGTATGTTGTTGAAAAAAAAGACATCCAGAAACTTTTCTGATGAGCTACATTTCTCAAGACACTTTATTCAATTTCCTGCTGGGATATTTGAGACAGAAATGTCTCAAGGATACATTCCCATTCATTCCTCCACCCCTTTGCTTGCCAATCACCAAACATATTTCTACTCTTACATTCCCCGCCCCTAGAGGTTTCAACTCTGAAATTTTTTTAGCATATGATACATCCAAGAAAGTATATTTGCATACATATCTGCACACATACACCAAAAGAGGAAAACAAAACAATAATAACATACATCCATTTTTTTAGAAAAACAATATTCTGCTGAAGCATTTAATTATGAAGTTGTAATTTAAATAGCAAAAAGTAACTTCAAAAGTTTAAAATAGGTAGAATGTTTTGTGGTTCTGTTTTTAGGGCTTGAAATCTCTTTCGGTTCCACTTAGATTTCTAAATGAATTCATATCATAGCCTATTATCAATTATAACCACCTGCAGCTCCCATTTACTGATTTAATTTTTAAATATCTACTTTTGAAAGACTTGGAACTTAAAGTGACACATTGAGTATGGCAGGAGGTACAAAAGATTTCAGAGAGCATTATTTTCTCATTTGAAGGCATAACTTGCTTTTGCAAGTTCTACTTTATTTTCACCTTTTATTCTGTCATTATAGCACCCATTCAGCTTCAGCAATGATTTTTAAGGAAACCGCTTTTGTGACTATACTCTAAAGGTTAAGGTTCCAGTACAGCCGTACATTTTCATTGCAATCTTCAGAGAATTGTTACATTAAAGAAATATATAAAATCCTTAAGAAATTACCTCCATTGAGGTAAGAGCTCCTTAAGCTCTTAAACTCCATTGAGGACTCTTAAAAAAATCTATAAACCATCTAAACATTTCTCTTCTCCAGTAGACTTGCCAAAATTATTTTGATTTCTTCTCAGTTTGCTTTACCTATGGAGGTAGATCCAAAATTGTTTTTAGTTTTGTTTCTAAAATGTGAATGCTTATTGTGTCCTAGAATGCCCATAGGATAGTGGGGTGGCAAAGTGACTAATAATCTGCAGAGCTGTTTCTTCAGTTTTTAAAAGGCAATGCCAGCTTTGGCTCCAAAACCAGCTAAGATCCAAAAAACATTTTCTTTAAAAAATGATCATACAGTTATCCATTGTATGATGAAGTAATTTCTTGTAACTTTCTGAACATACTACAGTTCTAAATACTACAGTATTTAGTTTTTAAAGATCTTTATTAAAGATTAAAGACACTATAGAGCACTGCACACCAGAACAACTAGACACAAGAAGTTTTTTCCCAAACG
Source organism: Arizona elegans (assembly GCA_022577455.1). Classification (NCBI taxonomy): domain Eukaryota; kingdom Metazoa; phylum Chordata; class Lepidosauria; order Squamata; family Colubridae; genus Arizona; species Arizona elegans. Next base: position 87,546,765 of record JAKOOJ010000004.1, read on the forward strand.
CCATGGCTCTGCTAAACAAATAATTCCCTCAACACTGTCGAATTATTTACTAAATCTGCATTACTATTAATCTTGTCATTGTTCCTATCACCCATCTCCTCCCACTTATGACTATATGACTGTAACCTTGTTGCTGGTATCCTTACGATTTACTGTATATTGACTGTTTCCTAATATGATTTGATTGCTTATTTGTACCCTATGACTATAATTGAGTGTTGTATCTTATGATTCTTGATGAATGTATCTTGTCTTTTTATGTACACTGAGAGCATATGCACCAAGACAAATTCCTTGTGTGTCCAATCACACTTGGTTAATAAAGAATATTATTCTATTCTATTTTATTCTTCTGCTTCAAAACTTCATCTAAATTCTGCACTTTAGAATTAAGTTTTAAAGGACAGATATTTTCTATTTAAAGTTCTTTCATATCCTCAGACTTCTTTCACATTGCTAAGTATTTGATTGGCTGGATTTGGTTTTACTTTTCTAGTCTTAATCTGTGCTTCTTGAAAGAGAGTCTATATAAAAACTAAAGGGTATTGAACTACTAGCAATAGGAAATAAGATTTTCACAATGTCCTTTATAATGAGATTTATAAAATAGTTTTTATCAAAATAACAAAAAGATCCTCCCCTAATGAAGAATGATATAAATTGAAAAAGGTGAATAAATCCAGTTTTTAAGATTTCTATAATCGAATGCCTTTTTCATATAAAAAAAGCATTAGATTATAGAAATCTAAAATATTGGATTTATTCACCTTATTCAATTTATCTCAGTGTTATTTTAATAAAAACTATTTTGTGAGCAAGGGAGATGATTAACCATTTCCCTAATAATAGAGAAATGAGCAGATGTTTCAATCAAGCCATGTTTGGCAAACTGTTATTCACCCTGAGAAACTGATACATATACAAACAATACATTCATTTTTTTTCTGATAATGGCATCTAAACTACAACAATGATTTTAAGCACATTATGTTTTTTTGTTTTTGTTTTGCTTTGAAAATACTTTAAAAATCATTAACTCAAAAGGCTGGGGTTATGTTTCTGTTGCATATTTTTTTAAGACTTAGTCAGCAAAAAGAAGTTTGACAAAAAAAGAAAAGACAAAAAAAGTGGGGGGCAGGGAAGGTCACTGTCTCCTCTTAAGTTATTTGATAACTTTAACAAACTTGGAAATGTAACTATTTAATTGGTAATATTTTATAAGAGCATAAAAACAGATTACAAAATCAGATACTCTTAACTGCTGCAGGACTATTTAAGTTGAAGCAGGCAACAGTTTAATCATTTTCTGCTGGTATATTTTCAGAACCTTTTCAAAAAGAAAGTAAAATTCAGAATAGTCAATTTCTCTTCAAAATTAGAATGCTTTATTTAGTTAATTTGATGGTGTCTCAGAACTTTCCATTCATATATGATAAAAATCTGATCTATTTCAGGTTTCCAAATCATCCTATATTGAAATACTGGGGTACAATAACAATGTACAGAATCTAAATCTTGTACTATCACTTTCCTAAACTAACAAATTGGGTGGGGGTGGAAATGAAATATATTTTTAATTTTTTCTTTTGTCTCTACATGTTGGATTTATATCCAACAATGTCTTTGCAAGCATCCCTACATGAGTTACCTGGCTCTCTATATTACTTTGAATCCCAAGTCAATTTTATGGAGAAGAAAGTTTGATTTGTATTACGTTTGAAAAGGTCATGATCCTCATATCATTTTATGAAGAAATATATTGCCAGCTGTTCATAAACAATTTCATTAAAAGAGACTAAGTTGTGTAGTAAACATGTAAGCAATTCAGTTTATTTTTCTTGACTAATCACAAGTATTTACAAGTTTATCTACTTCCACATGCCTTCAATAAACCAGGAAGAAAAATGAGAGGATGTGTTTCCTGAATTTAAAATCCCTTATTGGACTGTTTTTATAGATATAAGCCACTTTTTTTATAGATATAAGCCATTTCTTTGATAAAATGTTCTATTAATAGTTTAATAGTATCATATAGAGAACTCTTTTAGGTTGAAAATTCTACAGTGGATCTAAGGCAATGGGTTTTAATGCAATAGAATGCAAGAATTAAAGTTCCTGCTAAAAATTAAGGTGAAATGTTATTATTTTTTAACATATATATATAGTGGGTGTGGCTCACTGACGAAGCCTTATAAGGCAGAAATAGCTATCTGAGTCTCCCAGAGAGCAACACAGAGTTGCAGTTGGTCAACAGAAAAAAAGCTCTGAAGCTTGTGAATGAGATTTCACACAACCAGAACTGCAGAACAACTTAGTTTATGTAGGTAAAACCTGGCTAGAAAGAATATGCACATAAAAGTCTACGAACAAGAAAAAGACACATTGTACCTTTACAGGGGGAATATCTGAGAAGTGGGGTGGCTCACTGACGAAGCCTTATAAGGCAGAAATAGCTATCTGAGTCTCCCAGAGAGCAACACAGAGTTGCAGTTGGTCAACAGAAAAAAAGCTCTGAAGCTTGTGAATGAGATTTCACACAACCAGAGCTGCAGAACAACTTAGTTTACGTAGGTAAAACCTGGCTAGAAAGAATATGCACATAAAAGCCTACGAAAAAGAAAAAGACACATTGTACCTTTACAGGGGGAATATCTGAGAAGTGGGTGTGGCTCACCGACGAAGCCTTATAAGGCAGAAATAGCTATCTGAGTCTCCCAGAGAGCAACACAGAGTTGCAGTTGGTCAACAGAAAAAAAAAGCTCTGAAGCTTGTGAATGAGATTTCACACAACCAGAGCTGCAGAACAACTTAGTTTACGTAGGTAAAACCTGGCTAGAAAGAATATGCACATAAAAGCCTACGAAAAAGAAAAAGACACATTGTACCTTTACAGGGGGAATATCTGAGAAGTGGGTGTGGCTCACCGACGAAGCCTTATAAGTTAGAAATAGCTATCTGAGTCTCCCAGAGAGCAACACAGAGTTGCAGTTGGTCAACAGAAAAAAAGCTCTGAAGCTTGTGAATGAGATTTCACACAACCAGAGCTGCAGAACAACTTAGTTTACGTAGGTAAAACCTGGCTAGAAAGAATATGCATATATATATATATATATATATATATATATATATATATATATATATATATATATATATGTGTGTGTGTGTGTGTGTGTGTGTGTGTGTGTGTGTGTGTGTGTGTGTGTGTAGGTAGTTAATATTTCAGGTTTCTTCCCATGTAATTGTGGATATATCCCTAAAAGGGTAGAAGCGACGTTTCGACAGAATCCCATCTGCCATCATCAGGCTTATGTCAGCAGTCTTTTGCAGTAACTGCCGCTGCTATTTGAAATATAAAACATAGACCAAACATTAATCAAAAAACAAATCCCAACCAAATCATATTCAAACCAGCCACAAAGATGAAGCCCTGCCACCTAGTGGAGAAAAACCGACCATACACCCGAAGCCAAGCCAATAAACACATACTGGGACTCCCAACCAATCAGAATGAAAAGGTGGAGCCATCCCAGAATACCAGCACCAGATTTCAAATAGCAACAGCAGTTACTGCAAAAGACTGCTGACATAAGCCTGATGATGGCAGATGGGATTCTGTCGAAACGTCACTTCTACCCTTTTAGGGATATATCCACAATTACATGGGAAGAAACCCAAAATATTAACTATACACACATACATACCCGTGAAATCTATCTATCTATCTATCTATCTATCTATCTATCTATCTATCTATCTATCTTTGGTTATTCGGGTCTTCTCCCACGTAAAATTGGAAGTGTCTTGGCAACGTTTCGACGAAGTCTCATTCGTTATCTTCAGGCTGGTGTTCTCGGCTTCGTGCTTCCAGGAGCAATGTGAGATCGCAGCTGTCTCTTCCTTTTAACTGCTAGTGTGGTGTGGGCTGATTGGGTGGGAACTTGGCTGTGTTCTGATTGGGTGGAGGTGTGTTCTGATTGGTTAGGGGCTTGGCTGTGCTCTGATTGGATGGGGGGTTGGTTGTGCTCTGATTGTCTGGGGGTGTGTTCTGTTTGGGTGGGGGTTTGGTTGTGCTCAGCTTAGTCTGAGTTGCAGGGGGATTTGAGCTGGTGAGCTGCGTTGTTGTTTTTGGCTTCGTGTTTGTGGCTGTGCGAGCTCTTCATGGTGGGTGTCAGTCTGCTTCATGTATGGATTGGAGGGGTTTAAAGTGGCTAAAGATGCAGCTGCGGTCTAGCTTCTGGTCCTTGGTCGTGGCTCATTATCAGTGTGGGTTTGAGTCTGCTTTCTGCGTGGATGTGTGGTGGTGACATCCTGTGTGGCTCTCGTGAGTGTGGGTCTGGTGTCATTTGTCGTGTTAGGGACTCATTTGTCAATAAGGGCGGGTTTCCAAATGGCTGGTAGGCGGGAGGTATCGTCTTGTTCGTTCATGCTGTGTGGGCGTTTTTCTATCTCGATGGCTTCTCTGATTATTCTGTTGTTAAAGTGTTCAGTTTTGGCGATAGTTCTGGTCTTTTTAAAGTCAATATCATGTCCTGTGGCTTTAAGGTGTTGGACCAGGGAAGAAGTTGGTTCCTCTTTTCTGACTGAGTTCTTGTGTTCTTCTATGCATGCACTTATTTGTCTGTTGGTTTGTCCGATGTATGTGGTGGGGCAGGCAGTGCATGGGATTTCATATACTCCTTGATTTTCTAACTCAATTTTGTCTTTGGGGTTCCTTAGGATGGTGGATATTTTTCGGTTTGTGCAGAATGCTGTCTTGATGTTTTGTTTGTGGAGGATTTCCTCTTTGGGTAAGTTACTTTTGGGTGGCTTGCTGTGCAGAGAATGTTGGTGATTTCGAGTCTGATTCTGTGTGCGTCGTCGGGGTTGATTTTGGTCAGGCTGGTTTATGAACACATCTGACTACCAAACCAAATTAACCAACCTACTCCAAGACTCCATATACAAACCCCTAAACACAGACCCCACCACCTACCTGGAAAAAACCACCAGATCCAAAATAAAAGCCTCCCCCATCAGCGAAGAGATTCAGCAAAGAATCATTCCCAGAGAGAAATCATCCAGATGCCCTAAGCTTTATGGTCTCCCCAAGATACACAAAGAAGGAACCCCACTTAGACCCATAGTCAGCTCCATAGGCTCACCTCTACAAAGCCTAGCCAAATTTCTCACCAAACAACTACAGCCCTATGCAGAATCCATCACCTCATACGTAAAAAACTCATTCCAGTTCATAGACATCATAAAGCAACAAAACCTACAGCCCAGTGACCTACTCGTGAGCTTCGATGTCATATCCCTCTTCACCCAAGTACCAATCAAAGAAGCCTTGACAGTTATCCAAAACAAATATAACCCCCCCAAGCACATCTTAGATCTGACCAACCACTGCCTATCCAACACATACTTCATCTATAATGGACAGAAATACAAACAAACAGAAGGAGCACCCATGGGATCACCCCTCTCACCTGTCATTGCCAACCTCTATATGGAATACTTTGAAACCCAAGCTCTAGAAAAATCTGATCACAAACCCAAACTCTGGCTCAGATATGTGGACAACACCTTCATAATCTGGCCACATGGGAAAGAAAAACTGGACAACTTCCTCACACACCTCAACAGCCTACACCCCAAAATACAGTTCACCATGGAAACAGAAGCGAACAACCAACTTCCCTTCCTGGATGTCTTAGTCTACAGAAAATCCAATGGCTCCCTAGGACACACTATCTACCAGAAGAAAACACACACAAACCGCTATCTGCATGCACTCTCACACCACCACCCTGCCCAGATCAACTCTGTAGCCAAGACACTCATTTTCAGAACAAAACGCTTAGCTGACGAACAACACCTAAAAACCGAACTACACACTCTCACTAACGTACTAACATCCAATGGATTTCAAAGAAATAAGATCACCAACCTAATCCAAAAAGAAACCCCCACTAAAATCCAAGACAGAGAACAAGAAAACGGCAAAGCCCTCCTCCCATACATAAAAGGCACCACAGACAGAATAAGCAAAATCCTCCACAAACATAAAATCAAGACAGCATTCTGCACAAACCGAAAAATATCCACCATCCTAAGGAACCCCAAAGACAAAATTGAGTTAGAAAATCAAGGAGTATATGAAATCCCATGGACTGCCTGCCCCACCACATACATCGGACAAACCAACAGACGAATAAGTGCATGCATAGAAGAATACAAGAACTCAGTCAGAAAAGAGGAAGCAACTTCTTCCCTGGCCCAACACCTTAAAGCCACAGGACATGATATTGACTTTAAAAAGACCAGAACTATCGCCAAAACTGAACACTTTAACAACAGAATAATCAGAGAAGCCATCGAGATAGAAAAACGCCCACACAGCATGAACAAACGAGATGATACCTCCCGCCTACCAGCCATTTGGAAACCCGCCCTTATTGCCAAACGAGTCCGTAACACGACGAATGACACCAGACCCACACTCACGAGAGCCACACAGGATGTCACCACCACACATCCACGCAGAAAGCAGACTCAAACCCACACTGATAATGAGCCACGATCAAGGACCAGAAGCCAGACCGCAGCTGCATCATTAGCCACTTTAAACCCCTCCAATCCATACATGAAGCAGACTGACACCCACCATGAAGAGCTCGCACAGCCACAAACACGAAGCCAAACAACAACAATGCAGCTCACCAGCTCAAATCCCCCTGCAACTCAGACTAAGCTGAGCACAACCAAGCCCCCACCCAAACAGAACAGACCCCCAGACAATCAGAGCACAACCAACCCCCCATCCAATCAGAGCACAGCCAAGCTCCTAACCAATCAAAACACACCTCCACCCAATCAGAACACAGCCAAGTTCCCACCCAATCAGCCCACACCCCCACTAGCAGTTAAAAGGAAGAGACAGCTGCGATCTCACATTGCTCCTGGAAGCACGAAGCCGAGAACACCAGCCTGAAGATGACGAATGAGACTTTGTCGAAACGTCGCCAAGACACTTCCAATTTTACGTGGGAGAAGACCCGAATAACCAAAGACCTACATACAAACACCCGCGAAAACCTGAGAAAACGTGTACACACACACACACACACACACACACACACACACACACACACACACATATATATATATATATATATATATATATATATATATATATATATATATATAATTTTTGGACCTTTATAAGCACTCTTCATTTTATAATACCAGTCATAATACCAGTCAGGAGCATGTCAGAAATGTCAAAATCGTGTTGAGGTTTGTTACGAAGTAAATATGGATGATATGTGGATAAATGTGGATGATCTCTGGAGGGCTCGGGACAGGGGTTATTCCTCTGTCCTGGTCCTATTAGATCTCTTGGTGGCTTTTGATACCATTGACCGATTGAAGGGGTTGGGGATAGGGGGCACTGTTTTATGGTGGTTCTCCTCCTTCCTTTCTGACCGGTTGCAGTTCGTGTTGACAGGGGAACAGAGATTGACCTCGAAGTGCCTTGTGTGTGGGGTGCCGCAAGGGTCCCCCCTCCTGTTCAACATTTATGTGAAGCCGCTGGGTGAGATCATCCGTGGTTTCGGGGTGAAGTGTCACCTGTATGCTGATGATACTCAGCTGTACATCTCCATCCCGGACCACCCCAACGATGCCCTTGATGTGATGTCCCAGTGCCTGGAAGCCGTACGGATCTGGATGGGGAGAAACAGGCTCAGGCTCAACCCATCCAAGACCGAGTGGCTGTGGCTTTGGCATCCTCATATAGTCAGTTGGTACCAGCACTGACTTTTGGGGGTGAGTCGCTGGCCCCCACAAAGAGGGCTCGCAACTTGGGTGTCCTCCTGGATTCACGGCTGTCCTTAGAAGAACATATGATGGCTGTGGCCAGGGGGGCCTTCTATCAGGTTTGCCTGATTCACCAGTTGCGGCCCTTTCTGGATCGGGATGCCTTACGCACAGTCACTCATGCCCTCGTCACGTCCCGCCTGGACTACTGTAATGCTCTCTACATGGGGCTCCCCTTGAGGAGCACCCGGAGGCTCCAACTGGTCCACAATGCAGCCACACGGGTGGTTATGGGGGCGACACGGCGCTCTCATGTAACACCACTCCTGCGTGAGCTGCACTGATTCCTAGTGGTCTTCTGGGTGCACTTCAAGGTACTGGTTACCACCTTTAGAGTGCTCCATGGCTTAGGACCCGGGTACTTACAAGACCGTTTTCTGCCACTGGTAGCCTCCCACCGACCAGTACGTTCCCACAGAGAGGGCCTTGTCAGGGTGCCGCTGGCTAGACAATGCCGGCTGGCAGCCCCCAGGGGCAGAGAATTCTCTGTGGGGGCACCTACCCTCTGGAACGAGTTGCCCTCAGAGATACGGTGGATCCCTGACCTTCGCACTTTCCGAACTGCCCTAAAGACGTTTTTGTTTCATCAAGCCGGGCTGGCCTGACCTACTCTTTTTAAAAAGAATTGTTTTAAAAAATTAGGGGTTTTAATATAGGGTTTTAACTATGGGCCAAATTGATTTAATTGGATTTTAATATTGTTTTAAATTTTGTATCTGTGTATTTTATTTGCTGGCTGTTCACCACCCCGAGTCCCTCGTGAGAAGGGCGGTATATAAATATAATAAACTATAACTATAACTATAAATATACTCATCATCCATTTTATTATCTATGAATAACTTAAAACATGCTATAAATTAGTATTAAAATATTAACAATTATGCTAAGAAGTATTTTATCTTTTTTTCTGGATTAAGCTTTTATAATCACTCTGCCTATGTACAGTGAGGTGAATTGTGGCACATTGCATGTTCACAGTTTATACTAGCTACACACACACACACACACACACACACACACACACACACAAACAGAAAGGAAAACAGAAGAAATTAGGAATATCTATTTTTTTTAGATAAAATGTAAAGATTATTAAGTTTCCGGGAAAGATCAGTATCCTGAATAGAATTAGGTTATAATTAATCTATTTTAAAGATGTGTTTGTGTGCATAGGAGAAGCAACTGGTTATTTACCAGTAATTGAATGCCAATTACCAATAATAATGCATTTGAGCCAGATCTTTACTGTAAAAGGCCTGCATTGCTTTTGTGGATAAGTGTTCCTCACATGTGTTACCATGCAGGTGTGAATGTATTCAGAAATAAGAAGACAAGATTAGGAAGATAAGTGATAAAAAAAATGAAATTAATGATTTCCTATGACATAACTAGTCAAAACTTGAATATATGCATGAAATGATCCTCACTGAAAATGCAAAAAAGGCAAAATAAGGAAAATTATTGTACCACAAAGTCTACAAATATTTTAGTGCAGATAATACCACTGTGTAGCAAGAAAGTAATAGCTGAGGTTCCTTCAGAAAAAAAAGCTACCGTGTTTCCCCGAAAATAAGACCTTGTCTTATATTTTTTTTGAACCCTGAAATAAGCGTCTGGCCTTATTGCTATGTGCTCAAAAGCCTGATAGAGCTTATTATCAGGGGATGTCTTATTTTGGGGGAAACAGGGTATCCTGTTTTTATTTCAAGGAAACAGTATTAATAAGTGATTTAAAATCATTTATCTCACAAAAATGGGATTGATGTTGTAACCTATCTCCCATGTCCTCGTTGGCTTATCTTGTTTTACATAGTTTTCTGATAACTGTTCCAGATGGAACCATTTTCTAGCATAGCTCAGCTCTGCTTCAATTTAAACTTATTTTATATTGAAACAGAGTTTTGGTGCCACAGAATTTCAGAATATTCAACTTTGGATTTGGATTCTCCCCACCCCCCAACTTTTCCTTATTTAAGTGGGAGACTTCATATTTACCCAGATACATATGTAACAAGCCAAGGGTTAGGTCATTTATATCCAGTAAATCTTAGAGAATCTAGAATTCTAATAGAATTCAAAAGATGGTGGATTGAGACATATTACAGTGCAATTCATACAGTGATTCTAGAACAGACAATTTCAAAAGAACAGTCATAAAATCAAAGAAGGTTCTGCACAATAGGAATTTATGATGAAAATGAAGCAAAGCAAACTGTGAATTTGTGTATGAAAAGTTTGAAAAGGATTTGACCATCCAGCATTGCCAAATAAATACCTGACTTGGCATTCCTGCTGCTGGAAAAGAAAACTAGGAGAGAATGGCCCGGCACTAGATTACTGGACCATCTACTAGTGCCAAGCAGAGTAAGTGTCAAGATAAAATAATTCATCAACAAAATCTTATCGCTATCCCCACTTCCCACATTGGATATTTATTTAAATAGATCTATGGGCATAAGTGTACCTATTTTGGAAGAGAATTATCTCTAGGGCCTCCTGAATCTGAATCACCTGCATTTCTATTGAGATTTGGATTTGGTCTTTATCTTTTAGTTGAATACTCCTGTATCTGTATACAGCAATTTACTCTGAGACTTGTGATTCATCTGAATCTGATACCCATCCTTCTTCTACACATCTTTTTACACTTAAAGATACAAGATGCTTCTCAGTCAGTCATCCAGACCATGTCCGTAAGAAATCACCAGAAACGATGCCAATCACAATTGTTTATTCGAAATTAACAGCCACACAGCAAGAAGAACAGAACGAACCGGAACACAGGGTTTAAGTCAGCGCTGCACGCAACCGCCGTGCAGCGCCATTTTTTCCCTCCCTGACTCCCAAACCACCACCCGGTGATTCAATTTCAAAATTCCCCCCTTCCCACATCAGCTGTTGAGCGCTCTGACGCTCTGACGCTGCAGTCATGACGTTACAGGACAGCGCCGGTAGTTCTCGGCCGGCCGCCCTGCCTCAGCTGCTGAGCTGCTGTGCGGAGCCGATCCCACCGTCATGGGTGGTCAGGTAGGTGCTCCGTTCGTCCCCAGACTCCCCCAGCATCCCAGGAGATGGCGAGTCCCGGCCAGGGCTCGACAATGCTTTTATTATTACCTGGACTATCAACTCTTCCTCCTGATTTTTCTTCCACATATTTATCAGTAGGAATGAGAAAATAAATTAAAGTTTATCTGGCCAAAATATATCTATCGTATTTCATATAGATTCCACTGACTTCTGAAATCAGTTTACCTCAAGAATATGTAAAAATATAAATTATCATGTGCTGGGTGCACTTCAGAAAGACACTACCTGAAGACTTCTTGTTTGGCACCATGGTGACACGGTCAGGATAGCAATGCTATCCACAAAATCCTGGCTGATACTTCTTTGTTGGGGGACCCTAAGGAGGCAAAGTCACCCTGGAGAGGTGATGAAGAAAGGAGGGATCCCTTGCTGATCGTGGAAGAGCAGTGGCTCTTCCACTGGATCTGAGGAACCCTCCTGACCCACAAAGAAGAGAAATGGCCATTATGGCTGACCAAAGCTGGGGTAACAGAAGTAAGAAATGAACTGGAGTGGTTTTTGAACAGTGGATTGGAACTGGGTGAGACTGTTTTTAATTTTTTTTGTTAGAGACCCACTTTAAACAAAAGAATTTTTGAAAGACTCCGAAGAGTGGAGAAAGTGGCGAATTAACACATGGAGATAAACTATTTACATACCTACACACACATACAAGAAAGAAGAAGTGTGAATACAGAAAATGAATCTTCAGGGACATGTTGCAGTTCATAGTCTTGTATGCTATAAGAGGTTTGTCAACCAGCTAATCATAGTTGTGCTCTATAGTTGCCAATAAACTTCTCAACATCCTTGAATGCTTTCAAAATGATTTTACTTTGGACCCATTGACAACTCTCTGATGATGTATTCGATCTGTGGATCAAAAAAATACCTTCATTAATCTTGGTGTCAGTTATTCTTGGAAACATCTATCTCAAATAATGAAAATCTTCATTATCCTTTTTCATCACTTTCACATATTTTTTCAATCAGCCTAAATTTTATATGAAGCAAAAGCAAAAAAATATCTTTGTTGGGTCAAGAAGTGATTCATGTGCCACATTTTTCTATCCTGGAACCAAATTCTTTTGGAGTAGGCTGCCCAAGAGCAAGCCCTGCAGACCAATTCCATGAAAGCAAAAATTCGACATGTCAGCAACAGCAAATGTCACTAATGCAATGAGAAAGATGAAACAGTGGATCACCTTATCAGTGACTAGAGCAAAATCTCACAGACAGATTATCTACAACAAGGGTGTCAAACTCAAGGCCCGTGGGTCATAGGGTGCTTAGATCTAGCCCGTGGGGCCGCCCTGGAAACAATGAAGGTGTCAGCGTTGCAACGCTGGCATAGAGAGAGCAGAGGACAGTGAAAGATAAACTCTGAAACTTTTGCCTGCAAAATCCCTTTGAAGCTTGGTTGTCATGGAGATCAGGGGAGGGGGCACATTCCTGAGAAATGCCGGGGAAAAGAAGTCTGAAGAATGACTTGGAAGACAGCCAATGAGAAGCAGAGACTTGGGGGTCAGAAAGGGAGGGATTGGGAGGCAAAAGGACAGTCTTGTCCACGCAGAGTCATGATCCGGTGGCTGAGCTCAATTAAAGAAAGATTTCCTTAAAGATTGGCAGTTTAGAGATTCATTTAATTTTGAGACAGTACCGCAGTCTGACAGACAGACAAGACTCACCTTTCCCAGCCAAACTGGCAAACCTCCAGCCCTCCAGCTCCTTACCAGATGTTTGGACGGATTGGAGGCACGGGTCTGAAGCCATGGCAGCAAGCCAGCTCTCTACTGAAAGTCTGCTTCAAACAGCTGTGAACCAGCCACCCCTCCCTACTCCAGCCAGCTTGGATGCAACGGGGCCGCCTCCTACCCCAGCAAAGCTGCAACCCCCCCTTCCCCCCGCCACAGGATTACCAAGGACAGACGATCGTGCTCCAGCCCAAGAGAAGAAAAAATGATGAACCTTGGTGGACTTTGCCAAAATCTGCAGAAGCTGAATTCCCCTTTCCAGACGCTAAAAGTAAGGGGAAGCCCCTGAGTGAACTGGGAAGGGCAGATTGGTTATGGGATTGGCAGAAGGCCAGACAGAAAGAAATTCCAACCCTGCCACTCAAAAGCCCCATGGAGGAGTTAAAGCAAAATTTTGAATGTGCTGTCAGCCTGGAAGATGGCCCATCCTGCAGGCTCAAAGATAGAAGGAGGCCAGCTGACCCTGTTGAACCAAGTCACTATAGAAGGGGGCCCAGCCCTTCCCCCTCCCACACCAGAAGGAAGGAAAGTCCCAGGTTGCATCCATGGGTTCCTCCTCCACCCAGCAAACATACCAGCCTACGCAAGGCATCACACACACCCCGCTTCCGAATGAGAGATGAGGAAGAAGCCCAACGATACCCCAGACAGGCACACAGAGCCCAGCCATGGGAGGACGGGCCACCGAGGGCAGAGCCACCCCGGTTCAGAGGGAAATTTGATGGGGACCCAGACCAGGTGGCGCAGTTCCTCGACGCAGCTGAGATCTATATTGAGAGCTATGGGCACCTTTACCCATTCCCCAGAGCCCTGGTCAATGCCATTTCAGAAGGGCTGAAGGGAGAAGCAAAGACTTGGTCATCAGCCCTCCACAAGAATAGAGCCCCCCAACTGCAAGACGCAGATGATTTCTTGCAACTATTGCGGGTGAGATACGAGGAAGTAGGGGAGGACCCATATGTGGAAGACGAACTCAGAAGGCTAGTCCAGAGAGGGAAGCCCATCAAGGAACACATTTGTGAATTCCGAAGAGTCGTGGGCACCTTGCCTTCCCTACCTGAGCGACTGCTAGTATATTTTTTCAGAACGAGCCTAGATAAGCAGATCACTCAAGTGACCGCTTATCGGGACATCCCGAACCGACTCTCTGAATGGTTCCGCGTGGCAATGCAAGTTGAAAGGGGACTGCGCACCAATGACATGCTAAAGCAACCAGAGGCCAGGGAGAGATACCAATCGGACCCAAGGCCACAAACCAGACGAGAAACCATGGCACCACGGCCTACCCAAAGGCCTTTCGTTCCGCGGAACCCAATGAGATGCTACAGATGTGGAGGAATGGGCCATCTAGCAGCAGCCTGTGCAACCCCGGGCCCGAGGCCAAACCCTCAGCCAAAGGCACGACGAAAATGGGGCCCCAAGCGAGCCGCTGATGTGCCACGAAGTCTCTTCCCTGGCACAGAGGTCTTCGCCCACTTGACCGAGACAAAGGTAGTCCCGGATGATGGAGACCAATTCCCTGACTCGTATGACAGAGAGGACGAGTGTGAAGATGACCCAATGGTGTGTGGACCCATCCACCCTTTCCTTTTCCCCATACACCTAACAGCCCCAAAGACAGGTACCCAAGAGACTTTCCAAGCCCTGATAGACTTGGGCTGCACTAGGTGCCTGATTAATCTACCCACAGTCCTAAAGTTGGGAATCCGAGCTAAGAAGCTCAACCACCCAATTCAATTTGAGCAAGTTGATGGGACCCTAGTAGGCGGAATGTGCACCATACACCTGACCGAACCAGTGAAGCTAGAACTAGGGGATCACTGGGAGATGATACGGTTCATAATAGCCCCCAAGATGGCCGATCCAGTCATACTGGGACTTTCCTGGCAAGACAAGTGGGGTCCAATTATCTGGTGGCAAGAGGAGACCCGCAGATTGAGGATAGCCAAAGGGCCCCAACCTCTGCCATTCCATCCAGAACAAACACCCCCCACACTCAGACCCCAATGTCTCCTGCCTGAACAAAAGAAAATGGCACCGACACAAGGGCCCCTCCCGAAGGGCACTGCGAAGCAGCTGGGGCCCACATCCAACAGCACCCATAACACAGAGCAGATCCCAAAAGACTACCAAGACCTAGTACAGGTATTTAGCGAGACCGAGCGCGACATCCTACCTCCCCACCATGATTCCGACTGTGCCATCGAAATCATCCCTGGGGCGAAACTTCCTAAACCAAAATTGTATGCCATGACGCCCCTTGAAATGCAAGAAATGCGGAACTACATAGATAAAAACGTACGAAGGGGCTTCATCGAGCCAGTCAAACCGCGGGTTGCGGCACTGGTCCTCTTCAAAGAGAAGAAAGATGGCTCTATGCGTCTGGTAGTTGACTTTTGGGGAATTAATGCAGTCTGTGTACACAACCTATACCCCCTCCCCCTCATGAAGGACATGCTAGCTCACCTGGCCAAGGGGAAGATTTTCACCAAACTAGACCTCTGCGAAGCCTACTACCGAGTGCGCATCAGGGAAGGAGATAAGTGGAAGACAGCATTCAACTGCCCCCTGGGAAGTTACCAATTCAAAGTGATGCCATTTGGGCTACAGGGAGCCCCAGCCGTGTTCATGCATTGATAAACGAAGTTCTGCATGACCACCTGTACAAAGGAGTCCTAGTCTACCTAGATGACATTCTCATTTACACAGAGACCATGGATGAACACATACCGCTCGTACGCAAAGTGCTGGAAAAACTGCTGAAAGCGAACCTCTATGTCAAACTGTCAAAATGCGAGTTCCACTGATCGTGTCTGGACTATTTAGGTTACCGAGTGTCAAACGAGGGGATAGAGATGGACCCAGCTAAAGTACAATCAGTCCTAGACTGGCGACCCCCATGCACCCACAGGCAACTACAAAGCTTCCTGGGGTTCGCGAACTTCTACAGGCAATTCATCCCCTCCTTTGCAAGAATTGCCAAACCTCTGATGGACCTCCAAAAGACAGGAAGTCCGACAACGAAACCCTGCCCAGGACAGCCTCTACAATGGGACTCAGCCTGCCAACAGGCGTTTGAGACACTAAAACAAATGTTTGCAAAAGAACCGGTCTTGAAGCATCCTGACCCCAAACAACCCTTCGTCATCCAAGCAGATGCCAGCAATGTAGCAGTAGAGGCAGTCTTACTCCAAAAGAACAGCCAGGGGGACCTGCAACCTTGTGCCTACACATCCCGCAAACTCACCGACACAGAAAGACGATGGGCGGCATGGGAGAAGGAAGCGTTCGCAGTGAGTTGGGCGCTATTAACCTGGCGACACCTGCTAGAAGGAGGCCAGACACCGTTCAAGGTCTGCACCGACCACAAAAACCTACAGGCCCTCAAGAACCCACGGAAGTTATCGCCCAGGCAAGTCTGGTGGGCCCAATACTTCAATCGTTTCAATTCGAGCTGAAGCACATCCCAGGGGGAAGAACTTTCTGGCCGATGCCCTCTCCTGAATGCCTCAATACAACAGTGAACGTGAGTAGATAGTGAATCCTATCATCCCTTCTGCCCAAGGAGTGGGCCAAGTAACCACCAGACGGCAGCATTGAGATCAGCAGGGCCACCCCGCGAGTGACCTGACGACAAGGCTCAAGGCAGAAATATTGGCGGACCCCTAGTTCCGAGACAATCAACATCTCTTGACAAAGAGAGATGGCCTAGCATGGAGAGGGACAAAACTTTATGTCCCGGCCACCTTGCGCATCTTAATCCTCAAGAGAAGTCACACGATGTCAAACCAGCGGGACATTTCGGCTTCCTAAAGACTCTACAATTAGCTCGGAGACAATTTTGGTGGGGCCACATGAGAAAAGATGTGGACAGCTATGTAAAAAGTGGTACCATCTGTGCCATGATGAAAACCTGACCGGGAAGGCCCCCGGGGCTGCTGCAGCCAGTAGCTGAACGGTCAAGGCCATGGGAGGAGATTGCTATGGACTTCATAGTCGAACTGCCGAGGAGCAGCAGAAACACAGTGATCTGGACTGTAATAGACCTGTTCTCCAAACAGGCACATTTCATACCCTGCAGCGGACTACCCTCAGTCCGCCCATTGGCCAAACTGTTCGTAAAACACATCTACCGCCTGCACGGAGTACCCAGAAGAATCATCTCTGATTGAGGGGTCCAGTTTACAGCGAAGTTCTGGAGGGAATTCCTTTGATCCATAGGATCATCCCAAGGCCTCAGCTCAGCGTTTCACCCGAGCACCAATGGGGGGGCCGGAGAGATTGAATGCCATGATAGAGCAGTACCTGAGGTGCTACGTTGACTACCAACAATCAAACTGGGTGGACCTCTTATTGTTTGCTGAGGTCGCATATAACAATGCTGTCCACAGTAGTACAGGACTAACCCCATTTAAGATAATGAGCGGCATCGATTTTGTCCCCATGCCAGAGTACCGGAGGGAGCCTCCTTCCTCAGTTACCTTGACCGAATGGATGGCAATGCTAAGAGAAACCTGGGAGAATGTCAAGGGGGCATTAGACAAGGCAGCACGGTCTTATAAGAAACAAGCAGATAAGCACCGAGACCCCTAGAGACCGTTCCAAGTGGGGGAAAACGTCTACCTCTCAACCAAGTACTTGAGACTCAGACTCCCAACCAGAAAACTGGGGCTGAAATTCATACGGCCATTTCCAATAGTAAAAGTAATCAACCCGGTTACAGTACAATTGCAGTTGCCCCAGTTACTAGGGAGGATACATCCCGTTTTTCACAGTAGCCTCCTGAAGCCTGTAGTAGCTTCAACGTTAAGGCCAGTGCCCCGTGATCCCCCAGGGCCCTTAATTATTGGAGGCCAGACCCACTATGAAGTACAGCGGGTTCTCGATTTGAGGTGGCACAGGGGGCGCCTCCAGTACTTAATTAAGTGGAAGGACTACCCCTTATCAGAAACTTCCTGGGTGAAGAGCACAAACATCCAAGCTGACCGCCTCATAGCTAAATTCCATGCAGATCACCCGGACAAGCCAGGAGGGGGTCGGGTAACCCCTCGGAGGGGGTGAGGTACTAAACTTGTTATTTATTTCATGCAGGCCCTGCTGGGAGAGTGAAGGGAGAGGGGCCGGATGTCAGCATTGCAACACTGGCATAGAGAGAGCAGAGGATAGCAAAAGATAAACTCTGAAACTTTTGCCTGCAAAATCCCTTTGAAGCTTGGTTCTTGTGGAGATCAGGGGAGGGGGCACATTCCTGAGAAATGCTGGGGAAAAGAAGTCTGAAGAATGACTTGGAAGACAGCCAATGAGAAGCAGAGACTTGAGGGTCGGAAAGGGAGGGATTGGGAGGCAAAAGGTCAGTCTTGTCCGCGCAGAGTCATGATCCGGTGGCTGAGCTCAATTAAAGAAAGATTTCCTTAAAGATTGGCAGTTTGGAGATTCATTTAATTTTGAGACAGTACCGCTGTCTGACAGAAGGACTGGTCCGTGGTGCCTCTGCCATCAAAAATGGAGCTCAGGAAGGCTGCCCTACCGAGCTCTGTTTTTGCTGGCAGAGGATTGCAGGAGGCTGTTGCAGCAAGAGACAGAGTTCGGGAGCCCATTTTCACTGGCAGAGCGCTCAGGCCACCACATGCACCTCTGACACGAGTGACTTTGAGTTGACCACATCCGCTGGCCATGCCCCCACCTCCCTGAGGTCAAACACAACCCTGATGTGGCCTTCAGTGAAATCAATTTTGACACCCCTGATCTACAACATCAAGATTGACTTGCCAAGATTATACATTAGGAACTTTGCCAGAAGTTTGGGTTTGAACGCAGCAAAAATTACTGGAATACCAAATTGACAAAGTTTTTGAAAATAAACACATCAAGATCCTACGGGACTTTTGGAGCCAAACAGACAAACATATGGCCTACAGCATGCCTGACATCACTATTGTGGAAAAGAAAAAGTCTGGTTTATTGATATTACAATACCAGATGGTAAAAAAAATAATGAAATACTGGAATCTGTAAATTGAATTTGAATGATTGTGGAAGTAGAAATCAACGGTTGTACCAATAGTAATAGGAACCCTTGGAGCAATACCTAAAGGGTTGCCTAGATACATGGAAAATTTAAACTTATTAGACCTGAATATTCTGATGTTCTGAAAAACCACCTAACTCGGAATTGCCTATATACTCAGATGTTAACTTAACAGCTCTTAGATCCTGAGTTAGGACTGTTAATTTTTTAGCAGTCTGAGACTGTGAATAGAATTGAAGATGAAATCTTAAATAATATTCCTTTCATCCGTGCAGTGAGATTGACAGACTCTACCTACCAAAGTAAATAGATGGCCATGGAATGTTGCAAATACATCAAATGATTGAAGAAGAAAAAGGGGCCTTGGAAGAATATCTGATGGACATTTTTTTTTTTGCTTTAATTTATATGCCGCCCTTCTCCGGAGACTCAGGGTGGCTTACCATGCATTAAGCAATAGCCTTCATACTTTTGTATATTTATACAAAGTCAGCTTATTGCCCCCACAATCTGGGTCCTCATTTCACCTACCTTTGAAAAGATGGAAGGCTGAATCAACCTTGAGCCTGGTGAGATTTGAACTTGCAGTAATTGCAAGCAGCAGATGTTAATAACAGTGTTTTAGTCCACTATACTACAGGCTCTACAATGAAGAAGATGCTCTGAAGTTAGTGTGCCAGGAAGGCTTACTGACTACTGGAGAGACCAAACTGACTACAAGAATAACCAAATAAGAACAGAATGGAGGCATGAAAAGACAAAGCACTACATGACCAGTATATTAAAAACAACAACAGCGAAAGCAGATAATAACAAGATCTGGCAATAACTAGGAGCAGGAAGGTTGAAGAAAGAGACCAAGGAATTAATTCTAGCTGCATAAATCCAAGCCTTAAGGACAAATGCATTCAAAACCAGAACTGAGAAGACAGCAACAGATAGAAAGTGCTGCCTATGCAAAGAAGCTGAAGAAACAGTGGAATATCTGTTAAGCTGCTGAAAGAAGATTGCACAGACTACTACAAGCAGAGGCATGACAAAGGAGCAACAATGGTGCATTGGAAGATCTGCAAGAAATTTCTTCAAGAAATATCTGCAAGTATTTTGGTGAAACCATAAAAAAGAGAAAGTCATAGAAAGTAAAGATTGCTTCATTTAAGTTCCAAATTAAATTGTTCTGGAACTTCAGAATGGAAATGTTGAACTCATGTTCAACATTTGAATAATCTGACTTTGTAAAAAAAAAAAAAATCAAACCACCACCCTACTAAGAGCAGTGAACCTTTTTATCATCGTGTGCCAAAAGTGGGGGAAGTGCGGGGGGGGAGTCACGTGTGCCCACACCCATAATTGTATGTGCCCCATCCCCCTGTGCCCCCCGCTTTTGGCACATGATGGCACAGTGGGCCATCATGTGCCAAAAGATTCATTGTCATTTTAAATGAGACCAATCACTGTTGTATCATCTGCAAACTTCAGTACTTTAATAGAGGGATCCTTTGAGATGCAGTCATTGGTATATAGAGAAAAGAATAATAGAATAGAGAGAGCATACAGCCCTGGGAGGTACCTATGTTAATTGTGCAGGTATCTTATATGACTTTGCCTACTTCACCTGCTGCTTCCTATCTGTTAGAAAGCTTATGATCCACTTACAAGTGTGGTCAAGCATACTTAGCTGAGTCAGGTTAGTGAAACGAATATCTGAAATGATGGTATTGAATGCAGAGATGAAGTCTACAAAGGACATTGATCCTTGTTGATTTAAGATGTTGTAAGATGTAGTGCAGTGCCATATTAACAGTGTCATATTTAGAAATATGCTGTGACATATTTAGGAATACATGAATTGTTTAAGATCCTGTGTCTCCAGGTCTCAAATGGGGGTTATAATATTAACTATTATTGATGCCCTAAAATATTGAGTGATAAGGTGTTAATTCATCATTATTTTTCTGGCTGTTAAGTGCCGTATAAACTAGCTAGACTGCCTGCATTAATGGCCTAGAAAGAGCCATAAACAGATGGTGTATTGTATAATGGCAATCAGGAAGAAATATATAATGAATAATGAATTTACAATGCAGAAGATATAAAGCAAGGGATCGAAAAAGAAGTTACAATGATGCAATACAGGCTCACAGAATTTGCGGTTAGAATGAGAGGGTTACAGGAAAATAATAGAGATGATTTAAGAAAAATATCTGCTCAAGTTCTGGCCGGGATTTTAAAGGTTCATCCTGAGGAGGTATCTTGTAAGATTGACAAGGCCTATAGAGTAAATTCTTGGATTGCAAAGCAAAGGCAATTGCCTAGAGATGTGGTGATTTACTTCACAGATGAAGAAATAAGAAATGATATTGTGCAAAAATCCTTTAATTCTACTCTACAATTGTACGGAAGAAAGATCTGGATATATAAAGAGTTGCCGCCCAAGATGCTAAAAGATAGAAAGAAATTTGGATTTTTGGTGACTGAGCTAAAGAAACAACACATCTCATTCAGGTGGGACGTTCCAGTTGGTATAATATTGAGATATCAAGGAGAAAGATATCAACTAAATACTGTTGAAAAAGCGGAAGAATTTTACTACAAGGTTCTCAAAAAGCAAAATCAACAAGAGATAGAAATTCAGGATAAGCAGAAGGAGGTGGAAGTAATGGAAAAACAACAAGTTACAGAGGTCTTTGTAGATGAGCCGCTTCTGGATTCTCCTTCAGAGGTCTTAGCTGGACTACTTATAAATACAAGAGAGGCGGCTCTGGATTCTAATGTGATGACTTATCAAGTTACAGACCAGCATGGAAATCAATCAGTTGATATACAACTCATAGAACCAGAATGGAGATTTAAGCCACAAAAGCAAAACCAACAAGATCAAGTTATAGATCAGCATGAAAACCAAACAGTTGACATACAATTTATAGAAAGGAAATCAGGATGGAGATCTAACCCACAAAAAGTCAAGAAAAGAAGAAGCAGGTTTCACAAAAATAAAAACTTTTAAACTAAACAACAGCGTAATGCCAGTTATCTAAGAGATGATTGAACATATGAAAAGATAGCTGAGGCAAAGTATTGGTTTATATTATCCTGAGGAGAGTGACAGACCTCTGCAGTGCTGTACTTTTGGGATGTGAAAAGGGCCTTAAACTGAATGGATTGGAACTATCTTTTTTTTTGGATTCTTTGATAAATGTACTATGTTTATGCTGAGCTACAAGGCAAGAGAGCTATGGGATTGGGGCACGCAGATGATCTGGCTGTTACCCTATTACGGTGGTTGGAATTAATAATTTGGATGAAAGACACCACTATAGACATTATATGGAATACAAATATAAAGTCACTCGGGTGGTTGTTGTTTTTATTTTTAGAAGATATTTGCTATTGATGGGGGCAGATGGTAATTGAAGATACCGAACATACTGTTGGAATTAGGACGTGATGTTACCCTAACATGGGTGATGGAGCTAACAATCCAGCTGAAAGACATTACAGAAGATATCATATGAATTACAAGCTTAAAGTCTTTTTAAGAGGATTTTATTTACATAAGGGAATATTTTTTAGTGGTGTGGGCAGAAGAATAAAGATACTAAGAATTATTAAGTATGGTAGTCTTGTAGGAAAGTGGGTGGAGACAGGTTAGTTTATTGATTGTTTAGTTTAAGAAAAGGGATATTATGTTTAGATATGAATATATGTAAAAGATTTGAGTTAAGAGATATATCTATGGGGGTGGAGGAAATGGGCAGATTATGAGTTGAATAAATGTTAAATTAGGATTTATTATATAGTTTTATAGTGGAAGGCTGCTTTGAAATGTTATATTAATATATATAAAAGATTTGATTTAAGAGATATGTGTATGAGGGGGAGAAAAAGGGTAGATTATGAGCAGAAATTGCTAAACTGGGAGATATAATAATATTATTATGCTAAATTAGGAGTTATTATATAATGTTATAGTAGAATGTTATTTTGAAATGTATAGTATAAGGGGGATATAATAATATTATTAGAAAGAAAGGGTCAGCATAGGGGGGATGGAGTAAGGGGATGTTAAAGTATTATATAATTTGTTATGAATTTGGGTTTTATTTTGAAGAAGCCACAGGGTGAGGGGAGGGTGAGGGGGGGTTAGGGAGGAGGGGGGAAAAAGGGGGTGGGGGAAATTTGTATTTGAAAAACTTTTTCAATAAAAAAAAAGAATAATTAATTTTTAAAATATCAGTAGCCAGTATTTGATGATTGAAATCTCAGCATAGATTCCTTTGTTTTTTTATTTTACAGCAAGAATAAATAATAATCACACTGTGATCCTGTAGGAGCCTGTAGTCTGCTATGTGTAGGACTGTTTCCTTATCTTGGATGGCAAACCTCAGATAAGGAAGGTTACTCACATGTAGGCGCCAGGAAATGGCATTAAGACCCTAACTCTATAAACAAGAGGAACAGGAGGAAAGGAAGTGGGATGTGTGTTAACCCTAGATAACATTATAAGTGCTTAAGCAAAGCAGTAATGGTTAACCAAAGACTCTAGTTACCTGGAAGATTCTGTAACCAATGAGATGCTGCCAAGTACACTGTATCTTGAAAGTAACAAACTATATAATGTCACTATGTAAGACAATACAATCACCACATACATCCTCAACCTGTGTGTGTGTGTGGTCTCTACATGATCTAAGGAAGACTACTAATCACATTGTGATCCAAGGAAGGCTACTACAAAAGGAAAGCAGAGAATACTGTATATCCATATAGAATCTCCCTCCTTCCCTCCCTTCTTCCCTTCCTTCCTCCCTTTTCATTGATCAGTACTCAAGGCAATATATAATAAAATAACATACATAAAACATACATAAAAAGAGTTCACGAACCCTGGGTGGAGCAGATTATGATTTAGGAGGAACATTTAATACCCTCATCAAATTTTCTTGACTCACACATTTAACTCCTGACTAGCTGTTGGAAAGAACAAAAACAATATCAGAAAGATGCTAATTATTCTTTCCCTGTTATCTGATTGAATAATCCCCCTAACTGTAGATGGAGAAATTTCTTGAACTCATGTTATGCAGAACATAATTTCATAACAAAATATGTGCAAGTCATAATTACATTGTTTATTAAAGGAAACAGTACATACTAAAATAGATTTATGCAGAAAGAATGTTTGAAAATATTGTATAACATAAAATCTACTTCTTAAGAAACTGTAACTACAAAAAATTAGAAGAAAAATGAATATCCAGAAAAATTCACAGTTGTCTACAACTTTTGTTTTTAATTTTTAAAGCATTTAAAAAACAAGTCATTTTTAAGTAATTGGAAATGGCTTGGAATTAGTGTAATATTAGTAAACTGGATGGACTTGAACATTCATATATTTAAGGTATATGTGGTATTTATTCATTAGATTGCCTTCCAATTCATCTCTCCATGGAGGAAGACAACATATTCATGGCTTTAGTTAGTTTAGTTTTATTATTTTTGTTTCTAAATTCAGATTTAGGGTGATGCTCAAGTTCAATAAATGCCTTCTGCCTTCTGGTTTTACCTAGAAAGTAAAGCAAATAATCTAAACTCTACTGATGGGATGTTCCTATTCTCAAATGCAGCCAGCGTTTTGCATTTTCATCTTGTTGCCAATTAATTCCTTCTTGAAGCAAGAGTGAATGCAACTGAGCTTTCCTTATCAGGAAATTAAAGCTAATGTATGCAGGTAATTAGAATTTTTCAGTAATAAGCAGTCAGGGTCTTAGTTTAATGTCAACAATTAACTACAATCAGATAAGGCTTCTATAAAAATGATTCAACAATTTGGTCAAAAGATTGCCAGATGTAGACTCCTTGACCCCATAGCAATGATAGTTAAAGTTTCCCATACAATAGGCAGTACTTAACAAATTATTTGACTTTGGGGCTTATCTGAACCATGTTGGAGTTAATCATTTTTTAAAAAAAGATGGAGATAAAATTGACAATTAATATTAATTAAGTCAGAATTATAGATACTAATAAGACTGCTAGTTGACTAAAATATGTGATCTTTTTAATGCCCTCCATAACTGTGGGATAGGCAAGGGACATGTTTTAGCAAGCAATGTCTGAAGTGGACATTTTACCAGCATAGCAATCAGAATTCTTATTTGGTAATGTCTGCCAGTGAAGTTGATAGAAAGCATGTAGATCTATAGATAGGTTGCTAGACTTATATATAAGCCAAACCATCTGAATTATATAATAACATTTTACAAGGGATGCCTAACAATAAAGACTTTGATAGTTCTTTGGAATTTGTTATTTTGAATATGTAAATATAAGGCATTGAAAAAAGAACATGCAGAAAGCCAGTTTAGTGCATTGGTTAGATCATTGAACTAGGAAATAAAAGACTGTGGGTTCTACTTCTCCATTAAACATGAAAATCAATTAGATAACTTTGGGCTGGTCTCAACTCTCAATTGTCAACTCAATCGTCAACTCAATCTACATCATAGAGCTGTGGATAAAACTGGAGGCAGGAATGTTACATGTACAGTAGTGCCTGGTGTTGTACAAAATAAAGGTGGGATAAAAATCTAATATTTAATCAATCAACCTGACATCAACTGGGAGACAAACTCTGCACCTTGACCTGGAAAATCCAATAAATTCCTATTAAATCTATCTTTTGCCTCCCAAAAGGTAGAGAAGGGAACTGGATGGTCAGCAATATTGAACTCACTAACAGAAATGAAATGATAGAAAGGGTTGAAGTTACAGCAATCTTGAGGGAGAGTGACTATGCATTATTGGAACTCAATATAATGCAAGCACAAGCAATAGAACAAAGTCAAACTAGTGTCCTGGACTTTAAGAGAGCTGATTTTAACAAACTTAAAGAGTGCTTGGGAAGGATTTCAAGGATGGAAATTCTCATAGAGAAAATAACCCAAGAAGCTTGGCAAACTTTGAAAAGTGAAATTACAAAAATCTAATCTTGCACAATACCACTGAAGAAGAAAACAAGAGCTTCCAGAATAAACCAACATGGCTGTACAAACAACCCTCTGATAAACTGAAAGACAAAAAAAAGACAAGTAAAAAATATGGAAAGAAGGACATGTACCTAAGGCAGAATTATCAATAAATAGCCTTAACCTACAAATATGAAGTCAGGAAAACCAAGACACAA
The DNA here is from genome assembly GCA_022577455.1 of Arizona elegans. Lineage (NCBI taxonomy): Eukaryota > Metazoa > Chordata > Lepidosauria > Squamata > Colubridae > Arizona > Arizona elegans. Next base: position 87,572,662 of record JAKOOJ010000004.1, read on the forward strand.
AAGGAACTAAGGCTTGTGACAAAAGTAAAAATCTATATTAAAAAGCTTCTTTCAACATGTAAAAAAAACAAGGGAAAAGTTAAGGAAATGATTGGTCATTAATGGGAGAAAATGGCAAGACGATAATGAGTATCAGGGCATCTGAATGTACGCAAAAAGAAAAAAAACTCAAATCTATTAAAATTAGTACTATAAAAGACAAATTAGGACTGTAAGTCAAAATAGGCAAGAAAATGGTAAGAGAGTATCTATTCACTCTAGATGAGTTAAATTACTAGATCCAGTTTAATTAAATCCCAGGGTTTTGAAGGAGCTGGCAGAAATGGTCTCAGAACCATTGAAGGGTCTTTCAAAGACCCTTCAGCATTAGGAAACTACCAGAAGATTAGAAAAGAGCTGATGTGATTCCTGTTTTCAAAAAAGAAGAAAATAATGGATCCAGAAACTATTTACCTATCAGTCTGACATCACCTGGGAAGATTCTGGAAAAGACAATCAAGCAATAAATCTGTGAACATTTAAAGGCAAGCAAAGTTATAACCAGAAGCCAACATGGGTTTTTCAACAACAGATCATTTCAGACAAATCTTACTGAATTCCTTGACAAAGTGACTTTGATAAAGAAGACCACAACTACTACATAAGATATAAAAATTTGGATTAGCCAGCATCACCAATAACTGGCTGACCAACCACACTCCATGTGTAGTCCTTAATAAAACTGCATCTAGATCGAAGGAAGTATGTAGTGGGGTCCGTCAAGGTTTTGTCTTAGGCCAGTATTCTTCAATATATTCATAAATGATTTATATGTGGGGATAGAAGAGGAACTCATTAAATTTGCAGCTGACACTAAACTGCTGGGAATAGCCAACACTCCCAAAGATAGATCAAGATCCAGAAAGATCTTGACAGATTTGAACACTGGGCCCTATGTAACAAAATTAAACTCAATAGTGAAAAGGCATTTTTTACAATTAGACAAGAAAAACCAAATGCAAAGGTACAGAATAGATGGTACCTGGCTCAACAGTAGTATCTATGAGAGGGATCCTAATGAATAATGAATATGAGCCATTTGAATATGAATATAAGCCAGCAGTAAGCTGTGGCTGCCAAAAAAAGCTAATGCAGTCCTAGGCTGTATTAACAGAGGGATAGAATCAAAATCTAATTTATAATTCACATTAGGCTGCATTACTATTGCTATTGGTCTTCTCACCAGTCCTGTCGCCCATCTCCTCCCACTTGTGATTGCGTGACTGTAACTTTGTTGCTTATATCCTTGTGATTTATATTGATATTGATTGTTTCTTAGTATGATTTGATTGCTTATTGTACTGTATGACTGTCACTGGGTGTTGTGCCCTGTGATTCTTGACTAGTGTATCTTGTCTTTTTATGCACACTGAAAGCATATGCACCAAAGGCAAATTTCTTGTATGACCAATAACATTTGGCCAATAAAGAATTCTATTCTATTCTATTCTATTCTATTCTATTCTATTCTATTCTATTCTATTCTATTCTATTCTATTCTATTCTATTCTGCCTTGGTAAGCCATATTTGGAATACTGCATCCAGTTTGGATTCCCATGATATAAAAAACAATGCTGAGACTGGAAAGAGTGCAGAAAAGAACAACAAATATGATTAGAGGACTGGAGGCTAAAACATATGAAGAATGGTTGCAGGAATTGAGTATGTTTAATCTAATGAAAAAAAGGATGAAGGGTGTTAGGTTGTGAGAGTATTTAAGCAAGGTACTGCAACGTGTTCAGTTGCTGCTATGATATGCTGCCATTGATGATGAAGCTGATATGATAAGCTGCCATTGAGAGGAATAGTTATCTGCTAATCATCGTTTGATGGATCTGCAACCATCGTGGTTTGTGAACCAGAGTGAGTTTGTTATTCTAACCAATTAATGTCTGTTTGGTAAGAAGATTCTGTAACTACTGGACTGATTTACTGGCAAAGACTTGGAATTTGTTTAAAGACTATGAGACTGTTTTTCTACTATAAAGTAAGCTTTTGATAAACCAGTTTGCATATCTCTTATTCATTGCTCTCAGCAATGTTTCCTTGTGCATTTACTCTGCTGGTTGGTAACACAACAACAATATCCTTAACGAAGGGTGACATAATAGCAGTGTTCCAATACTTCAGGGGTTGCCATAAAGAAGAGGGAGCTAAGCTATTCTCCAAAGCATATGAAGACAAAAGTTGTGGGGGCAATAAGCTGACTTTCTATAAATATACAAAATATAAATTGTATAAATATACAAAAGAATGAAGGCTATTGCTTAGCGCATTGTAATCCGCCCTGAGTCTCCAGAGAAGGGCAGCATATAAATCAAATAATAAAAAAAAAAAGACAGAACAAGAAGCAATGGATGGAAATTAATCAAGAAGAGAATGAACCTATAACTAAGGAGAAATTTCCTGACAGTTAGAACAAATAATCAATGGGATGGTTTGCCTTCAGAAGCTGTGGGAGCTTCCTCAGTGGAGGATTTTAAAAAGAGATTAAACTGACAACCATTTGTCTGAAATGGTTTAGGGTCTCCTGTTTGAGCAGGAGACTGGACTAGAAGACCTCCAAGTTCCCTTACAACTCTGTTATTTTGTTAATCATATGTGATGTGTGCTGGAAATTGGTCCCTCTCTATCACATTAGCAATTTTTTTACAGCTCCGTTCTATTATCTTTAAACAAAACTGATTTACAAAAAATAAACTATATCCTATTGCTATATACAAATACTTGCCACTTTCTTGCCATTTCACTATGAATGAATGATTTGGATGATTTTTAGTCAATTTAGCCTGAAATCAATTTACATAGGCATCGATTATAAGTCATATCCATTAAGTGTTTCTTCTAAGCAAGAAAAGTACCTGAAATTGGTTCTAAAATTATAGCTACTCCACCTCTTTCATTTAAACATTGTTCCACCACCATTTCATGTTAATGTTCCATTGTATCAATGGATGGCAAAGTTTAACATTTCTCCTTCTCTGTCTGACCCTATGATGTTAATTGTAACATGGAGTGTGCATATTATCTGTTCTAATGACTTTAAGAACTTAAATATAATTATTATCATGAAACATGTTAACACAAACTAGTCAGATAATTTGGATGATTTAATGTAGATTTATTCCTTAAAATCAATGCAGAGAGATTCACGTTTAATAAAAAGGAACATTTTAAAATTTCTTTAGACTTGCAAATATTTTAAATCAGTAAAGAAATATATGGGGAAGAGGAGTGTCCCAAAGGGCAAGAAGAATAAACAAAAATGTCATTTAAAAAAGTAAGAGTATGGTTGGATGGATTTCATGAGATTCTGAGAAATGGATAAGATATTTGTAGAAGAAAAGGCATATGGTGTAACCAAGGATGATTTGCGAAGATAATAAGCAAAGGTATATTGAAACACTAGTTTTAGTCTTTTATTTTTCTTATTTTGGCCTTGTCTTTAGGTTACTATTTCTTATTCCTTTACTCACTCAACATAAAATTCCCCCTGAAAGGCAATAATATAATGGATATTTCTATGTGTGGCTTGTTTTAGAAAAAAAATGGACCTTACCACATAATTTTGGTCCTGTTATCTGTGAAATAAACATAAATCATTTGTACCTTTATCTGAACTTTTGTGCTTTTGCATTGGTACTAAATAACAGCAAATCCTAACTTGTCATGGTAAATGCCTAACTGCATCACTTCCCTGGTCACCCGGCCCTGCAAGGGTTAACTAACCATATACCCCATAACCCCTGTAACCACTCCTTACCTTTTTGCCCCTCCTCCTGGGTATAATAGCTCCGACCACGAGGTCCACAGGTTATTCCAGATGTATACCTGAAAGAGAAAGGTACAAGATCAGTGACCTCCAGTATCATAAGACCTATAATAAAGTTACAGAAAAGAATCAAAGTTTGTCTTTGAGTTATTGGGCTAGATCCAGCTTTTAACAAAATGGTAGCAGACGTCGGTTGCCCATAATTCCAGATAATGACTGAACCCAACATCTACCCTGAAGAAGCAGACAGAGTACAGACCAGAGCTCTTACTAAGAAGATGGCTGAGAAACTTGCAACCAAAGCCACAGCCATGGAGGAGACAGAAGCTGGAAGCGAGCAGGACTCCAGCCTGGACTCACAATCAGATGAAGAGGGGCCATCCAAGGAAATCACTGCCCTGGAAGGAGAAACAACACAGAAAATGAACAAATTCAAGCTCTCCATCCTGAAACTGATGGAGGCAAGCAGCAACAAAGAAAACCTCATCGCGGACCTTCAAAGCCTCTTCGAGCAGCAAGAAGCAGCGATTGAGGCCCCAAAGACCACCGAGAGAGAAAAGCCAGCAAAAAAGGGTAAGCCACCCCAAACTGAAGATTCCGAGCTGGCTGAATCCATTTTCGCGCCCTCTTCCCGGCGGCCATCTTGGGACGAGCACCAGCCAATGGGAAGCCAGGATTTGAATCCCTTGGCGTGAAAATGCCTGAACCCTGAAACAGACAAGGGAGACACAGAAAGCAACTACGAAGAGCCCAGCTCTGAAAGCGACCACGATGAGACTACAATCACTAAGAAAAAAACACCTACCGATCTCGAGTTGCAAAAGGCAATTGAGACCATCACCGCTGCCCTTGGCTCCGCTTTCGAGCCTCCTGCAGCACTCAAAAAATCAAAGAAAAATCCTGTAAAACGCAAGAAGGCCAGGACAACCAACAACGACCAGGCAACCGAGTCACAGCCAACTAAAAATACTGCGCAAACCAACAACTGGCACAAAAAACTGCCCGCCTGCAGGAAAGATCAACCGCAGGACTCGAACTCACCACCCGCTACACCAACTACGCGAGGCCCGAGGGAGAAGAAAAGAACCGGCTACTCACCCGCACCACAACGTCAACCAGGCCAATCCACGCGACCAGGGACCAGCAACCACGAAGGAGGATCCACCACCGCCGCCATCACCGCCGAGCAGCTGAGTGCAGGGAATCCTCAACCTACGACCTCCGCTGCTTCAGCGCCGCCAACCCGCGGATGTCCTTGACTTACGACCGCATTGCCTCCTCACCTTCTTCCCTTCTTCGCCAGGGATCCAGCCATCCAGCAGTGGTGTCCACCTTCAGGAGGAACCTTCGGACCCACCGGGGGTGGGTCCAGCCTCCCACCGACAGGCCTAGGCCTAGGCCTGGGAGCTCCAGCAACAGGAACCTCACCCGATGGACTCCAGCGCGGAATGAGTTTCGCGCATGCCCAGTACCTCCCTGTAACAAGAGAAGCAAGCTACATAGATCCAAGCAAGTACAGAATGGCCACAGACATCCCAAAGCCTTATTGTGAGTTCAATCACAGTTTGGACCATGGACATCTCCCCCCAGTAAGTAACCTTACTAACATTTCTGGGGCAAATTATGCCAATTTGCCAAAATTACAGTTAGATGGGGGTAATGTTATAGAATGGAGTCAACAATTGAGAATTGCTCTCATGAGAGAGAATGTACTGTTCCTAGCTAACAGACCTCCCCAAAAGCCCTGGTCACTGGAGATTGACTGTATTCATCACAGGGCATTTTGTATCATGTTAACCTCCATTCCATCTGCTATGTATCCGTCTATTGAGGACAACCTGACTGTTTATGATGTTATGCAAAAACTATGTAACCTGTTTTATAGCCAGAGCAGAGCCACAACCACTAGAATATCTAGGGAATTCCATTCCACCAAACACAAGGCAGGGGTCCCCATGAGTGAGCACATTTTAAAAATGAATGCTACAAGGGCAGAGCTCATGCAGAGGGGGGAAATCATCACTGAAGAGAGCATGATAAGCATAATCATAAACTCTCTTGATAGCAGTTGGGACAGCTTCATAACCCAATTAAATAGCCTCAGCTTGCAATACCTAACACTAGGCACACTGACCAGTCAGCTCATTGCAGAGGACACTCTGAGGAGGGACCGCCAACTGTCCAGAAGGGATCCTAGACCCACGAAGAGGGTGGATTTCCAAGATAGGGCCAGGGGCACCTCAGAATGTTATTCTTGTGGTTCAAGAAACCACTTAAAGAGGGATTGCCCCAGGAACCATAGGGACAGGGGACAACACGACAGCAGAGGGGGGAGGTCACCTGAACGCAGGTACCCAAAGGAAAGGGGGCGAGGGTGGTCACCCAACCCCAGGAAGCACCACGAGCGCAGAGACCACTCCAGGGACAGTAACTCTGGCTCCATGTATGGGATCAGGCATGATGACCCAACAGATAAACATAAGGCAGAGAGAAACACATGGCTCCTGGACCTGGGGGCCACAAGCCACACTACTTGTAACCCAGAGCTGCTAGACTCACTCACAGAAATAGACTCAGAAATAAAGGTAGCGAACCAAAACAAGGTCAAAGTAGTGGGGAAAGGAAACATACACATCACACAGATAGGGGATTTAAAAGGGGTACTGTACGTGCCAGAGATACCCCACAACGTACTAGCCATCACAAAACTGACACGGGACACAAACATAGAGATAAATTTCAAAGATGGAAAGGCACACTTGATCAAGCAAGGGAAGGAGATAGGAAAGGTAACCATACATGAGGGGCTTCCTTACTTCACACCCAACACAAGGGAGGAAGAAGGCATTGATACCAACATGAACCACACAGTAGATGAGTGTCCAGAAATAGAGGGGGTGCAGCAAGAGACAGGAAGTAACCATGGGAATGCCAACAAGTCTGTATCTATCAGGAAGCCATTGCATGATAACTGCGCCCACCTCCTACACAGGAGGCTGGGACACATAAGTTTCCCCATTGTAAAGAAAATGACGGAATGTACCAAAGGTCTCAAAGTAAAGAACTGCGAAAACTATTTGGAGTGTTCAATCTGTAAGCGTTCTAAGATCAAGGTTAAGGCCATCCCCAGGGGATCCAAACGAACCACAGATTCCCCCTTCCAATTAGTGCATATGGACTTAGTAGGGCCATTGAAACCCTCTGTGGGGCATAGGAAGCGATTTTTCCTCACAATTGTGGATGACTACACCAGATACGGGTACGTCTACTCACTCAGACACAAGAGCGAAGTATTCCAAAGGTTTAAAGAATTCCACAGAAGAGTAGATATGCAACATAACATGAGAATAAGGCAGATAATGACAGACAGGGGCTCAGAATTCATGGCCAAGGAATTCACGAGGTGGCTGAGAGAACAGGACATAACGCATTACACCTCTTCACCTTTCTCCCCCTTCCAAAATGGAGTCTCAGAGAGAAAGAACTGGGTGTTGCAAACCATGATGAGGTGCACCCTGGAGGATGCTGGGATGGGGCAGCATTTCTGGTCAGAGGCACTACACTATGCTAATTACACCCTGAATAGACTGTGGTCAAGCTCTATCAATAAGACACCATACGAGATGCTATACAACGGAAAGCCCAACATCGCATACTTACACATATTTGGCGCCCCAGCCGATGTCCACATCCCCAGGCAATTAAGAAAGAAAGGGGAGAAATTATCAAAAAGATTGAGATTCATGGGTTACGAACCGGGCACAAAGGGCTACAGATTTGATGACAACAACAACCGTTTTGTGGTTTCCAGTTCAGCTAATTTCCACGAAAACACAAACTGGTCGAGGGTACACTCCAACGACATTCCTACCGCCAGGGTTACATTCGAACATGGCCAAGGGGAAAAGGAGGCCAGAGAGGTCGGAGAGCATAAAGTCAACAATTGCAAGGCAAGCATCAGAGAGTGGAAAGAGGGACACCCTTCCCTGAAAATAGATGACCTGACAGACAAGGAGGCAGACAACATGCAGGAAACCGAGCCAACCCCCAGCAGGCCAGTCAGAGAAAACAGAAACAAGCTGCCAAGGAAGCTGGAGGACTACGTCATGGCCATCCACAACACCCGTTTCACGCCCAGCTATACGAAGACATCCTCGGGCTCCCCCAGGAAGAGAAAGAAAAATGGATGTCTGCCATGGAGAAAGAGATGGAGAGTCTAAGGAACCTCCAAGTATACTCACCTGCCCAAATTCCAGAGGACAGAAAACCAATAGGAACCAAATGGGTATTCAGAGTTAAGACATTAGAAGACAACAAAGCTCTGTACAAGGCAAGATTAGTCGCACAGGGTTTCGCCCAAAGATACCCCGAAGACTATACAGACACCTACTCGCCTACCGTCAGGGCGGAGAGTATCAAAAGCGCCCTGGTGGTGGCCACCATCCTGGGCTTGGAAGTTTTCCAATTCGACGTACAAACGGCGTACCTGCACGCCGAGTTGGACAAAGAGATATACGTCAAAGCACCACCTGGGTACAACGAGGGCGAGAACCAGATCTGGCTACTGAACAAAAGCCTGTACGGGCTCAGTCGGGCAAAAGGTGGTATGACTGCCTAGCCAAAGCTCTCAGACCCATGGGCTTCGAGGCCACCTCAGCCGACAAATGCTTATTCACGAAGAGAGAAAACAACACATTCGAAGGAGCGCTCGTTTATGTGGACGACATCTTGTACATCAGCAAACACAAGGACAGATGTGACAAGTTCGCCACTGAGCTAGGTAGCCACTTCTCCCTAAAGTCACTTGGAAAGATCGATAAATACCTAGGGGTCCAAGTGATAAAAACCAACAAAGGTTTTCGCCTCTCCCAGAGAGAAAAGATCATCGAGCTGCTGTCCAAGTGCAACATGTCAGAAGCAAAACCCAGTGAGACTCCCATGCAACCAGAGTTCCTGAAGACCATGTACGAAGAATCTGAGCCCTTCACTGACAATAAGCTGTACAGGTCAACGATAGGGTCACTGCTGTATATATCCAACTGGACCAGGCCCAACATCGCCTTGGCCGTCAATCTGCTGTCCAGACATGTAAGCAAACCCACAGTAGCACACTGGAACGCCATCAAAAGACTACTTAGATACTTAAAATTCAGCACGGATGCCCAACTCTGCCTAGAGCCAGAAACATCCGAGAAACCAAAACTAACCTGCTATGCTAATGCTGATTGGGCTGGGGACATGAAAAGCCAAAAAAGCACCTCTGGCTACGTGCTACTACTCAACAATTGCCCCATCCATTGGTACACTGGAAAGCAAAAACTGGTGGCCACATCAACTACGGAAGCAGAATTCATTTGCCTATCCAAGGCCGCAAACAACTTAGTGTGGTTCAATGACCTGCTCTGCAGCATCTGGGCTGAACCCTCATACCCAATAGTCATCCACGAAGACAACAGAGCAGCAATAGAAATCTCAAAGGCCGATGCTGTAGGACAGTGATCTAGGCACATTGACATTAAATGCAAACACGTCAGGCAGTTTTCAGAGATAGGTTTCATTAAGGCAGTACACTGTGACACAGAGGAGCAAACAGCAGATATCCTCACTAAGCCCCTGCCACATAAACAGCATGTGTACCTCATGTCCAAAATGCGTGTTTACATGTGATCCATGCCTGTGCATGTATGTTCTCTGTATGTATATCACCACTTCTCCAGGTACCCAGTTAGACATTTAGAGGGGGTTTTGTCATGGTAAATGCCTAACTGCATCACTTCCCTGGTCACCCGGCCCTGCAAGGGTTAACTAACCATATACCCCATAACCCCTGTAACCACTCCTTACCTTTTTGCCCCTCCTCCTGGGTATAATAGCTCCGACCACGAGGTCCACAGGTTATTCCAGATGTATACCTGAAAGAGAAAGGTACAAGGTCAGTGACCTTCAGTACCATAAGACCTATAATAAAGTTACAGAAAAGAATCGAAGTTTGTCTTTGAGTTATTGGGCTAGATCCAGCTTTTAACATAACTCTTAATTGAAGAAGAAAAAGAAGTCTGAATACCCAAAAGAATGCAAAAATGAATTTTCTCTATCTATGAAATGAACAGAGAAGCTATACTAATTACAGATCCCACACATATAAACACATTGAAGTTTGCTGAATAATTATTGATAGATCTATAAAATTACCATCTGACATGCAAAAATGCAGATGGATAAATTATTTCTAGCTGTGGATAGAAGACAGCTCTCTATTGCTGTTGCATCTAAATGGCTTCTGTCATTTTTTATCACAGTAGTGGAAAAATGACTGTGGTTCATTTCTATACTTTTTCCCTTTAGAACTTTCTTGTTTTGTTTACAGTAAGAAAAAAGAATGCAATAACTCTTATTTCGCTTGTAGAGGATGGGATTTATGATTATTATGATTTAGAAACAGCAGGATGGCAAATGTGGCAGGAATCTGTGATAGCACCATATACGCTGGTTTGTTTGCAATTATTATTCACATAACGTCTTTGAAGAACTTTTCAGAAAAGGAGTCATAGATAATTGGAAATTGTTCATTGTATGCAGGGTAGGGAGTGCTATGGTTCAACAGTTAAAGATGCTGGAAAGCTGACAGCCAAGGTTCCAGACCTGAATGCTGTGCAATTGGGTGAGCTTCCATTACAACCCCCAGTTCCTACCTACTTAGCAGTTCGAAAGCATGCAAATGTGAGTTGATAAATAGGTACCACTTTGGTGGGAACATAACAGCATTCCATGCACCTTGGCATATAGTCATGCTGGTCACATGACCACAGAAATGACTTTGGGCAACACTGATTCCCTTGACTAAGGCACACTGGACAAGGGAAACTTTTACCTTTTATATGGAGGGTATCCTTTCATGTACATTTTTAATGGTTGGAAACAAGAACATTAAGTATGGCTTACTCTGTGTACCAGAAGCATACAACTTTATCTAGGTTGAAAGCTGAATTTGCTTTTTCAGGGACCATAGGCTTAAAAGCAGTGAGCAAGGCTAGGAAAAAAAATCCAACCTAATCTAAACCTGATTTGATTTTTACAGAAGAACTCTATGGATCATATAATAATTTTTGAATTATACATTTAAGAATTACCCTATGCTTTTATATTCAAAATCACAGCTCTGGGATATCTCTGCAGGACATGTGATGATAGGTCCTCAGCTTCTGCATAATCTTCAATTTGTAACCTCGTAACTGTTATAGATGGTGGTATGTACACTAATCTTTTCTTCCACTACTTCTTTATAAAGTCATGCAGCAGCACAATGTGTATGGCAAAATGTGACTGGCCAACTTGGCCAATATCTTTAAACTTGATTATGTGATAAAGAATTTGTCATCCTACAAAGAGGATCATATGCTTTATCCCTCCACTTTCTATAAAAAATATTTACTATTTCTCTCCAAGTTCTTGGAACTTTTCTGTGTAAATATAATGTTTAACATGACATATCCCTGCGGCATTTGAAATGACAATAATCAATGTAAAAATGGATAAAAGTTAATGGGGGATTTAGTAAAACTGACAAATAGGAAGTGAAAGCAGCATTCATTTCTTTTATTGAATACTATTTCTTATCTCAGGAAAATATCTATAGATTTAAAATTAGTAATTATCAGTAAGAATCCTGCAATAAAGAGATGGCAAAACTTTTATTGATATCTAAGGGACACTTTGAAGTTTTTTTTTTTTACAGAGATGAAAATGCATTTTTACCCTCAATCAATACTATATGTCAATGTGGAAGGGAAGCAAAAAGCACTAAATAGCCCTTAAGGAAATGTGAACAATTTATAAAACATTAATTTTAGCTTGGAAAATATATTTCAGATTGGAAAAATGCAGCCATCTCATTTTTATGTACATGATTTTTTTCTTTGAGTAAAGCTAATATGTGACCTTTTTCATAGAGTAAATAATGATCTTCCCTTGTCAATAATTTTTGCCACTCCATGCAAAATTGCTTATTTATTAATTGACATTCTGATAATGTCTCAAATGGCTCAGATAGCTCCCTATAAGAGCATACAAAGAGTGGATAATCTATAATCTTAGGAGGTATAACACAATGAAAATTGTTTACCTTTCCGGAGGAATTAATTTCCTGGTGTGGCTGTTGCTACTTTCACCAATTGTTACCCTATTTCAAAAAGTTGTGAATGAGTTTACCAATCACATGCCAGACACAAAATGGTCATTCTCACCTTAGATTCAATCTACATCTTCACAGTGGAGAGATGTACTTTATTTTTCAAATAGACACAGTCAGAAACTTTTAGAGAATTTTTTTTTAGTTCATTTAAAATTAGACAGAATTGCATAAACTATGAACTAAGGCATAGAAATGAAAAAAAAAATACATGAAACCTCTCAGAGCTTCTGATTAGATTCTGGATGTGCTGGGAACCTAGTTGATGCCACTTTATTTATTTATTTATCTATTGATTGATTGATTGATTGATTGATATTAAATCTATATGTCACCCATTTTGCCATCAAGTGACCCTAGGTGGCTTACAGCAAGGTAAAAACAACAATATAAAACATTAAAATATTACAGTGATAAATATCAACATTAGAATTAACAAAGATGGTTATTTAGAAAGCAGAATACAAATGGATGTAGTAGAGCCTTCTTTCAGTCCAGTAACCACCTCTTTGCATTCCTATTAAGACCCCAGGCCAATAGGCAAAACCACCTTTTAAGGCCCTTCCGGAAGGCCAAAATGATCTCTCTATCTATGGAACGTATAAGCTTTGACACAAGAGTGCTCTTTTGTACCCTACTAGCCAGAATTTCTGGAAATACACCTATTTATCAGGTAAGACCTTGTTCAATATGTTGGAAGAAATGTCCATCTGGGTTCAGTTGCAAGTGGGCATAAAGAGTTGGAAACATGGAGGCTGCTTGGAAGGATGGTTTAATGGTGAGGCAGAACCACCAAACATGTGTAATACTGGGTAGCTGAACACTTGGAAGAGAAAGAGAGAGATATTTATACCCTTTCTTGGGCCTTGCCTTTGAGCTTCCTGTTCCAGTACAAGAAATGTATCCTATTGGTTGTCAGACTCCCAGGGGGGCTATGCGGAGGTCTTAGGTAACTTTGTAGACTGCCTGTGTCCCAGGCTTGGTTGAATCTTGCTGGGTGATGCAATGAATGTGCTTTGGGAAATTCCTATTACGGCTGAAGGCTAATCCTACCTTTGTTGGATCTTGGGTAAGGGTATTTGCTTATGAATAGACATAGCATCTCTTTATTTCTTAAGTGCTGACATCTGCCATGGCCTTTTGAGGAGGTGGGTCTATTAAGAGTGAATCTGCTTCCTGCTTCAAAAAACCATGTTTCTCCATTTCTCATCCAGGGAAATATAATATTCTGTCTTTTTAATATTTCCTGGAATATTTCATTCTTCTAGGAGCAGGGTGGGTGCTAACTTTCTACAAATACATGTGTCAAAGTGGATCCAGATCCAAAGGTGCTTTTCAAAAGGCAACTGGACTTCTTTGATTTTTTTCCTTGAAAACATTTTGTTTTCTTTTTTCACTATACAGATCTGCACATGTCTTGCTGCACTGTATTGCATTTACCCCATTGCTCAGTTTCTTTCAGAGTATATGATCACTGGGGTAGATAAACTCCTGTGTTAATGTATTCTTGGATTTAAAGAGGTCAAGTATTTTGTGGTGGTTAAAAATCCTTCTGAGGTTTTCAGATATTCCTACAGCATGTGGAATGACAATGTTGTTTTGTTGTTCTCTTCTTTATCTTTTACGGAGGAGCTCCTGGTGAATCTTCTTCTAGATTTGATGAAGGCCTAGTTGGAATAGCTAGAAGTTCTGAGGGCTTAAATATGTTTTAGGGTTTGTTTTTTTTCCCCTCTTTACTGATAGGCAAACTTTCAGCCAAGTGGTATAGTGTTCTGATCACTCCCATTTTGTACTCCAATGGGTGGTGAGAATCAAAATGTAAATATTGATTTTTATCTGTGAGTTTTCTGTATACTTAAATGTTGAGGCTTCTGTCTTACTTAAGGTGTACTGCACAATGCAGGATAATTTGGATCTTCAAGAAAAGATCCCAGAGCTTTGGGACCGGGATTTAGTTTGACACATGTATTCTACAGTCTTACCTGATAAATAGGTGCATTTCCACCTGTAGGAGGCAGATATGGTTTCCATATCCAGGGTATTGATAATCAGAACCCTGGACTTTGCAATATACTTTTTGTGAGCAGCCCAAGAAGGAAATTACAGTTGATTTACAATAGAGAAATTCTTGTGCTGAATGGGCTTCTTTTTTCCCTATGTTGAGATATTTCACCAGTTACTATGGTCACAGTGGTTTAATGACATTCATAGTTTAGCCCCAGCTAATTTTAGAACATTCTGCAGTATAGTTTATCTCACATTCTTGGATGATCAGTGGGACACTTTTTATTGTTTCTATCATAATTTATTATAATTATTTATATCTCACCTTTATTATTTTTATAAATAATTAAAGGTGACAAGCATACCTAATACTACTTCTGTCTTTCTTCATTTTACCAAATACATTATTATTTGAAAATGACCTCATTAATATAATTTAGGAGAGGACTCAAGCATCTTTATTTTCCAGGATGTTTTATGATATTGTTTTATCTTTAAGATTCACTTCTGTTATATTTTAATGCTGTTTTAATTAAAGTTTTTACTGTTTTGGTAAATTACTAGGAACTGTTAAGAGTGTGAAGCATGCCTATTTTTTAAATAAAGGAAATCAGTCTGTCTGTCTGTCTGTCTATCTATCTATCTATCTATCTATCTATCTATCTATCTATCTATCTATCTATCATCTATCTGATATTTCTTTCCTGAATTCTTTGGAGCATGGGGGCATTATGTGTAAAACCATAAAAAAATGAACTTTGAAAAAATTTCAACCTTTTCCATAGTCTAAGCATGACTATCCATACAAATGAATAAAATCCAAAGGGGTAAATAGAATATGGTTTAATTAACTAAGCATCCCATAAAATGGAACTTTGAGTTTTTAATTTTGGATTGGAAGTTTAAGCAGTAATTTGAAATTCAGATGCAAAATTAGACAGTATTATTTTACCAACTTCCTTTTTGTAAATATGTGAACCTTGTTTCAAAAAGATACTATCACATGGAAATCATTAATGTATGCTAATCCCAAAGAAAAGACATTATCAAAACAGTTTATTTAAAGTTTTATTTTGAATTCTAAAAACAACAAACTATTTTACTGGCATTACCTGTATTCAGATAAATTATTAACCAATTTGGATTATTGTCTTGTAAAACAAGCACTATTATCACTTAATTGCACTCTAATTGTAGAAAAACTACTTCATTCACATAATAGTAACCATAAAAGAATGACTTGTAAGTATAGCCACCAAAGCAAACAGTATAAGCGAGGGAACTTGAGCACATATATGAGAAAATATGAAGGTTAAAGAAGAACAAAGAAGAGTGAGGCAAGGGAAGGGGAAGAATTAAGTGTTTAAATAAGTTATGTTGCTGAATTATTTGTTTGTCTTGAATTATGTAGGGTACGGTCTTCCTTGTCTTTAGAGTGGTATGTTTTCATGATACTGATCATGCAATAAAAGTAAACGTGGCTTACATATATCAGTACTTTTGAAAATGTCAATGACTTATTAAAAGCCCCTACAGTTTTGGAGCCTGTTCTCATAAAATAATAAAGCTTTCATAAATTTGACAGGAGGAGAGAGGAGAGAGAAAAGAGGCAACTGAAGCTGAAACTTTTTCTAAGCTTCTTCTGAATTGCTACAATGAACTTGGGAATCATAATATTTTATTTTTCTTGACTTAATGACAAAGAGGAATTACAGATAGACAGAAACACAGACAGATAGACAGACATAAACAGACAGTTAGGCAGACTATATTTTTCAAATTTAAACTAAGCCTTGTCCTGTGTTGTTCTTCATAATTGAGATTTTGAGCAAGATTAGAATATGTTTTGGCATATCTTAGAACAATAGGCTCATTTGTTTCTTTTGTCCTTCTAAATGGGAAGCTTTGTATGTTGAAGGTCTCAGGTTAAATCTGTCCAACAGACAAGCTGTCCAGGCAGACAATATTTTGAAAAAATATCTAATATACAAAATCAATCTTAAACTTGGTGTTCAAATATATTCAATCTTAGAAATGGGATGGTGGAACTAGATGGACAGTTTGGTTTAAATTAGGATGATCTTAATTATTTTCTATTCCATCCACTGCCAAGTTGTATGACAAATTTTCTTCTGTTCTTCCTTCTAAGGTCAGAGTCCTCTTTAAGGACTTTAAGATTCTGAAATCTTCAGTAAAAGAAACAATAAATATATTACGAGGGCAATTTAATATGTTAATGGCTGATCAGGTGGCAACTAGTTTACAATATGCTAAACATAATACATTTTGTAATGCCAATAAACCAGGTAGATGGTTGGCCTACATGCTGAGGAAAAAACAGAAATCACGAGTCATTGGTAAAATAGAATATAGAGGTAAGGAAGTTTACCAACAGAATATGATTAAAAAGGCTTTTTTTAGAATTTTATACAAAGTTATATGCTAGTGACTCATTACAAGGTATAGACATAGATAAATACTTAAAGGAAGAGAATTTTCCTGAATTAACATTAGAACAGAGGGAAGGATTGAATCAGCCAATAACTTCTGAGGAGATCATTGCTGCAATTAAGCAGTTAAAAACAGGGAAAGCTCCAGGAACAGATGGATTAACAGCTGTTTATTATAAGAATTTACAGTTTGAAATGGTAGAACCGCTATGAGCTTTATTTTGTAAAATTCAATTAGGGGGAGAACAGCTTTTGTTTCATTGATTCCGAAGGAAGATCAAAACTGTACCAAACCTGAACATTTTAGGTCAATTTCACTCTTGAACACTGATTATAAAATTTTTGCTAAGATATTAGCGAACAGATTAATGCCAGTTATGCAATAAACAATTCATAATGATCAATCAGGTTTTATAAAAGGGAGGCAAATGAAATATAATGTTAGACAAATTATTAACTTATTGGAATATTTGGAAAAAAATAATCAGGTCCCTGCAACGTTCATATTTTTGGATGCAGAGAAAGCATTTGATCGACTGAATTGGCAATTTTTGTTTAAGATAATAGAAAAAATGCATTTTGGGGAGTATTTTATACATTCAATTAGAGCAATATATCAGGAACAAACAGCACAAATAATAGTTAATGGAGGCCTAACAGAAATCTTTAAAATTGAGAAAGGCACAAGGCAGGGTTGTCCCTTGTCGCCATTGTTGTTTATCTTAACTTTAGAAGTTTTGTTGAACAAGTTACGTGAATCTGATAAAATAAAAGGAATAGTAATCAGACAGCAGGATTATAGATTAAGAGCGTTTGCAGATGACCTGGTTGTTACTTTATCTCAACTTATAGAAGCGGCTCTATATATGTTGGACATAATAGGTCAATATGGTAAAGTATCTGGATTTAAAGTAAATCAACATAAAACAAAGATGATAATTAAAAATATGTCCATATCTCAAAGAGAAGATTTAGGGAGAATAATGGGGTTTGAAATAGTCAAAAAGGTTAAGTATTTAGGAGTATATATTGCAGCCTCAAATACAAAATTGTTTAAAAACAATTATGAAGTTCTTTGGCAAAAAGTACAGAAAGAAATGGAAAATTGGAAAAAGCTACAACTATCATTACTGGGAAGGATAGCAGCAATAAAAATGAATGTTTTACCTAGGTACTTATTTTTGTTTCAAATGATACCAGTGCTTAAGAAAGACGGAAATTTGTTGGAATGGCAGAAAGGGGTTAATACTTTTATCTGGGGTGGGAAGAAACCAAGAGTGAAACTGAAAATTATACAGGATGTACGAGAGAGAGGAGGTCTTAAAATGCCTAATTTAAGATTGCACTATGAAGCGGCTGTTTTATCACAAATTAGCGACTGGTTTAACTTAATTGAAGAAAGAATGTTAAACGTAGACGGTTATGACTTGTTATATGGATGGCATGCTTATCTGTTATATGAAAAAAAAGTGGATAAAGTGTTTAAGGGTCATATACTTAGAAATGCGTTGTTGAGGGTTTGGAAAAAGTATCAATATAAGTTAAACTATAAGATACCCATATGGGCAAATCCCAGACATGCAATAGAAAATATAAGTATAGAGCAAAAAACAGAGGTGATTACTTATAAAAAGCTTCTTCTTTTGGAAGGGGTAATCTGCAATTGAAATCTTTAGATGTATTAAAAGAAGAAGGGATAATTTATACTTGGTTTCAGTATGGTCAGCTTCAAGCTAGATGGAGGAAAGATTAAAAAATTGGTGTTATGCAAAATGAGGAAAATTTGGTGAAACAGATTAGAGATCAAAGTCAGATGCATATTAAAAGGTTGTATAATGCTTTATTGGAAATAGATTCAGAAACGGAATTGGTTAAGAATTGTATGATAAAATGGGCACAAAACTTTCAGGAACCAGTGATGATGGAAACATGGAAAAATATTTGGGTCAGAAATGTTAAATTTATGCAAGCACAAAATTTGAGAGAGAACTTTTATAAAATGTTTTATAGATGGCATTTAGATCCTAAAAAATTATCATGTATGTACCCAAATTTGCAAGCTAAATGTTGGAGATGTGAATATGATGATGCAACTTATTCTCATATATGGTGGACTTGTAAGAAAATCAAGGCATTTTGGATAAAAATTTGGTGGGTGATACAGAACATTCTGAAAAAAAGGTTGAAATTTACTCCTCAATTGTTTTTATTGGGTATAACGATGGATTGTACAGTATTAGAGATTAAATTGATTTTGAATTTAATATTAGCAGCAAGTCTGTTGGTAGCGCAATACTGGAAGAAGGACTGTTTGCCTACTATTGAAGAGTGGATACTGAAAGTAACGAACTTAGCAGAAATAGCGAAAATCTCTGCATATTTGAAGGACTATACACAAGAAAGATACGTATCGGAATGGAGAAGATGGATTGATTATATTCAAAATAAGTATCAGACAAGAAAATATCAAATAGCTTATGAATGAACCTTAAGTATTAGAGGTATTATGTTATCTATAGTGGAGTTAAGGTTTCAGGGGAGGATTTAGTAGTCTGATAGATAGGTTAGGTTAAGTTAGATAGGTTAAGTTAGCGTATAATTGTTAATTGAAGTACCCTGTATTTTGCTCTGGGAAGTTGGGGGTGGGGGAGGGAAAGGGTGGAGGGAATATTGGGGGGGGGAAATTTCTTTTTTTTGTAAAACTTTTCAATAATAATAATAATAATAATAATAATAATAATAATAATAATAATAATAATATTCTGAAATCTTCCAAAACTCAATTATCTGCATCACTCTCTGATATTTGGCTTAAGAAATAAAATTCTTCATTTGTTTCTTAGAAGCAAGAAGTTCAATTCATTCTTCTTGGTATAAGGCATTTTTAAACATTTATAAGCAGTACTCCTTATTTAATTATCACTTGAAAGTTGAGGTAATGCAGCAGAGGTGACATTCAAATTTTTTCCCTATCAGTTTTGTGGGCATGGCTTGGTGAGGGGGAGTCATGTGACTGAGTGGGCATGGGCAACTTGACCACCCCACCAAGCCACGCCCATCAAGCCACGCCCACAGAACCAACAGAAAAGTTCTGCCAAGTCTTCTAGCATTCAACCTGGCTGCTGCTTCTCTCCTTCTCATGTTTGCTCTGTGTGTACAAGCCTGAGAAGGAGAAGAGAAGCAGCCACATTAAATGCTGTGGCCAGAGAGAAGCTGAACTTTTCTCCTTCCCTTTACAGCGGAGTTGCTCCCTTTATGGTGTTCGCCCTTGGAAGAGACTCGCTTGGACTCCGCTCTTTCGGGGAGACAGCGAGAAGTTAAACGGAGCCCCAAATTTTCTCCCCAGGGAAAATAGGGAGAACATTTCTCCTCCTACATCTGCTGCCCTCCCTCCCCATAATCTAAGGGAATGTTGTAGCGTTACTGCAAAGCTGATTCTAGGCCTCTGTTCAGTGCCCCCCTCCCTCGAAAGCTCCAGCCAGAAACCTTTATGGATTTACTGCAGTAAATAATACATTCTTTGGGTTAGTAGTGCCCAGTTGAGCTGGCTTAAGATGTTATTGAATCTCCACTCAACATCTAGCAGACCCTTCCCTCCTCTGCCCCCACCCCATCCTCTTTGCAAGCACGCATGGTAAATTTGGCACCATTAAGTTGTTAAAGGGGGTCAAAGGTGGAGAGTTTAGTTTCAGCAACACCTAATGGTTGGGGGGGGGGGGGGTGGAAGGAGAAAGATCAACAAGTCTGTCTCCCCTTCCCCCTATTTCTTTATAATTTAAATGCTGAAGGCCAGGTGTTTTTAAACTTAACAGCCCACCACCAACAAATGCAATCCAAAAAAGACAAAAAGGGATTTTTCCCCCTCCCTTTAGGGAGGCAAATTCTTGTCTGGGGGTGGATGGAGAGAGAATAGGGGAGAGACATACTTTTCCTAAGGCCTTTCTCTAAAAGAAAACTTTGATTTTTGGGCAAACAAGGCACTGCCAATCTGCAGGATGTCTCGCACATCTATGAGATCACCCAGAGCTATTTCACAAACTGACTTATCTGCCCCCACAACCTCCTTTTTTCTCTCCCTGATTAAAAAAAAAGAAGAGGGGAGGCAACAAGCAGAGGGATTTCTTCAACCCCCCAATCAAATTTCTCAATCATGGCAGAAACAGGCCTTCCCTTCGGATCCTTGCCAGGAAGACAAAGAAGGAGCCTATGGGGCAAAAAAGGGGTGCTGGTTTCCCCCCACTCCTAGTTGTTTTGCAGTCCAGGGACAGCAGAGCAACCGAGACTCCGCTTGCAGGGCTGTTCTTGCACAAGGTTCACTGTGAAGACTATGGGGGGGGGGTGTTGAGTGGGGCAAGGTATATTGCAAGGCTGTGCCTTCCTGGCAGGGATGTTTTTGGTGTGGGGAGGGGTCTAAAGGGGAGTGGGAGGAGGAACACTTTTCTGCTCAGGTTTTCAGCTCACGTTCTGGTTTAAAGTCAGGAAACGTGAATTGATTGCATGATTTGAGCAATTGTGGTGCATTTGTGTCTGTGTATGTCTGGGGATCGATTCACTCAGGTGCACAGATTTCCTCCGGCTGGGAAGATGCCACCACAAATCCTGCTTTGCGCGCCCTGCGTTCTTCACCACAAAACTTTCTGGTCCCCCAAGCCCCCTCCATCCCGGGGGTTGAAGTACCTTAAAGGGACAGGCAGGCTGCCCCATCTCCCTTCCAAGCAGGCTCCCTTCCCTTCACTGTGAAGGGAGAAAGAAATGTTCAGCCAGGTCTTCTCCTCCTTCTCGGGCATACTAACAGAGCAGAAGGGGTGAGTGGGTGGGGCCAACCAGGGGTGCTTTTTACCGGTTTGGTGAACCACTTCAAATCGCTGCTACTGGTACCTATAATCTGGCAGGAACCGGTTTAATTCCACCCCTGTAATGCAGATTCATCAGACGTAGTCTTATATAATTACACAAAATATTTTCCTCCTGCAGAATTTTGGAATCCATTCTACACTTGACAAATACTTTTAAAATGTTTATAAATGAAAAAGTATTTTTATTTGTGAAATGCAGCTAGCTTTGACCAAGAATATATCTGCTGCTCTATTTCTTCATTTGTCTGGAAATCCTGAAATTTCATCTCTTTTGAACAGATGAGATATTTAATCCTCTTCATTGCTATAAGATATATGAATTCAATAAGATTGTTTGAAATGCAGCATTTGCTTACTGATGAGGAGTTCTTCATTGAAAATTAACATAGATGGATTGATAGAAAGAATAAAAACTAATATGTCAATTCTATGAAAATGTATAAAGAGGTAATAAAGATGAACTTTATTAATTACACCAAATTAATAAGAATGTTCAAGTGAAAAAAAATGAGTGTCATACCAGAAAAGATGATCTTCTTGGTTGACATCAAGTTATTACTACAGACTGTTCCATAATCAGGAAAGTCATCCAAGAAGACTGCTGATCACTAAGAAAAAGGTGCTTTCTCAGATTCTTGGGTCTCATCTTGTTAATACCAAAACTTTAAATCTGGCTCAGTAGAAAAATCATCAGCCAGTGCACTTCTTTCAACAATAGTGTAATGTAATAATGGCTAGGAAAAGAGCATGACCACCATGTGACTGCACTGTGTTTTAGGTCTAACTTATGGATCATGTTTAAAGACAAAACTACATAAGATGAAACATTTGGAAAGAATAAGAGCTGTTTAACAATAGAACGGACTGTCTCTTAGGAAAGCAAACTCATCTTTGCTGGAAGGTTTTGTTAATCAAAGGGAAAAAATGCCTTTTTTGACTCCCACTCTGCCACCTGTTGGGAATACTTTAGGAAGAGATTTGCTTGCCCCTGCTTTCTAGGCCTGAGAATGAGAAACTGCTGATTTTCTGCCTAAGGCTCTGTCTCCTTGCCTGATGCCTTAACCACCATACCTCAGTAGCGTTATCATCTATGGTGAATGTTGTAATGATGGATTTTTGTTTGAACTAGCTGATCCCAAGGTCCCTTCTCACCTTTCCATTCTATAGGGACATCACAACCTAGGATAGGCAACTTTTGGGGTTTTTCCTAAATACCTAGATTCATCCTTAGGCCATTGGCTCTTATCTTATCTCCATTGCATCCAGACATTAGTTTAACATAGGCACAACCAATCATGCTCAGCCAATCATGAGTTATATCTAACACAAAATAGTTTTAGGCATCATTAGCTTTTCAGTTCAGCTCAACAAACTTCACACATTCAAAAAAAAAAAAATTAATGGATCTTTAAATTAGTAAAAAAAAGAAAAGAAAAAAAAAGAAGTAGTACTTCCCAGAATAAATTAGATGTAAGGATTCAGAATTTGGTTTAGTCCTAACTGCTGTTAGGATTAATATTTGCTATGTTGCCAATTTTATAACATTGCCTCAGATTGTTCTCCTTCCTGTCTTTACAGTTTATCCATCTGAGGAAAACAGCTTTTTAAAAAAGTGTATGTAGTTTTCAGTTGCTAATTAGCAATTAGCAAATTGTTAGATGACTATTAATTTTTCTTTTTATTATGCATATATGTAATACTTATCGTCAAGGAGATTCTAACTTTGGAGTAATTATTTCATTACCACTCATGGCTTTAAATTAGCTTTTAATAAGGTAGTTCACAGTGGCAAGAAGGAAGTTAGTCTTTGAGATTTAAGAGATGAAAGACTTTTTGTAGCTTATCACCAAAATTAAAACTCTCATCTCTGAACCTCTGTATCTGTTCAGAGTTGAATAGTTCTAGCTAGTCTAATAGTTGCAGGAGTTTTTTTGTGTTTTAAAACTTTAAAAAACTTTCATATATACATGAAAGTAAATTTTGTTTCCTATGAATGTTTAGAAAGCAAGAAGAAGAAAATGTACCTTTCATCTTTAACTGAATATCAGAGTTGGAAGGAACTTTAGAGGTTCCTTCTATACCATTCCTGATAAGTGGCTATTCAGTCTCTTCTTAAAGCCTCTCACAACTTCAAGGCAAGCCATTCCAATGGTTAATTGTTCCATTGTTACACTGTTAGGAAACTTCTCCTTAGTTCTAGATCAGGGGTCACCAACCTTTCAGACCTCAGGGACCACTAAATTCATAATTTTAAATTCCGCGAACCACTAATATGAATCCAGCGCATGGTTCGCTGACGTGCCCAGTGAGTCCACTGGATCAGGTCCTTTGGGCACTTAGCTTGGCTGCCTGTTTCTGCAACCTTAAACACTCAAAAGAGCCATTTGACCCATTTCCCACAAAAAACAAAACACCAGGAGCCACAAAACCTGGGTGGGCATGACCAACTTGACTCCCACCCAGTTACATAACACCCCCAGCCATGTCTACTCAGGTTTCACTATGAGCCCTTCTCGTGTTCATACACACATTTTTTCATGTGATCTTGATTCTATCCCTATCCTAACCTAGGATTGCATTCACTTTATTGGCTGTTGCTGCACACTGCTGGCTCATATTTAAAAGATTGTCCACTAGCACTGCAAGATCCCTCTCACAGTTACTGCTATTGAGCCAGATTTCACCTAATCTATACTTGTATGTTTCGTTTTTCTTGCCTATGGGTAAAACCTTACTTTTCTCCATACTGAATTTCATCTTGTCAAATGTCTTACTGAAAACAAAGTACAATCTGTCCACTACATTTCACTGGCCTGCTAATTTAGTCACTTTGTCAAAGAATCAAATAAAATTTGTTTGGCATGATCTATTTTTGACAAACCCATGTTGGTTACGGTTATAACTTTGTTTGCTTTGAGGTGTTCACAGATCTGTTGCTTAATTATCTTTTCCAGGATCTTCCCAGGTGTTGATGTCAGGCTGATTGATCTGTAGTTTTCTGGATATGTCCCCCCCCCGCCCCTTTTTTTGAAGATGGGAACCACATTAGCTCTTTTCCAGTTCTCTGGTAGTTCGCCGGTGCTCCAGGATCTTTGAAATATATGATTCAATGGTTCTGAGATCACATCTGCCATTCCTTCAGATCTCTGTGATGTAATCAGTCAGATTCTGGTAATTTGAACTCATCTAGAGCAGACAGGTGCTCTCTTACCACTTTATTGTTTATTTTAATTTGTATTCCTAGTCTGTGTTTTACAGTTTTGTTTTTGATAGGTGGGGCTGTATTACTGATGCAAAGAATGTATCAGTAGATAGATGCAAAGAATGCAGATGCCAGGAATAAATTAAGCTCTGCCTTTCTTCTGTTGTCTGTTACTTCCTTGCCATCTTCTCTCATTGCTAACTTAACTTTTTTCTTATTTTTTATATCCTGAAAGAAACATTTTCATTATTATTTTTGACATTTGCTGCAAATCTTATTTCATTCTGAGATTTAGTTTTCTTGACTTCATCTTTGCAAGTTTGGGCTATTTGTTGATATTCTGCTTTAGTTATGTGCCTCTCTTTCTATTTTTTGAACTTATCCTTTTTGTTTTTCAGTTCATCAGAGAGTTCTTTGTGTAACCATGTTTGTTTTTTCTTGGACTTCTTGTTAAATGAATAATATGCTAGAATAAACAGAGAAAATTGGACAACGGCACAATAGGTCCCCATTATAATCTGCTTGGGTTCATTTCTATTTATAGGCATTATACAAACATTCAAATGTTGTAAATACATATAGAAACACCCATCAGAGGATTAAAATAATCAAGATGGTGGCTTGAACATGTGATCAAAGTCCTATCCTATTTTTATAATGATTCATAATTGGTCCTGAATTATTCAAACAACATTGCTATGCCCCAGATCAGAATTTTTTATGTAGCATAATGAAATGAAATCTATAGTTGTGCATTGTTTGTATATACATAGCCATGTATAAGTATAAATCTTTTATATGGTATTGTGTTGTAGAAAGTTAGCACCTACCCCACTCCTAGAAAAATGAAATATTCTAGGAAATATTTAAAAGGCAGAATACTATTCCTCCCTAGATGAGAAAAAGAGATACATGCTCTTGGAAAGCAGCCCCCACCTTTAGTAATAGCCCCAGAAAGACTGGGCCATCCTATCTACAAGAAAAAAGGCTGGGCCAACTTATCTACAAAACAAAAGACCTTCACCCTCAGGACATAATAGGATTAGCCCTCACTCGAGATCCAAACTATGACAAAACCATTAAGCCATAATAGGAATTGCCCAACACTCTTTCAGAATATAACATTCATTACATCATCACCCAGCAAAATTCAACCAAGCCTAGGACACAGAAAGCCTACAAGGTTAGCTGAACCCCCGCTTAGTCGCCTGGGAGTCTGACAATCAATAGGATACATTTTTTTTGTAAAGCCCAAGAGACGGTATAAATCTCTCTCTCATCCATGTGCTCAATTGCCCAGGACCTCAAACCATGTGGTCCTGTCCACCATTAAACCATCTTTCCAAACAGCCTTCATGTTTCCTGTGTCTTTCTCCCCACTTGGAACTGAACCCAGAAGGACATTTCTTCCAACAGTGTCATTTGAGTTGTGTTAATCCTATAGTTATTTTTTAAGATGTGCTGCAGGTATTGTGAGGTTCCTAGACATTTAAAACATATACATTAGCCAATTAGGAAATAGGCTCAATATCCAGAAACATCTTGTTAGATTTGAACACTGACCCTATCCAACAAAATGCAGTTCAGTGGTGAGAAAAGCAAGGTTTTACACTTAGGCAAGAAAAACCAAACATACATAGTGAACAGCCATAACTGTGAGAAGAATCTAGGAGTCCTAGTGGACAACCACTTAAGTATGAGCCAACAATATGCTGCAGCTGACAAAAAAGTCAATGCAATACTAGGCTGCATTAACAACGGAATTAAATCAAGAACACATGAAATATTAGTACCACTATATACTGTCTTGGTAAGACCACATTAGGAATATTACATCCAGATCTGGCTACCATGATACTCTAGAAAGAGTACAGAAAAGAGCAACAAAGATCATTAGGGAACTGGACTCTTAAACATATAAAGAATGGTTGCAGGAACTGGGTATGTCCAATGTAACAAAGAGAAGGAGTAGGCGTAACATTATAGCAGGCTTCCAATATCCCAGGGATTGCCACAAAGAAAAGAGTGATAATTTATTTTCCAAATCACCTAAGGGCAAAATAAGAAGTAATGGATGGAAACATATCAAAGAGAAATTCTACCTAGAACAAAGGAGAAATTTCTTGGTAGTGAGAAATCAGTGGAACGTTTTTCTTCAGAAGTTTTGGGTGTTCAAACACTGGAGTTTTTAAAGAAGAGATTGGACAGAATGATATAGAGTCTCTGGCTTGGGCAGGGGGTTGGATTAGAAGACCTGCAAGGTCTCTTCCACCTCTGTCATTCTGTATTCTATATTTCTATTCTTTGATAATATGCTGTATAAAATATTGGTGAGCATGAACCAAATTAGGGCCATTCTGAACCAAATATTCATTTTCAGCATGAGAATCTCTGTTTCAGTGAGTGCAATTCTACATGATCTGTTCATACTTTCCTTTGAAAAGATCAATATTTCTTAAGGAAACAGCTTCTCCAGCTCTCTTTATTTTGTACTGATTCAGTTTTTTATGAATCTTGCATTATTGCATGTTATTCTTCTTCAAAAATGTTCGGTATTCCTAGTATTACAGCAATAATTCATTTGTTCCACATTTGGTTTCCTAGCCTTCTCTTATAAGTGGTACTATGATTGAATGTTTACATCCAGCAGGAGAAAATAATGATAACATATTTTCTATTACTCCTGTATTATTTCTGTTATAGTAATAGAACATAGAGTTGTTGCTCAGATATTGTCACTTGTTTGTTGCTGGCAGTGATATATGTATATACATATATATGTATATGTATATGTATATATATATGTATATGTATATGTATATGTATATGTGTGTGTATATATATATATATATATATATATATATATATATATAATATATATTTATGTATGTATATATGTACATACACAAATAAATATAATACACACACATAATCATAGGAAGACATTAAAGCTCAGCATTAGAAATATAGCATTGTTACAGATATTACTACCATATTTCCCCAAAAATAAGACCCTGTCTTATATTTTTTGGAACCCTGAAATAAGTGCTTGGCCTTATTTTTGGGAAGTCTTATTATTTTGGGGTGCGTGGAGCAAGATGGGGCTCCTCTTGCCATCTTACCTGATTTCCAGCTCTGTCTCTGTAACCCTAACCAGAGGAAATGGCGGGGACCGGCTGTGCATGCGGTTAAATATTTTTGGAGAGGGCTTATTTTTTTGGGAGGGCTTATTTTCAGGGGGCTTATTTTAGCACATGCGCTCCAAAGCCCTATTGGGCTTATTATCCAGGGAGGTCTTTTTTTTCAGGGAAACACGGTAGGAGAAGGGGAAAGTTCCACAAAGCCTTTGCTAGAGTTCAATTTTCACTTTTTTTCAAGTGTAAACATGAAAATGGGCAATATTTCAGCTGATCTGTAGAAGCAATATAGATTTCTCACTAATGCTGAGTGGTTTATTGGCAATGGTGTATCTTTAAAGTGACCAAATGAAACCCTTCCACAAATAGTAATATGATCAATAAAGCAAGATATCTACCTTACAGGATTAAGCAACTCAGTGGACCAAAATATTGCTAGAAGTTCATTAAAAAGTTCAGAAATATTTTACTGACAACTCAGTGGACCAAAATATTGCTAGAAGTTCATTAAAAAGTTCAGAAATATTTTACTGACAATAAATATATATAATGAATAGCTAGAGGAGTTCATGAAAGTAAATAGATACTATAACATTGAGAAGCATTCGGTAAATGCTATCTCTAAAACACAGCATATAATGAGAAATTAATAAAGCAAGGACATGGACATAAATTTATTTGATTTTCTGAAATTTGAAAAGATTTGAAAATTTATGTACCTTGAAACTACTCATTTCCTTACTCTGCACTCAGTGGGTGGGTTTATTACTGCCACTATTTTGTTGAGAGACAGAGTAGATTGTATTTTAAAAATGGAAGTGAAGCAGCAAAAAGTGTAAGTTGATATAATAAGGTTCTTTTCCAAATGTACAGTCATAATCTGATTTCTTGAATAAAGGCCAACCTAGAAAAGAGATATTAGAGGTACTAATGTTTTTCTACTGTTGCACAGGGATTAAATGTAAAGCTATATGTGCTTCTTGGCTTCTAAAAATCAACAGCAGAGAGTCAACATGTGAGAATAATTAATTTATGATCACTAGATAACCCATGATTTATTGGGCTCATTCTTTCAGGTATATTCCTTACCTAAAAAGAGAAACAGAATGGCAATGGGCATATTGTTTTGGTTTTAAAATTAAAGAAGAAAGATATACATGTTTTTCATTTAACAAAGGACACTTTTTGTGACATTTGTGATTAATGTGCCATTTACTTCTTTTTCCTTGGCTTAAAATGACATATACCTGACTATGCTAGTACATCTATCAAAAAGACCATATGCACTAATGAGATAGTTCACAAACAAGTTGAATATTCTTCATGGTATCTTGCTATCTTGACATCATGCTATCATATGTTTTGGTCCACCAACAAATGTTGAAGAGAAGACGATGCACCTTCCAATGATTCTAAAATCATCATAATTTAGTACATCAGTCAGGCTACTGTGTTGTTGCTAATCTCAAGTTGTTTCTGGATTCATTCAGATGTATCTTAGTCTCTCACCTTCAGCTTAGCAGCCGGGTCAACCATGTATTGTTGGAATAGACATCCTCTTCATAGAAGTTATTAAATTCATTCTCATAATTATTTGACATGCATTATAATGCATTGCTCTTTCTTTCTTGTTGTTAATCATTTTGAGTAGATGATGCCAGCCATCATCTATGAGAGTAAAGAAAAGTATGTATTGAAAGCTGTCATAAGAGGGATGAGATCTGAAATTATTTCCAACCATCTCATCTTTCAACATAATATCCTATAATATTGATTGATATTGATGTTGTTTGATATAATGATAGTGACTTCATTGGCAATTTGTGCATTAAATCTTTTGTCATATTCAAATGGTGGTCTCTAGTCAATGGAAAGTTTTGATGTATCTCAAATTTGTTCTTTTGCAAATCAAAGGAAACAATATACAGGTTTGTGGTGATAGTACTGTCTCCAATTTAACAATTTCACTTTGAATTACATCATTGTGAAATGTATCTATTCTCAGTTCTACATTGTCTTGAGTCCATGAAGTAAATTTGAATAAATTTTAATTGCAGTTTGGGATCAGACATTAAATGTCTAATGAATTTGCCCTTAATAATTACAGAAGAATTCTATCCCTTCTTCATTGGAAGGCCTCCTTTGGATCAAAGGTTATTGAACGAGGCATTTGCATTATCTGATGTTCTTCCAGAACTCATTTGCAGTAGAATTGCTATATAAACATTAGAAGTTGCAAATTGGCAGCCCTGGTTTTTCTTTGATACAGCAGAAATTGGCATTTGTCCAAAAAATAGGAATGCACAACTGTGAGGGCAGACTTTGGCCCTGGCACCAACATCAGCAGAAATATTAAGTTGATGAACAAAGATGGGATACAGATAAATATGCATATTTATGTGACACAGGAGAACTAGATACAACTAAACTTGTCATGATCTTTAACTGAATGTTGCATCTCCAGCAAGGAGAGTGCATGAGACTCTCCTTGCTGGAGAGATACTGCATGACTTGGGGAGGGCACATGGGGGAGTGGCCAGGGTCAGGGAAGGTTGTGGGGAAGTGACACAAATTAGGATTGTGCAAAGGGGTGGCATGGGCTAGGGGTTCGAC
Organism: Arizona elegans; assembly: GCA_022577455.1. Taxonomy (NCBI): domain Eukaryota; kingdom Metazoa; phylum Chordata; class Lepidosauria; order Squamata; family Colubridae; genus Arizona; species Arizona elegans. The sequence continues at coordinate 87,602,924 of JAKOOJ010000004.1, forward strand.
ATCCAGATACGTGAGCGGAGCCTCGTGCTGCTGCCGCTACCGGTTCTCTGAACCATGTGCCACTTCCAGGTCGGCCAAACCAGTCCGAATTGATAGCATTCCATTCCTGTTTCGTTCCCCTTCCCACCCTTCCCTGCCCTTTCCAGTTAAGTGACTGGGTGGGTGGGGAGCAAAGGAATGTTGAAAACAAAGGAAGAGAGAGGGGGAGGGAGAGGGAGGGAGGGAGGGAGAGAGAGAGAAGAGAGAGAGAGAGAGAGAGAGAGAGAGAAAGAGAGAGAGAGAGAGAGAGAGAGAGAGAGATTTACACTACTGATGATGAAGGAAAATAAGTCAAATGACAAATTGCCTACCTCATTTTTATCAACAGGAGAGAATATATATACCAGTAGTTCTGAGTTGAAGTGTGGCATCCTTGTTGCTATCTGAGATTGATTGTTTGCTTGCAGATGTTTCATTATTGGATACATCAATGATCAGAGCTGATGCTACCTATATAGGTAACAAAACATCTACAAGCAAACAATTAACTTCAGAAAATAGCAAGGACTCCATATATGTTATTTATATCAATGCAATTGTCTTCTCACATTCTGTACTCATGGTGATTGCCCTTTTGGAATCCATTTACTCCAAAAACTTCAAGCACTAATGAAATGTATTATTTTTCAGCCACAGATTGTTAATTTCTCATCTTTTCACCTTTAACAGTGTAATATAATGATAATATTATATTGTCAGTTTTTTCAAAGCATTGACATGAGTATAAAGATATAAAGGATCCAAAGAAACAATTCTAATTCTAACCATTCTAATTCACACAACAATTTACCTGTAACATTAATGTTTTTACAAGCAGAACTTTTCCTATTCACTTGGCAAAATATGAGTGCTAAGTTTGAAATGATTGCTTTATTTTTAAGGCACTGCAGCTGTGCCACTTGTTTATCAGCTGCCAAACAACTCTACTTCTTTTTGTAAAAGTACACTGTTATTGTAATGAACAATTCACAATGGTTCACTAATTATCTACTAACTGTTGATAACTACCAGTGTATCTAAATTAGCCTTGCTTTCTTTTACCAAATTTAAGGCCAACTCTGCCAAATGAGTCCATAACTGCTTGTAATGCCAAATTTTCTGAAGAGCATTCTCAGATGATCAATCTATCTGTGATTTGGAAAGCATGTGCCAGGGTACCAAATCACTATGAAAGGTTTGTTTAGTTATTTTCATTGTTTTACCTATTCTTTTTTCTCCTTTCAACACAAATAACAGCCACTATGTATAGTGGTTAAGCAAATAGATTAAAAGAGGAAATATTCAGATTCAGTTACCCTTTTTCCATGTTGCTCAACCAGTAGCCTTGGAATAATCATCAGCCCAAACTGTCATGAGGACAAAAAAGTAAAAACTCTTATGGATGCTAAATTGATTCATGGCAGGAGATACATGTAAAAAAGGATTACAGATATGACATTTTATATTATTCATAACCGTGGTTTGTGTCAGAAAACCACTAAAATAAACCAGAAGAATTAGGGATGAATTTAGGCAGTTACTGAATTGTTGGTTGTATCCTAAGGATACATAGCAATAGCACTTAGACTTATATACAGCTTTATAACGCTTTACAGCCCTCTCAGCAGTTTAACAGAGTCAGCATATTGCCCCCAACAATCTGAGTCCTCATTTTACCCACCATGGAAGGATGGAAGGCTGAGTCAACTTTGAGCCTGGTGGGATTTGAACTGCCAAATTGTAGGCAGCCTATAGTCAGCAGAAGTGGCCTACAGTATAGCACTCTAACCACTGCACCACTGAGGCTCTTAAAACAGTTGGTGGATCTTCTACATACCTGATAATTCAAAAGAACAACAACTAGTGATTTTTTGTTCTTGCTCATGTTTTAAGATGAAATTATTTTGGAAGGAAGGAAGAGACTATTAGTGGGAGCAAATTTCTTTTCATATCTCAGATTTATCTCATAAATGTTGAAATGGAACATATAACATTAGAAAGTATATACATATGGAGTCCTGGATAGGTTTTTTAAACATTCTTATAAAATATGTACTATTTGTTTTCAACATAGTTTGTTAATATTTCCTGAGAGATGTAGATTTGGTTTTTTTACATTATTGAACAAATTATTGAAATGTATTAAGATGAGATAAATCTTCACTTTCTAGTATATATTTGATATATCAATCCTCCATGGTTATATGTTCTTCATGATTTGGATTGTTAAGAGTTTGGTTAGATTTGTAAAGTGTTTTAATGGCAAGTAATCTTGCCATTAAAAGCTAAATATAACTGAAAAAGTCTGGAAGAATATTGAGGTGCTGCAAATTCATTTATATTTTACTCTTTTAACATTTATATGCTATTCCATATACAATGCAAACAATAAAGATTTAACTCACTAATTTATTCTACCATGTTTTTAAACTCTATTTCAGCTAAAATTATTACTTTCAAAAAATAATTTCATTAGCATATTCACAATGCAGAGCTTCAACTTTTTTGAAAGGAAGCTTATATAGCAAACAGAAATATTAATGATTTTCTTTCAACACAGAAATGTGTCAAATAAGATTATATGGTACTGGTCGGAAGATGGTCTGCTGTCCCTTATTACTTAGGATTTCAGCTATCATCCATTGTCCAATATGGCCATTAGCAAGGGGAACCCATTGACTGTTGGAGGTTGAAGCATTCTCTCTAAGAATGGGGAAGCATTCTTAGAGTGGAAATCTATCTTAAGCAATTATTAGTGAAACAGGTTTATAATTATTGAAACTGAAAGTAGAATGGGACAATTGACCCTGGCCAACTCAGCCCAATCATCTCACTACGGCCAATTTGCCCCACCAGTTCACTGTGGACAACTTGCCAATGACAACTTGCCCAGGACAATTCAACAGGGAATCATTTAAGAGAGGGGCTAATTTAAGACAAGTAGTATTACAGCTTTCCCCAGCCTTGAGGGCTTCTAACTTGAGAAGATTCAAGACTGAGCAAGACAAGGCTTGCTGCAATTCACTTGTCTCTCTCTTGAGTTATCCTGCATTGAAGTGCTCTGTCGTGAGTTGTCCTGTGGGAAATTAGCTATGTCAAATTGTCCCAAAGTAGGTTGACCAGGGTGATTTGGCCAAGATGAGTTGGCTGTGGTAAGACACTGGGGCAAATTGGCTGGAGTCATCCTAGACCCAACTGAAAGGAGTTTAATTTGTCAGAAGCATGTGTAATAAATATATCTGAACACCTAACTAGTTATTTCATACCCAAAAGAAAGTAAAAATACCCTGGGATCCATGTGTATGTGACCTCAGATTAGCAATATCAACAACAGAAAGTAGGGGCAGTGATAGACAAAGAGAGAACAGAATAAATCTTTACCTCTCTATTTATATTCTATTATCCTCTTATTCTAAGTGACTAATGAGGTACTGAATAATTAGCATTGTTGATTCATACTTCAGCAATGACAATGTTGAGTACACTCACCTGAATTTACATGAGGGATGGTGAAAAGGGGCAGGATGATAATAATAGTAGTGTCATCAAAATTCTATATGCATGTGTGATGTAGATACATATACAAAAGGGTTGTAGCCTTCATTGCATTTTTGTGTCTTACATCTTACCTTTTTTGCTCAGCTGGCATATAGATTTCCAAAATAGGAACACACTCCTTATCTATTTTAATAATTGACCTAGAATTGAAACCAAGCCAGAATGGGTAGTTTGTCTGTTCTTTCCCCCCAAAAAATGAATGCTGCTTCTCCTCGTCTTGAGAAAATATAACAGAGGCACGCATGGCTATTTGGGGATGAAGTGATCAATCTGTTTCCCCATTTATGACAGTTTAGTATATATATAAATAATCATGCTCTATTTGTATCTTTTTGTAACTATATTCTATCTGTAATTCATAAAAAAAACCACATTTATTTGTTAGCATTCTTACGAGGCATGAATTTCTAAATGTATTTAACTCAATGTGTACATTTTTTTCTAAAAAGATATTTTAGATGCAGTTCAGTATTGTATATTTTTAGCTGTGTGTTACACCAAGAAATGTGGAGAAAAGCAAAATCTACATTATCATTGCATATAACTACATTAATCTGTACCTCATTCAGAGAAGTTCAAAGCATATGAATTCATTTAGAAATATAGACCAAATACAATCCTTAAGCTTATCTTGAACTAAAATACTCAATGTTTGTTACCAAATAAAGTCTGGGAGTAAAATTATTACAGAAAGGAGATCCACACATATCAGTGTGTCCAAATAATAGTTTTTTCATTGTCAGATTATTTTATATTTAAAATCTCAGGTGATACAATTTTAAAAAAATCCTGCATATCGAATGTATTGGCCAGAGCGTTCCTCTCTCTGAATGTCTGTCAAATACAGACTGTTGCAAAATATACATCATCTTAGAATAAATATGAACAATTGGTTGAATAATACAATGCAAGTAGCTGCCTGGACAGAAGACAAAAATAGTTCTAATTAAATTTTTTGATATGAATGATACTGCAGTTGAATCTGCAGTGATATCACTGGCCTTGGCTCATTAGATCTGGATTCTTCAGAAGGCAAGTTATATTACAAAATATAAACTGATTAAGCTCTTTTAGTTTTCTTTTGAAAATGGAAATGGTAGTTCTGAAAAGATACTGCTTAAATATGTAATTTGGAAATATTGCCTCTTTTCTCCATCTTCTGCTAAAGTTGGGACGTTATCTTTTTTCATGTATTATTTTTGGCTTGAGCTTTTATTATCATTTCAAATGATGGTGGAGAATGTACTTTGTAGATTTCACACAGAACTATTTTCCACCAATACAGAATGCAAAATGTCTCATTCTTTTCTTTTTTTTCTCTTTTCCTCTTTAGTCAAAGTTCTTCTGGTTTTCCAGTTCCAAATAACAATACATGATGCTAAAACTATTCCAACTGGACCAGCATAGGAAGAAGGTGAAGTTCATCTAGATGGCACTTACCTGGATATGCTTCCAATCAGAGTGCTGCAGAGCAGGCAGAATGAACAGAGGAAAGCAAGGGTTAGTGAAGATAAAAGCAGTCAGAAAACTATGAGAATTAAGTGAAGAAGAGACCTTCTCCACTGAATTCTCATAGCACAAGGTACAGTACACATGATATTCTCCCTCCCCTGTACAAAAATAGTACATGCCATGTAAATAAAAAGGCCAAGTAGACACAAATAGTCCTGCACCTTAAATATGAACCCTGGGATTGGAACAGACAAGACTATTTACAGAAATGCACATCTATAGATGCACACTGCACATGACTGCACAAGTACTGGTACATCATCATCTACAAAACAAAGGCTATTTTCACAAACTGTAGTCAGAATCAACTGTGGCCTAGTTTAGGTTCCACCCTGGATTTCATGGTTTATTGGTAGAATTTTTTCCATTGATAGAAATAGTTATGGAAATTCACAATGGTGTGAACCTGAATCTTTTGAATTTGTCTTAGTCATGCAAGTATTGGGATTAGAGCCATTAAGAAGGAAAATGGGCAAATTTAAAAAGATTTAGAAAAGAAAGAAAGGAACTCAGAACCCACAAAGCTCATTATATGAAAAATTGCTGGCTATGCCTGAAAGTCCCTAATCCACACAGCACGTATCAGAAGTAAATAAAGAACAATTGGTACACTAAAGTGTGATAAAAATTTTTAAAATTCCTATTTCAGCAAGCTCTAGTAATGGTTTGTAACCCTTTGTAAAGGATTGATTAGAACTGTATTTGATGCTCAGCTTGACATAGTATGATTGAGGTGCCATTTCTGTTCCTGAATTTTGCACTGGCTTGCCTGAAGAAACTTTTCCTTCAATTATATATGTGTGTCTTTCCCCATTCTATTTTTCTTGATCAAAAAATAAAAGAAAAATCCCTTTAGCTGCAACTAGGAAGGAATTCTTGCTAGACATCTCAGCTTTGAACTGGGAATAGGTTTTCTACATTCTCCTTATATCACAGTGTCTTCACCTTTTAAAATGCACTTAGAGATAGAAATCGAAGGGATAAAATATTGATTTTATAGGCAGTGAAATGTAGTTATGTGCATTTGGGATGGGGTGGTAGTGATTTAAATATCTGCCTGTCAGGCAGTTGTTAAACACTATCTCCTTTCCAAGAAAAACAGTAGCCAGAAAATTATACTCTCATATTCTCTCTCTCTCTCTCTCTCTCTCTCTCTCTCTCTCTCTCTCTCTCTCTCTCCCTCCCACTCCCTCCCTCCCTCCCTCCCGTCCTCCCTCTGTGTGTGTGTGTGTGTTTGTGTGTCCCTCTCTCTCAATGCATCAAGAGAAAATATAAAAATGAATCAATAGAATTTAGCATTTGGGATATGATGTATTTCTTAGGGAACAAAATACAGACACACAAACACACTGATATCCTGTCCACAAAGAGTTGGAGAAGAAAAGCAAATAAGTTAACAAATAACTTCATTATATGGCTGTTCAGTGGTTAATTTTTAAAAAGAAAAGCCACATCAATCCTACTCTTCCTTGAAGCAATAGTGACCTGAAATTCTTGACCTAAATTCAGTGATTATAATATAAAATGTGCCAAATTAAGGATATTAATACAGTTAATAATTCCTTTATTATATCTTTATACTTTTTGTCCACTGAAATATAATAATAATAATAACTGAAAAAATTACTGGAAACACCAAATTGACAAACTTCTTGAAAATGAGCAAGTCAAGATCCTGTGGGACTTTTGGATCCAAACAGCTAACATGGAGATGGTTGAGATCAGGGGTGCTGAATAAAGAAACTGTGAAGGCTTCATTTTGGCTACCCAAGAACAAGCCTTACAGACCAGTTCCATGAAAACAAAAATTCAGCATGTCAACAACAACAGCAAATGTCATTGATGCAATGAGAAAGATGAAACAGTGGATCAGTGATTGGAACAAAATCTCACAGACAGATTATCTAGAACAGGGGTGTCAAACTCGATTTCATTGGGCGTCTCTGCCAGCAAAAACAGAGCTCGGGAGGGACGCACACAACCCTCCTGAGCTCCATTTTCACTGGCAGAGGCACTGTGGGCTGGTCCTTTGCTGTTTCCAGGGTGGCCCTGCAGGCCAGATCCAGCCCCCAAGCCTTAAGTTTGACACCCCTGATCTACAACATCATGATCAAGTTGCCAAAATTATACATTGGGAACTTGGCCAGAAGTTTGGGTTTAAATGCAGCAAATATTACTGGAATACCAAATTGATAAAGTTCTTGAAAATGAGCACATCAAGATCCTGTGGGATTTTCTGATCCAAATAGACAGATATATGGCCCACAATTGTGGAAAAGAAAAAAAATCTGGTTTATTGATATTGCAATACCAGGTGATGCATGAGTTGAAGAGAAACAGATAGAAAAAATAATGAAATATAACAATCTTCAAATTGATCTTGAATGATTCTGGAAGAAGAATCAATGATTGTACCTATTGTACCTATAGTACTATTGTACCTATAGTAATAGGAGCTCTTGGAGCAATACCCAAAGGATATGATAACTGAATAATGCAGTTTCAGCAAAATTCACAATTTTGAGTGAACCAGCATCATTTCTATAAGATCCTTGAAAGTGGACAACAAGAAGGACAATGGGAATACAAAATGAATCAAGCAGGTTGAAAGTGAATGGAATGGAAGATGTTCATATAACAAAAGAAATGGTGCAAAAACAAGCAAAGAAGGTCAAGAATTGGAGTGCCCCTGGTTTAGATGAGCTGCATGGATTCTGGTTGATATGGCTAAAAGGGTTGCATGCAAGATTATCAAACTAGATCAATCAGGTTTTGGAAACACCATAAAGTGAACAATAGCTAATAACTGGAAGAACTTTTTTGATTCAGAAGGATGCAGAAAAGTGAAATAAATCATTGGTGGATTCAAATTTTTTTTACTAATGATTCTGTGAGGGTGGCTTGGTGGGCATGGCTGGGTGGTCATGTGACTGAGTCGGCATGACCAATTTGATGTCACACATGTCAAGGGGCACCTGGCCTGGCCTTGCCATGCCTCAAAGGCCTCAATGAGATACAATTTCCCTGTCTATTTATTTACTACTACTGAACACCCAAAATACGCTATTTGAAGGATCAATATTTGAAGGATGTATATATGCCTTATGTGTACATACATATTACATAGTAGAGTGTGTATAGGCACACAAAAAGATACATTATCTACTATATATACTGTTTATGTGTATGTACACACACATATACACATGTACAAAGCTCTTCTAAAACTATACACATTCAGCCTCACTTACTGCATTTGGAAAAACATATCCAGACTCCACTTTCTGCCACACATTTAACTATAACATCTGTACATTAGAACATTACACACACCTTCAGATGTTCTTCCCTAGCCTGCACATGACTGTTAGAGCCAGGAGAAGTCATGGATTGAGTAAAATGTGGTGAAACTTGTTCTGTTCTGAGAACAATGTATGAGAACGGCAGCGAAGCTAGGTAATTCGAATGTTTATTAAAAACAACAGCTAACAACAGACACGTTTGGTGCTGAGGACCTTGGAGAGCGGGCGGCTTCTGAGGCACTGACAGCTCTTATATATGCAGAGCTGTCAGTGGCTGGGCCAATCAGGAAGCGCTTATTTCCCGTCAGTTGGTAGCCATCGATCGGACCAATCAGCTGCTCCATCCTTGTCACATGTGCGGCATCTGGATGCAACACCCCTCCCCCTTTGGATGGTGCATGCGTAGTCGGTGAGGTAAGCTGGGTGTCTCCGGCTCCTCCCAGAATGGTGCAGTCCAATAGCTTCAGTCGGGATAGGTGGACCTATATTCGGCACCTTCGGAACTCCTTGCGACTGTTCTGCAACTTCAACAAGAGGATCAACTGATGGTGTGGGCCCAGGAACGACTGGTAAGTCCGCTGCCTGCTGTGACCCAGGTTGAGGGTTAGGAACTGACAGTTGTTTAGTAGCCTCGGAACTGACGGGGCCAAACTGAGCCTGGCTAGTACCTGTGTCTAGTGGAGGCAATTGACGGCGTCGGAATTGGTCCACATGCCTACGCCATGTGCAACCATCCTCCAGCAGGACCTTGTAAGAGCGAGGCCCTGTTACTGCAATTACTTGGCCTGGCAGCCAACAAGGGTCCCCCCCCATAATTTTGTGCATGCACCCCATCCCCTTCAGTGAAAACACAGGCCCCGCCACTGGAATCTGGGGGCTTCTCAGGGCAGTAGTCAGAGTGCAGATGGTCCATGTCTGTCTGCAGCCAATGTCCCATTAACAGTTCAGCTGGGCTTCTGTTCGTCGTTAGGCATGGAGTTACATGTTGGGTTAGCAAATAGGTGGCTAGCTTAGCTCGCCAGTCCCCTGGCCCTAGTTTGGTGAGGACTTCCTTGACTGATCTCACTGCACATTCAACAAGTCCATTGCTGGCCGGATGGTAAGGAGCCACCGTGACTTGTCTAATTCCGTGCCTTGCCAAATACGTTTGTAAAGCGGCTGACATTAGCTGAGGGCCATTGTCCATTACCAACATACCAGGCAACCCGTGTGTTGCAAATAGCCACCACAGGGCCTGAACTACAGTGTCAGCCATGGTTGAGACCATTGATGTCACCTCAACCCACTTGGAGTAGGCGTCTACAGTGACCATGAAAGTATGTCCTAGGAATGGCCCCACGAAATCTACATGTAATCGGGACCAGGGGCCCCTTGGCTCCTCCTACTCCCTTACTGGTGCTCGGGGGGGGGAGCTGCACTATTAAGCTGGCATTATTGGCACTCCAAGACCCATACAGTGATGGCTTCATCTAACTTGGGCCACCATAAATAACTTCAGGCCAAGGCCTTCATTTGGGCAATGCCTGGATGGCCAGTATGCAAGGCATCCAGCACTTGGTGCCTCAAACCTGTAGGGATTATTACTCTGGAACCCTCAGACTAGAAAGTTCCTGCTGCCTGTGTTTGTATGGCTAGAATTCAGCAGTTACTTGCCCTAGGGGCCATCCCCTCTTCACCCAGTCCAGCACCTGTTGCAGGGTGGTATCTCTAACAGTATATCTGGTGATATCTAAAGCCGACACTGGGCTTAGCTGGTCATCTATCTGGAAGATTGTTGGAAGCGAGGCAGGGTCGTCTACCTGAGCAGGCAGGGGGCACCTGCTTAATGCACCAGCATTTCCCAAATCTTTACCCGGGCGATGAGCTAGCTGGTAGTTGTAGGCGTTCAGGAACACAAGCCATCTGGTCATCCTCGGGGAAAGGATTGGTGGGGTCTGGCGATCACCGGCCAAGATTCCTAAAAGCGGCTTGTGATCTGTAAAGATGTGAAAAAAACAGCCATATAAGTAATCATTGAAATACTTAACGCCGGCCACTATGGCCAGCGCCTCTTTGTCTGTGTGGCCGTAGTTCCATTTAGTGGCAGACAGGATCCTTGAGAAATAGGCAATAGGGGCTTTGGTTCCATTGGGCAGCCGATGGCTTAAAACAGCCCCTATCCCATACGGAGATGCATCACAAGTCAGCGTTAAAGGAAGAGTGTTGTCGTATTGCACCAAAATGGAGTCAGAGGTGAGCAGATCTTTGACTGCCTGAAAGGCAGCAGTTTCTCGATGTCCCCACTTCCAAGGGGCCTGTTTGTCAAGGAGACGGTGAAAAGGCTTGGCAACCATCGCCTTGTGCAGGAAAGAGTTGTAAAAGTTCAAGAGCCCCAGGAAGGACTGTAGGTCAGATTTGTTAATTGGTGTAGGGGCATTTTGTATAGCTTGAACCTTGGCTGGAGCAGGGTGAAGGCCGGTGTCATCAACGAGGTAGCTGAGAAACTCCACCTGCGACACTCCTTATTTATTTATTTATTTATTCAATTTATATGCCACCCCTCTCCGAAGACCCAGGGCGGCTCACAATATGCTCAAAAAATCACTATGAAAACACTTAAAAATTAAAAACATTAAAAACATTAAAACCCATTCACACCATTCATGGCCTGATCTCGTCAGATCACAAAGCGGCCCCAGGCCTGCCAGAAAAGCCAGGTCTTCACCGCTTTTCGGAAGGCCAATAGAGGTCCGGACTTCAGGAGGTAACTGGTTCCAGAGAGCTGAGGCAGCCACAGAGAAGGCCCTCCCCAGCAGGCCCACCAGCCGGCATTGTTTAGCTGACGGGACCTGGAGGAGACCAACTCTGTGGGATCTTACCGGTCGCTGGGAGCTATGTGGTAGAAGGTAGTCTCGAAGATAACCTGGCCCTGAGCCATGTAGGACTTTAAAGGTAATAACCAACACCTTAAATTGTGACCGGGGACCAATAGGGAGCCAGTGCAGCTCGCGGAGAATTGGTGTAATGTGGGTGTACCTAGGTGCACCCATGACAGCTCGCGCAGCTGCGTTCTGGACCAACTGTAGTCTCCAAACACTTTTCAAGGGTAGCCCCATGTAGAGTGTGTTGCAATAATCTAACCGTGAGGTGACAAGGGCATGAGTGACTGTGAGGAGAGCCTCCTGATCCAAGTAGAGTCGCAATTGGTGCATCAAGTGAATCTGTGCAAAGGCCCCCCTAGCAGCTGTCAGACATTACTCTAATCTTAGCTGTGAATCTAGGAGGACATCCAAATTATGAGCCCGTTCTGAGGGGAACAATCTCTCCCCCCCCCCAGAACCAAGGATGGACAATCAACATAGTCTTTAGGAGGCAATACCCACAGCCACTTGGTCTTGTCTGGGTTAAGTCTGAGCCTGTTGACTCCCATCCAGACCCTCACAGCCTCCAGGCACTGGCACATCATATCCACTGCATCACTGAATTGATGCGGGGTAGAGATATGCAGCTGGGTATCATCAGTGTATTGCTGATACCTCACCCCGTATCATCGGAGGATCTCACCCAGCGGCTTCATGTAGATGTTAAATAGGAGGGAGAGAGGACCGAGCCCTGAGGCACCCCACAAACGAGGGGCCTAGGGGTTGACCCCTTTCCTCCTACCAACACTGACTGTGACTGACCAGAGAGATAGGAGGAGAACCACCGTAACACGGTGCCTCCCACTCCCAGCTCCCTTAGTCGTCCCAGAAGGATACCATGGTCAATAGTATCGAAAGCCACTGAGAGGTCAAGTAGCACCAAGATGGAGGAATGACCCCATCTCGGGCTCGCCAGAGATCATCCATCAGCGTGACCAAAGCAGTTTCCGTGCTGTAGCCAGGCCTGAAGCCAGACTGAAAAGGGTCTAGATAATCCATTTCCTCCAATGACCGCAGGAGCTGATGTGCCACCACTTTCTCTACAACCTTTCCCACAAAGGGTAGGTTGGAGACTGGACAAAAGTTCTTTAATTCTGCTGGATCCAGGGAAGGCTTCTTGAAGAGAGTTTGCACTTGGTGGGCTTGAGTTTGAGTCCAGTTTGATGGAAATGGTGGAGAACTGTACGGAGGCAGCTGGTTAGTTCAAATTCATCGCTGGCAGAGACAAGTATGTCGTCGAAGTAGGGAGTTACACCCGGCAAATCATGCAGAAGTCTTTCCATGAGGGATTGGAAAATGCCAGGGGCTACGCAGATTCCGAACTGCAATCGGTGGAAACAGAAGGTGCCCCAGTGGATGACGATTGTCTGTGCCTCAGCGGTGGCATCATCAACTTCCAGTTATTGATAAGCTTGAGCCATATCTAATTTGGCGAAAACTTTGCCACGGCCCAAAGAATGAAGCAGTTGTTGTACTACAACGACAGGATAGGGGTTTGCCTGTAAAGCCCTATTGATGGTCATCTGTAATCCACGCAGATGCGGATGGATCCATCAGCCTTGAAAGGGATAAAAATTGGTGTCTCCCAAAGGGCATGATCAACCTGTTCTAAGATGCCCTGAGTCATTAATTTATCTATTTCTTTATCCACTTGGGGGCGAAGGGCAAACAGCACTCTACGTGGCTTAAGCCTCACAGGAGTGACTGTAGGATCCAAATTAAAGGAAATTGGTGTGCCATTGTATTTGCCAAGCCCTTCACTAAAAACGTCTGAGAATTCGCGGAACAAGCCAGAGAATCCTGCAGACGTAGTAGTGTTTATTCCTGTCACATTTAATCTCAAGGCATCAAACCAGTCCAATCCTAGTAAACTGGGTAGTGCGCCATCAACAATAATTAATTTGAGGCAGCTGCAGAACCCATGGTATTTGATGTGAAATTTTCCAGAGCCCACAACTGGAATGTGATTGCCCTGGTAATCATGCAGGCGAAAATGACAAGAGGATAAACGCCTCTTTGACATCGAAGGCACCAATCATTTAATAGTGGTCCATGAAACAAGAGACATGGAGGATCCCATGTCCAATTCTATTTTACAGGGTTGCCCCTCAATGAGAATTGTGAGGAAATTTTTTCCCCTCAAATTCACATTGGCCTGACCTATGATTGTTTCGGGGTGACAAACCCCCCTGTAAATAGTGAAACATTCTTCCTCTATTCTACTCTGCCTGTTTCAGGGCTGGTATTCTAGACTGGGTCTGGATAAATTATTAGGAGCCAGCTGGCTTGCCTTACAGACCCTTGCGAGGTGTCCCACATCTCTTGCAGTCTGCATTCTTAAACCTACATGCAAAACAGGGATGATTTCCTCCACAACCTATGCACGGGGCTTGTACCTTTTTCTTTTCTGGGCCCCAGATTTTCTTTTGAGATGTTTGGAGGCTACTCACATCCTCCTCATCTTCTGACAACTGATCTGGGTTGACCTCGTCCTGGTGTACTGAGAATGCTTCCCGGTTACCAGACGGGCTGCTGCTAAGGTTCTTCCTTATCTCCGTGGCTGATTTTGAGGATAATTTAGAGGCTCTAGCCTCATCTATTGCGGTTTGCAGTGTAATATCCGTTCAAGCTAATAACCTACGCTGCAATCGGATATCTCTGACCCCACAAATTAGCTGGTCCAGGAGGAGATCTTCTAAGTAATCCCTGAAGTCACAATACAAGGCAGCAGCTCTTAATACTGCCATGTATTGACTGATAGGCTCCCCCTCAGGCTGGATCTGCTGTCTGAATGCGTAGCATCTGGCAACTCTAGATGGTAAGGGCGTGTAGTGCCCCTTCAAAGTGACTAACAAGGTTTCCCACGGCACATCGTGGACCATCTGAGGTGCCAGGAGTGCCCGGGCTGTCTCAAACATGTCATGTCCGCAGACACTTAAGAACACAGCTAATTTCCTGTCCCCTGGGAAACCTTTATAGTCATTGGCAGTCAGGAAACAGTGGAAACGAACTTAGAATGAGTCCCAGGTTTCTGCTGCTTGATTGAAAGCTGCAAACGTCGAGAGGGTGGCCATGTTCGTGATCCCTCATCTGTCTCTCAGCTTCTTTCAACTTCTCGTAGCCGTGATCAGCTCAATATCTCAGCCCTTTGGTGGCTGCCGCTCAACCTGCCTCCTCACAAAAATCCCATAACTCGTTACCAATTTGTTCTGTTCTGAGAACAATGTATGAGAACAGAGGCGAAGCTAGGTAATTCGATTGTTTATTAAACAACAACAGCTAACAACAGACCCGCTCGGTGCTGAGGACCTTGGAGAGCGGGCGGCTTCTGAGGCACTGACAGCTCTTATATATGCAGAGCTGTCAGCAGCTGGGCCAATCAGAAAGTGCCCATTTCCCACCAGCTGGTAGCTGTCGATCGAGCCAATTGGCTGCTCCGTCCTTGTTACGTGTGCAGCATCCGGATACAACAAAACTCACTTAACAACGCTCTTGCTTAGCAACCAAAATTTTGGGCTCAATTGTGGTCATAAATCAAGGACTATCTCTGCCTTCTGCATGGCAGCCTTGTCCTAGTAAACACCTTCTCCTTACTGGCAATTTTCCTCTCTGTTAGAGGCACCAAAATAATCCAGACGATATAAGGTTTTCTGCTGGAGCAGGGGGCTGGACTAGATGGCCTCCAAGATCCCTTCTAACCCTACTATTCTATGGTTCTGTAAGGATATCCTTTTGGAGCAGGGGGTTGGACTAGATGACCTCCGAGATCCCTTCCAGCCCTAGATTGCTGTGCTGTTTCAAAGTGTCTCTAGTGCCAGGGTTTGTGGTCCTTCCTTCCTCTCCTTTTTTTCTTTTTCTCTCCCTCCCTCCCTCCCTCCCTTCATGTATCTATTTATATATCCATGCATCCATCCATGCAACTATATGTCATTCACTTTTCCCCCCTCCCTCCCTCCCCCTCCCTCTTTCTTTCTTTCTTTCTTTCTTCCTTTCTTTCTTTTTCTCTTTTTCTCTTTTTCTTTCTTTCTTTTTCTCTCTCTTCTCTCTCTCTCTCTCTCTCTCTCTCTCTCTCTCTTTCCCTTCCCTTCCTCCTCTATTGCCATCCAGCTTATTCAACCCAACACACACACATACTCAATTTAAGCAAATTCCCTTGTTTTGCAGATTTTAGAATCAGAAGGTAGCTTGGAGCTCTTATAGTTCAACCTTTTGCTCAAGGCAGAAGACCTCATACATACTCAAGTTCACAGACATCCCGGGATTCCTGGCTTGGCTGCAAGAACTGCAGGCAGCCTTCTCCACCTCACATTTCCTCCTTCTCACACCCCATGTGAGGCGGGAGGCCCAAGAGAAGGTACCTGGTCTGGGCACACAGCTCTCCACAATGGAGCCCTTCCCAGGGAGAAAGCAAGAACTTACTGATCCATCCCGAAGGTGACCTCCAGAGTGGCAGCGGCAGCGGTGCTCCAGGAGGGCAGCCCTCGGGACCCTGGGAAAGAATCTTGTGCAGCACAGCGAAATTTACTTGAACAATCGGGAGTTGCCGCTTTGGGTCCTATAAGTCTCACTTCAATCTGGAAAACGCTGCAGGTGGCAGAGAGAAACAGGATTTCACCTGGCTGCTTTGCTCTGCTGCCTGCAGCACTTTTCTGATAAAGTCAGACCCAAAGCTAAATTTCGCTGTGCTGCGAAATATGCTCTCTCTCCCAGCAAGAGAGCAGTGGAGAGAAGCAGCAGCCACTGACCTGGAAGCACAAGGAGCTGCTCCATGTGTTCACCGGTGACTTTATTCCCTCTCCACCACTCTCTTGCTGGGAGAGAGAGACTGTCTTTTGCAGCACAGCACTTTGGGTCCTGGTAAGTCTGGAAAGTGCTGCGCCAGAGAGAAACAGGATTTCACCTGGCTGCTTCTCTCTGCCTGGCTTTCCAGATGGGACTTACACTTACAGGACCCAAAGCGCTGTGCTGTGAAAGATGCTCTCGCTCTCCCAGCAAGCCTGGAGAGAAAACAAGTCACCAGAGAACATGTGGAGCTGCTTCATGTGATCAGCAGCTGCTTCTTCTCTCCGCCTCTGCTGTTTCTGGGAGAGCTGAGAGCATCTTTCACAGCACAGTGCTTTGGATGGGTCCCCAGAAAGCCAGGCAGAGAGAAACATCTAGGGCCGGTACTTCCAGCTCCCATGAGGAATCAAGGCTTGGAGCAGTTTTGGAGTTTGTTAAAAAGGACTGCTCCTCCACCCAGCCATGTGTTTTCAACCCCAGGCTGCTTGGAGTGAAAAGCTACTGCAACAGCCAGGAATTGAAAATGCATGGCTGGGGCAGAGGAGCAGTCCTCCTTAACAAACTCCAAAACTGCTCTAAACCTCAGTTCCTTGTGAGTGTTGGCTTGTCTTCCCCTCTGCCACCAGCTGTGGGAGGAAGGTAAAGTTGTGTGCCAGACACACGAACCCGGTGAGGATGGTGGGTGGGGGGCACGGCAAGCTAGGCCATAGCCACATGGCTGCAGCATCTAGGGTTTCCAAGCCCGGGGATGGTGGGGGGATGGCAAGCAAGGCCACAGCCAAGCGCTGTCAGCTTCATGAACTACGTGAGCCTGAGGACACGGGGGGGGGGGGCAGTGGCAAGCAAGGCTGCAGCACCAGTGGCTTTGTTATGTACGCGAGCCCAGGGACGGTGGGGGGGATATCATGTGCTTACCTGTAGGCAGGAGGAGGAGCTCCATTGGGGTGCAGACACTGCAAAAGGTGAAGTCAGCTTAGGCAGGCAAGCCACAGAGCAGACTGTGCATGCGCAAGCGCCAATGCCAGGGAGGTCAGGTCATGTGAGAAGTGACTGACAATGCAAGGAATGTAGCTGGGCCATGTGGGGAAGCAAAGGCAACATATATAGGGCTGGGATGGGCAGGACAAGCATTGAGCAGGTGGGTGGGGCAAGCGAGTGTCGAGGGGAAAACCGGGCAGGGGGTGGGGCCAGCCAGAGGTCACTACTAGTTTGGTGACCCAGGCCAAATTTCCCCTCCCGGTTTACCCAAACTGGTGCGAACTGGCTAAATACCACCTCTGAAATAAACCCAAAAATTACAGGCCAATCACCTGCCTGCCAACAACAACTGAATTGAGCTCACTGCTGAAAAGCACTGAGAAGTTTAGCAGAGACATTGAAATGCAATTTGGCATTGATAAATTTGCAACAATCGCAATTTGCTATTTAGGCAGGAAAAATTGTTGAAGATGATGGATTTAATCTTGAAAATGAAGATAAAAACAGTAAAATCAGAAGAAGGATACAAGTACTTATGAATTTTGGAAGCTTCTGACCTGTTGGACAACCAAGTCAAGGAAGCTACTTCAACAAAATACATAAAATGAGTCCGGAAAATCTTGAGATTAAAGCTTACTGGAGGAAATTCCATAAAGGCAATTAACACCTGCAATACAATACTCAGCTGAAATAATTGATTGCACTCAGATAGAATTTAATAACTTGGATTGAAAGACAAGAAAATTAATGACAATGCATCATTCTCTGTACCCAAAAAGTGATATTGATCAATTGTACTTGCCTAGATCTCATGGTGGCCCTTACAGGCAAAACAAACTTCTATGAACTGGAAATTGAATTTGAGTGATTGTGGAGGAAGAAATCACTGGTTGTACTAATTGCAATAGGAGTCCTTGAAGCAATACCCAAAGGATTGCCTAAATACATGGATCTTAGGTTCCTGGTTAGGACTTGTACTGTTAAGTTTTTACCAGGCCCAGACAATGAATTGAATTGAAGATTTAATAATAATAATAATAATAATAATAATAATAATAATAATAATAATAATAAATAATTTGCGTCCTTGAGTCCTTGGTTAGGACTCAAGCTGCTGAGCTATTATCCAGCCTCAAAGGCTGTAAATCTCACTAAAGATTAACCACCACCACCACCAACAACAACAATAATAATAATAAGTTTAATAAAAATATTAGTTTAATAAAAGAACACAGTGAAGATCTTGTGGGACTTTTGAATACAGACGGATTGTCATTTGGAACATAACACGCCAGATATCACGGTTGTTGAGGGTCGAAACATACAGTTTATTGATATCACTGTACCAGGAGATGTCAGAGTCGAAGAAAAAGAACTGGAAAAAATCATGAAATATTGCGACCTGCCCATTTAAACTATATGGCTATGGATGGAACATGTAACAGTGATACCCATTGTCATCAGAGCACTTGGTACCATGTCCAAGAATTTTACAAAACACATCAAAAAATTGCAGCTTTCTGCAATAACACCAGCAGAACTGCAAAAAATTGTGCTACTCAGAACATCATATATTTTAAGAAGATAATTGGTTGATATCTAGGATGCTGGCAGCAACCCATATCAGCCATTAGCACCAATCAATGGTATTTGTGACACATTTTTAAATGTCCAATTGACTGAGTTTCATGTTTAATGAATAAAAGAGATAATAATACTATCATGCCAAGAAGAATAGGTGGCAGAGGGCTATTGCAAGTCCATCAAACTGTAGAAGAAGAAAAGTTAAATTTGAATGTGAACCAAAGTACAGAAAAATTGCTGCAGGCTGTTAAAATGGAGAACATTATTAAAACAACAGAAACAAAGGTAGAATATAAGAAAAAAACAGCTAAATGATAGATTAAATGGATGGAATGGAAAACTAAAGCTTTGCATTGACAGCAATTGAAAAACATTGAAGGAAAATGTGATAACAACTTGACATGGGCATGGCTTAAGATGGGAACCATCAAGAAAGAAAGAAAGAAAGAGAAAGTTTAATACTCACTGCTCAAGAACAAGGGCTACAAACTAATGCCATGAAAGTGAAGATACAAAAAACCACCGATAATCCAAACTGCTGACTTTGCAATGACAAAGTTGAAACTATTTCACATTTAATATGTGAGTACAGCAAAATTGCACAAACTGATAACAAAGCTAGACATGACTGAATTGCTAAACTAATCCACTGGTCATTATGTAAAAATACGATTTACCTGTATTTGAAAAGTCATGGGAACACAAAATGGAAAAAGTTGTCGAAAATGAGAAGGTGAAGATCTTGTGGGACTTTCGAATACGGACAGATCATCATTTAGAACACAACACACCAGGTATCACTGTTGTAAAAAAGCGTACAATTTATTGATATCGCTGTACCAGAGTTGAAGAAAAAGAACTAATAAAAATAATGAAATATTGCAACCTGGCCATTGAAACTATGTGATTATGGATGAAACGCGACAGTGATACCCATTGACATCGGGGCACTTGGCACCATGTCCAAGAATTTTACAAAATACATCAAGAAATTACAGCTTACTGCAATAACACCAGTGGAACTGCAAAAAACTGTGCTACTCGGAACATCATACATTTTAAGAAGATACTGATGATCTCTGTAAGAAAGACAAAATAGAATGCATTTTCTTCAACGTCCATATAAATGCAGTTAAAGTTATGCTGAAAGCAAACAATTCAGACCAGCAATTTCACAATACCACCAAAGAAGAAGATTATTCTGTGTGCAGAAGTTCATTGATGAACCAACGCAAGTATCACTGTGGCCTTGTTATGCCCAAACAATAGAGAGATGTGTGAAACAGGTCACAGAGGCAGCAAGCAGAGTGTATACATAGGAGAAACTTGAAGGTTGTATCAGGAGCCAAGAAACAAGTTGGCAGCTGATGTCTAAGAACAAATCAAAACAATACTTGATGAAACTCGCTTAAACATTTTTGTAACTCAGATAATTGCTTTCTGTGTTAGCTTATCATTGCATGGATTATTTTTTGCTTAGCTGGATAAGATTCATGCAAAAAAAAACCCTTTAATTTTTGTAGCACACTGTAATTTTGAGAAGATAAAGTTAACAGTATTTGCGTTATAAGAGACTTTTATGCGGTATATTATCAGACGTGGATTTACCATACTAAGCTAAATGTTTTGCAATTGCAAAATTAACAACAGATTTGAATTCTTGGTGTAAAAACACGTATTTTTAGAACCCCTCACTGAAAAAAATTGTAAAAAATATTTTTTACCCCATTAAATGACACACCCAGAGGAGTCAGACAAAGAGTCTGCACAACTACTGGAAGAAAAGGTGTTTACCCATCGCAAATATACAGTGATTGAAAACAAAGAAATAATGATCTGTTATAACAGATCAAATCAGGCAAGAAAACTATATTTGAAATGAATGCACCAGTTCTGAAAAGAACAACAGCCAGAATCAGAAAATACAGTCAGAAAAAACAGAACAGAGTCTAGCAGATCAACGCCAATTTATAATATGAAATAAAGTATTCACAGAAGCAGAATTGGAAGAACGGCAAAGATTTATCCAGGGCAATGAAATCAAAGCTTTGCCAGAAGTAACGCAGAATGTAGAGGCAAACCAAGGGGAGTTGGCAGTAGAGGAATCCAGCAGAGATATAAAACTGTTTTCATTTGGAAACCAGTTTCCAACCTCTCCTCTGCCTCAAGATGAACAAAGCCTCCTAACTAAAGAAGTAAAAAAATTGAAACAAAGAATAACTTAGCATCTAGAACAGCACAAAAACAGAATAAGGCTGCCTGCTTTGAAGCTTCTTCCAAAGAGATAGCTAGCACAAGTGTTAAAAGATGCAAATACTGAAATAGCAAGTATAAGAACCAACTCACTGCAAGAAGCACACCAATTAATGTATAGCACAGCTGCAGTTATAACTGAATGCCTGGGATGAAAAATCAACAAAGAAGAAAAAAAACCAAACAATGCACCACAAAAATGGAAAATCAGACTGGAAAATAAGATCAGAAAGCTTCTTGTTGTTAGTTACGAAGTCGTGTCTGACCCATCGGGCCCCATGGACAATATTCCTCCAAGCCTTCCTGTCCTCTACCATCTCCCAGAGTCCATTTAAGCTCACACCAACTGCTTCAGTGACTCCATCTAGCCACCTCATTCTCTGTCATCCCCTTCTTTTGCCCTCAATCTTTCCTAGTATTAGGCTCTTCTCCAGTGAGTCCTTCCTTCTCATTATGTGGCCTAAGTATTTGAATTTCATCTTCAGGATCTGGCCTTCTAAAGAGCAGTCAGGGTTGATCTCCTTTAGGACTGACCGGTTTGATTGCCTTGCAGCCCAAGGGACTTGCAAGAGTCATCTCCAGCACCATAGTTCAAAGGCCTCAATTCTTCAGCACTCAGCCTTCCTTATGGTATAAGCAAGCTAGAACAGATAGAACAGATGAAAGAAAAGAAGCTGAAGAAAAAGAAAACCAAAGAATATCTAATCAAGAAATACCACTTAGAAACAAGGAAAATCAATGAAGCACAGGAAATAATAAAGCAGCAAATAACAGCTATACCGAAGAAGATCGGCCTATACAAAGCTCGAATTGCAAATTATAGAAAAAAACCTCCAATTTCAGTCCAACCAGAAACATTTCCACCAATCCATCAATGGAGAAACTGCAGTGAATCAGTCAGTACCTGACAAGGAAGAAACAGTGCAGTTCTCGGCGCAGATGTGGGATGAACCAGAGAAGTACAAGAAGGATGCAGCTTGACTGAAAGTGTGGATAAGAATAAAAAAGAAGTTGAACTAGTAATAACAACTGAAATGGTAAAGGAAAGAGCAAGGAAGAGCAAGAATTGGTTAATTTAATTTAATTTAATTTAATTTCCAATTTATATACCGCCCTTCTCCCTGAGGACTCAGGGTGGTGTACAGCCAAGATAAAAAACATAGAATACAAATATTAAAACATTTAAAAATATATATAAATTTGGGCCGAAAGTTAAGAATCACAAACTAATTAAAAAAATTTAAAAATTTCTTCTAAGCCAACCCGGCTTGTTGGAAAAGATGAGTTTTCAGGGAACGATGGAAGGCATTGAGGTCATGGATCCTTCTTATCTCCAGGGGCAACTGATTCCAGAGGGTAGGAGCCCCCACAGAGAAGGCCCTCCCCCTGGGGGCCACCAGCCTACATTGTTTGGCTGATGGCACCCTGAGGAGGCCCTCTCTGTGGGAGCGCACGGGTCGATGGGAGGTCGTCGGTAGCAGCAGGCGGTCTTGGAGATAGCTAGGCCCTATGCCATGGAGCGCTTTAAAGGTGATAACCAACACCTTGAAGCGCACCCGGAAGACCACCGGGAGCCAGTGCAGTTCGCGCAGGAGTGGTGTTACATGGAAGCGCCATGTTGCTCCCATCACTACCCGCGCTGCTGCATTCTGGACCAGCTGGAGCCTCCGGGTGCCCTTCAAGGGGAGCCCCATGTAGAGAGCGTTGCAGTAGTCAAGGCGAGAGGTGACGAGGGCGTGAGTGACTGTGCACAAGGAATCCCGATCAAGAAAGGGCCGCAACTGGCAAATCAGGCGAACCTGATAAAAGGTCCACCTGGTAACAGCCATCAGATGTTCCTCCAAAGACAGCTGCCTATCCAGGAGGACTCCCAGATTGCGAGCCCTTTCAGTGGGGGCCAAAGACTCGCTCCCAATAGTCAGCGATGGAGTCAACTGACTATATCGGGATGCCGGGAACCACAGCCACTCAGTCTTGGAAGGATTGAGCTTGAGCCTGTTCCTCCCCATCCAGATCCATACGGCCTCCAGGCACTGGGACATCACTTCAAGGGCATCGTTGGGGTGGCCTGGGGTGGAGATGTACAGCTGGGTGTCATCAGCGTACTGGTGGTATCTCACCCCAAAGCCACGGATGATCTCGCCCAGCGGCTTCACATAAATGTTGAACAGAAGGGGCGAGAGGACCGATCCCTGTGGCACTCCACAGATGAGAGGCCTCGAGGTCGACCTCTGCCCCCCTGCCAACACAAACTGCGACCGGTTGGAGAGAAAGGAGGAGAACCACCGCAACACGGTGCCTCCCACCCCCATCTCTTCCAGCCGGTGCAGCATGATACCATGGTCGATGGTATCAAAAGCCGCTGAGAGATCTAATAGGACCAGAACAGAGGAATAACCCCTGTCCCGAGCCCTCCAGAGATCATCCACCAACGCGACCAATGCCGTTTCCGTGCTGTGCCCAGACCTGAAACCCGACTGGAACGGATCTAGATAGGATGTTTCCTCCAGGAATTGCGGAAACTGTTGCGCGACCACACTCTCAACAACCTTCGCAATGAAGCGAAGGTTGGAGACAGGACGATAGTTGGCCAATATTGCTGGATCCAGGGATGGCTTCTTGAGGAGAGGCCTCACCACCGCCTCTTTCAGGGCGGCGGGGAAGTGACCCTCACTCAATGAAGCATTAATGACGCCCTGGAGCCAGCCTCATGTAACCTCCCGGGAAGCCAGTACCAACCAGGAGGGACACGGGTCCAGTAAACATGTGGCCGCACTAAGTCTCCCCAAAGTCCTGTCCACATCATCGGGAGTCACAGCATCAAACTCCTCCCAGATAACATTCTCAAGACTGTTCCTCGTCACCCTGCCCTGATCTACCCAGTCAGAGTCCAGATCCCCCCGGATCTGAGCGATTTTGTCATACAGGTATTGTCCGAAATCCTCCGCCCTGCCTTCTAAGGGATCCTCCCGCACTCCCAGGTGGAGCAGGGTGCGGGTCACCCTAAACAGGGCGGCCGGACGATTCCCTGATGATGCAATAGAGGCGGAAAAGTAGTTAGACTTTGCCGTCTTTATCGCCACTAGGTAGGCCTTAATATGCGACCTTACCAGTGTTCGATCAGATTCAGCGAGACTGGCCCTCCAACCGCTCTCCAGGCGTCTTTTCTGGCGCTTCATTTCCCTCAGCTCCTCAGTAAACCAAGGAGCCACACGGGATCGGCATCGGGTCAGAGGCCGCAAAGGCACAACTCGGTCCAAGGCCCCACCAGCCGCCCGATCCCAGGCGGCTACCAGGTCCTCGGCCGAGTCATGTGCTAGATCCTCAGGAAATGGCCCAAGCTCCATCTGGAACCTATCAGGATCCATCAGGCGCCTGGGGCGGATCCATCTAATTGGGTCCACCTCCCTGTGGCGAGGGGTCGCGGTTCGAAGATCTAGGTGAAGGAGTGAGTGGTCAGTCCATGACAAGGGTTCCATGTCTATATCCCCTATAACAAGACCACTCAACCACTGGCCAGAGACAAAAATCAGATCCAGAGTGTGACCTTCCCTGTGAGTAGGGCCATGAACTAACTGGGTCAGGTCCATGGCCGTCATGGAAGCCATGAACTCCCGAGCCACCTCAGACGTTTCACCGACGGATGGCAAGTTGAAATCACCCATGACTAAAAGCCTGGGTGTATCTACTGCCACCGTGGCTATCACGTCGAGTAGCTCAGGTAGGGCTGTTGCCACGTGGCAGGGAGCCAGGTACGTAAGCAACAAGCCCATCTGAACCCCACAGCCCCACCTCACAAGGAGGGACTCACATCCGGATATCTGAGGCACAGTGGTCTCCCTCGGACCCAGATCCTCGTTAATAATAACTGCCACCCCCCCTCCCCTCCCCTGGGCCCTTGGCTGATGGAATGCTCTGAAGCCTGGTGGGCACATTTCAACCAGAGGGACGCCACCCTCCGGGCCCAACCAGGTCTCCGTAATACCCGCCAGGTCCGCTCCTCCCTCTTGTATAAGATTGTGAATGAGGGGGGCCTTATTGACCACGGACCTGGCATTGCACAGCATCAGCCAAAGGCCCAGCTCCTGAGTATCTAAGCCACCTAGTATCCGAGCAGAGCCTTGGGGACCGGGGCAGGCAATTGCTCTCAAACAGCAAGTGCGAGCCCCCAACACCTGATGTGGTCCCCTGCTCCCACCATATCTGCCCCTCCCATTCACCGTGCCGATGGTACAGCCCTCATAGATATCGCCCCCCATCCCTTTTCCAATCCCTCGTCCGGTGCCTCCCGGATCATTACCCTGTGCCGGGCACAGCTCTGACCCTGGTGGATTTCCCCCCCCCATCCGCCATAGTCGTCTTCCCAGTATCTTTAAAAGAATAATTACAACCCCCTCCCCCAGAACCCCTTAAAATCTTTAAAAATTTCCCTAAAAAGCCCCATAAATTCTTCCTTGCTCCATGCCATCTCTCCGGACTCCAAAGTCCGTCATTGAGATAGGCCCTCGATAATGTGGGGGGCCAAACCTGCGAGAGGGGAGAATCTCGCAGGGCGAGGAGTTCCGACACCGAATACATATAGCCATCAGGGGAAACAGTCCAAGGGTGGGGGACCGCTGATGTTACAAGCGTAGGGAAAATTCCAGTCCATGGTCAGGCTGCCAAACTCCACTGTCCTCTCACGACAGTGAGCACCACTGGTTAGCACCAGATGAACATGAATTGTATGGTTTTTGGTTGAAACATCTAACTGGTCTATACCCGCTCATTGACAAACAGTTTAACAATATACTACAGGGAGCTGAAACTGAAGAGTGGCTAACGTCTGGCAGAACCTACCTGATAATGAAAGATCCAGCAAAATGGGCAACATCAGGCAACTATAGGCCAATTACTTGCTTACTAACAGCTTTCAAATTGCTAACTGGTGTGGTAGCTGATGCAGTCCAACAGCATCTAGGTGGATTCATGAACAATATAAGATTATTACAATATAATTGAATATGCAATACTATAGTCAATCTCAACAATTCCATTCATTTTAATAATTTTTTAATTTAAACTACACCAAAATCCTAAGAAAAATGCAATTATTAGCAGTGACTCATTATTCAAATGTACTGAATTTAGAACAATAAAAGATAAAGCAAGTGCATTTATTCTTATATAGCATCATGGGGGGGTTTTAATCCTGATTTTACAATTGTCAATAAAGAGAAAAATATATCTTGGCAACAGCTGAAATCGCCATGTATAGAGATTAGCACAGAATAAATCATTGGATTTATATGCATCTTGCAATTTTGATAATTATACACTTACATAGGATTAGCTAAAAGAGGATTTAAAGAGGTTTGGACAGTAGATCTATCTTTACTATATGATGTTGCTTCCTTGGAGTTTCAAGTCAAATTCATAGGAAAATTGTGAAAAAGAATATAGTGAGTTGAAATAAATTTTTCTTAATTCCTGATGTATTTATTAGTAACATGCCATTTATTTTATCCAAATATTTATTTTGATCCAATCATTTCTCCAACAAGATCACAGCAACCGATAATACCCTTTTTTCAATTACCCTATTCTCATTCCAATATTGTACAATAGTTCATGTTCTAAGAATATGTTCCAAGTCATTCAAGAATCTGAACTTGAATTTTATTTTCTGGTATTAATTATATTCTACAACAATTGTTTGTGAATGTAGGCATAGAGATGAGAAATCTGTTAGCTCTAATTAGGAAATAATAGTACTATTTATAATAATTTTGCCATTTCCTCCCTTCTTCTATTCTTAAAAGCTAGATTAAAAATTAATTTGGACCAATGATAAATGCATGCCTTATTCATTTTATTTATATACCATCAGAATTACAAAATAAGATTGTTTAGATAAATAACAATAAATAAGCATAGTTATAACCATAGTAACACTCTTAGTAGAGCTATCCAACATGATGTGACATTATCTGTGAACAACTTTCCAAAACACCAATCTGATCTCTGAAACAAGGCTTTTCCCTTAGGATGGGAAGCATGGCTCAGAAACACTATCTCTGGGTCCTACTGGACTTCACCTCACATGAACTGAATATATATAGCAGATCTAGCCAGATGACTAAATGATTTTACTTGGAGAAAATAGGGTTGCCTATAATTGGAAGCTAAGCCACTTAGAATTTTAAAGTTCAAAACTAACCTTTCAAATTGTACCGAAAGTACATAGTCCATTGCATTGTGCTGCTGCCAAGTAGTCTTCAAAATACCCCATGCAAAGAACTCCAAGATAGTGATGAATTCCCACTCTGCTGGAAAGCTGAAAGACCAGGAGATGGGATTTCGAGGAAGGAAACGTGAGAAAGTCAAGATTTTTTCCATCCACATCATTGAAATTCTATTTGTATCTGCAAATACTTATTTGCAGGAAAAGATGAAGGTTCAGCTGTCTAGCAAACTACAGACAATAAAAATGAAGGTCCTGACTCCCAATTTCAAAACAAAACTATCAAAAATTTATATTATCTTTCCCTCCTCAATACTTGATACCCCTTCCAACAAAAAATTGATCTAAAGTGGTGTTTTTTATATGAATTTGTCTTAAGAGAAAGACAATCCACAGGCAAGCATGTTGACAAATTTTATCCAACTTCTTTTGATTAACAGGAGGAAGGATGAAATTTCAATATTTACCTTGTTCATCACAGTTCTATGTTCTCTGTGAAGAGCTACCAGGAAGCATTTAGGATATTTTAATGCTTATCAATAAAAACTTCATTAATTTAAAATTGAAAAACCTGTAGTTTTTCAACTACAGGTACTAATATCCCTTATTTATCAACAATGCTAACCTAATTGGTACCAATCTGAAGAGGTAAGAGTTTAGGATGATCCCAAAAGTAGTTCTATTTGGAGAATTCTATCCAGATGTGATTGAAGTCTCAAGATCTGATAACAGCAATTCTCTTTGAAGCAATTTATATAGTACTGGATGTGCTCCCCTAAAAGTTGTGTTCATTCTTGCACTTTTTCTTTTTTACCCAGAACATTTCATTTTGAATTGGTAGATAGCAATTTCACTATTGTGAGCATATGTTGACTTTTTAAAAACAGTTGGTTGTCTTGAATACCCTCTAGACAGAAAAATAGGACATAAATTGGATAAATAATATAATACTATTAAGAGATTAATACTCTTTCAGTTAAAGTAAACATTCTCTAAGTATATTTATATATATAAAAATAAGCATTCTAAGTAGGCATGATGTTTTCTGAGAACCTAAATGCTAAGATTCCAATAAAATAATAACAAAATACCCTTCCCTTTAAATCAGCTAGGCAAGTTGGATTTTCTGTCTTCCAAACCCCACCCTGCAAGATTGCTTCCTGTGTGTTTGTGTTCTATCTACCGTATTTAGTTTAAAAATTCTAAAATTTATTTGTATTTGTATGGATTTCATTTGTTTTTATTTAAGAATTAAATGTTTATTCATAAGCATTTTAAAGATTCAGTTCAGCATTTTCTTCTAGTGCCGCAAAATTATTTGCATACAATTTCTCTACATTTTTTCCCATAAGTGATATAGCTTCTAAACCTAGTAAATGCATAGTGTGGTAGTCACTGAAAAAAATAGTTGTTCTCACTCTTTTTCACTTTTCAGCTACCCTAAATTTAGCACTTCTAAGTTTTGTGTATAGTATTATAGGCTTACTTCTTATTATCTGAAGCTTTAAAACTTTCAATCAGAAAAACTTTTATTATTATTAAAGAGTAATTTATTAATTGTATTATTAAAAAGAAGAAAAGGAGACCTGTGAATACCTTGTCAGATATTTATTTTTGAGGGTGACATTTATAATTTTTCGGGTCGACTTTGCTGATGAAAACTAGATTGGCTATTCTGTCAGAGCAGCAAGATGTTATTCTCAACTTCCTGCCTCCACAGGAAATCTTCATTCATCACCTCACCTCATTGGAAGATATTGTGCCAAGTATAGCAGTCCCACAGAGTAATTTCAAACCTCTGTTACAATTGTCAATCATATACATGTCAGTTTTATTATGCTTCCTCTACCCCATTGCCATTCACAAAAATAAACTATAAAAATAATGGCATATTATTCAAAAGTCAATATGAAGAGGTGGATTGCAATTATCATTTTAAAGCTTGTGCAAATTAGCACTGATCCAATTCAGATCACAATTCAGATCCAATTTGAGATGCACAAAATGATTCAATTTAAAACTGTGTTTTGAAATTTGAAGGCAAACTAATTTAATTGCAGTCATTTTGAAATTCAGTTTGAATAACAATAACAACATCAACAGTAACTAGAAGTGGCAGTACATGAAGACAACAGAATAGAAGAGAAAGAATTGGAGATTACAAATATCTACAAATAGCATTAGAATGATTATAGCAAAAGAAAGCAAAATATTTAGATTGGAAAATTGAAATTGAAAGTTCATGGCATAAACCAGCTGTAGAGGGTCCCAGTTGTTATTGGCATACTTGGTGCCATACCAAAAAATCTTGGAATGCACTTAATAAATCTGCATTGACAAAATTTCCATCTATTAATTGCAAAAGGCCACACTGCCTAGATCCGCAAATAAACTATGCTGATATATTACAACATCCTAGGTTATTAAGAACTTGATGTGTATAAAACCAAATTTAGTTATAGAATTGCCAGCCGTAACTTCACATTCTTGTGAATAAAGGAACATAGATACATAGATACATACTATATGTGTCTGTGTGTGTGTGTGTGGTGTGTGGTGTGTGTGTGTGTGTGTGTGTGTGTATCTTCAAAGCAACCTTTCATTGTGATGGATTGGCCCAGAGGGTTCTGACCAGTTCTGGAGAACCGGTAGCAGAAATTTTGAGTAGTTCGGAGAACCAGTAGTAAAAAATCTTTTTTTTTTAATTGAAAAAGTTTTACAATTACATTTTCTCCCCAATTCCCCCCCAACCCCCCCAAGCCCCCCTAACCCTCCCTAACCCCCCTAGCCCTCCCCTCCCCCCGGACTTCCACAAAATATAATCCAAATCAAAATCCCCTTTTTATAACACTTGAACCCCTACACCCCCTGTGTATTTTTCACATCTTCACAAAATTCAATTATTCTATCCCTATATAATACTTTCAGTTAAAGGCTATCTGATATTTCCTAGTTTGATATTTATTCTGCACATAGTCTATCCACTTTTTCCACTCCCATACATAAGTCTCTTGTGAGCGATCTTTTAGATATGCTGAAATCTTCGCCATCTCTGCAAAACTGGCCATCTTCAAAGTCCATTCTTCAATAGTAGGCATAGCTTCATTTTTCCAATATTGACCTATCAGTAATCTCGCTGCTGTTATCATGTACAATATCAACTTTATTTCACCCAATGTAAAACCCTTAACTATACCCAATAAAAACAATTGTGGAGAAAACTGGATTTTTTTCTTCAAAACATTCTGCATGACCCACCAAATTTTTATCCAAAAAGCCTTCACTTTCTTACAAGTCCACCACATATGATAATATGTGGCATCTAGACAAGCACATCTCCAGCATTTTGGTTGAACATTAGGGTACATACACGATAATTTCTTAGGATCTAAATGCCATCTATAAAACATTTTATAAAAATTTTCCCTCAAATTCTACGATTGTGTAAATTTAACATTCTGAACCCATATTTTTTCCCATGTTTCCAACATCACTGGTTCTGCAAAATTTTGTGCCCACTTTATCATGCAATCTTTAACCAATTCAGTTTCTGAATCCCTTTCTAACAAAACATTATAAACCCTTTTAATATGCATTGGACCTTTCTCTTTTATATGTCTAACCAATTCTTCCTCATGCATCATTATACCAGTTTTTTGGTCCTCTTTCCATCTCAGTTGAAGTTGATTATACTGTAACCAGGTTAAATTAATCCCTTCTTCCAACAGCATTTCTAAAGTCTTCAGTCGCCATCTGCCCGCATCTGCAAAAAGAACTTCTTTATATAAAACCCCCCCGAGTGACATTATATTTGTATTCCACATGATATGACCAAGATCCAGCCATAACAGTATTTTGTAATCCCATTTGAGTCGGTGCTTCTTCCAAACTCTCATCAAAGAGTTTCTACGTATGTGGCTTTTGAATATGTTATCCACTTTGTTCTCATAAAATAAGTAAGCATGCCAGCCAAATTCAAGATCAAAACTTTCTATATTCAATATTCCAGTCTTTTTCCTTCCAAACCAATCGCTTGCGTCAAAGCTGCTGCTTCATAATATAATTGTAGGTTTGGAAGTTTAAGACCTCCCCTTTCTGGAACATCTTGCATAATTTTCAGTTTAACTCTCAGCTTTTTCTCATTCCAGACAAATTTATTCAGTCCTCTTTGCCATTCTCTCAATTGTTTATCTCTTTTAAGCACCGGAATCATTTGAAACAAAAAAAGAAATCTTGGCAAAATGTTCATCTTGACTGCTGCTATTCTTCCAAGTAGAGACAGCTGCAGTTTTTTCCAGGTCTCCATATCTTTCTGTACCTCTCGCCACAACACCTCATAATTATTTTGAAACAATTTCATATTTGATTCTGCAACCTAAACTCCTAGATATTTAACCTTTGGTACTATCTCAAAACCTGCCTTGCTTTCAAGTTCCTGTTTTCGATCTTGTGTCATATTTTTAGCTGTCATCTTAGTTTTTTTCTGGTTCAGTCTAAATCCTGATACTGTACCATATTGTTTTATAATGTCTTTCATCTGGATTATTGATTCCATCGGCTGTGTTAGGGTAACAACCAGATCGTCTGCAAATGCCCTTATTTTGTAATCCTCTTGCCTTATCACTATTCCTTTCAAGGTGCTCAAGTCCCGTATTGTATTCAACAAGACTTCTAATGTTAAAATAAATAACAATGGGGATAACGGACAACCTTGTCTTGTTCCTTTTTCAATATTAAAGTCTGTTGTCAAACTTCCATTAATAATAATCTGTGCCTTTTGTTCTTGATAAATTGCTGAAACCGCCTGTATAAATTGATCCCCAAAGTCCATCTTTTTTAAAGTCTTTAATAGAAAGTTCCAATCCACTCTATCAAAGGCCTTCTCCGCATCCAAAAAAACCAGCATTGCAGGGATCTGTTTATTCTTCTCAAGATATTCCAGTAGATCTATAACTTGCCTTACATTATCCTTCATGTATCTGCCTTCTATAAATCCCGCTTGATTGCAATGAATCACCTCTTGAATAACTGGCATCAACCTGTTGGCTAGTACTTTTGCAAATATTTTATAGTCATTATTCAGAAGAGATAGTGGTCTAAAATTCTCAGGTTTTTTAGGACCTACTTGTTCTTTCGGTATCAATGAAATGTATGCTGTTTTCCATGATGGGGGTATTTTACCCCCTTGTTGTATACTGCAAAATAAATCTTTAAGATGTTCAATCATTTTTGCTTGTAAAGTTTTATAGTACACCGCAGTTAGACCATCCATCCCAGGAGCTTTAGCTGTTTTAAATTGTTTAATTGCAGCAATAATCTCCTTAGCTGTTATAAGATGATTCATTCTCTCCTTTTGTTGATTAGTAATTTTTGTAACTCTTATTTTCTAGATATTTCTCTATAAGTCCATTCTGTGTATCATCTTTGGCATATAATTTAGTATAATAATCTACAAAAACTTCTTTAATTAATTTTTGTTGAGAAATTTCCTTCCCTCCAATATCAATAATATCAATAATCCGTGTACTCTGCTTCTTCCTTAGTGTATAAGCCAACCATCTGCCCAGTTTATTAGCGTTGCAAAATGTGTTATGTTTCGCAAATTGTAAATTTGTTGCTGTTTGTTCCGCCATAAGCATTTGAAATTGATCTTTTAGGAGTTTTATAGCTCCTCGTATTCTTTCATCTGTAGGGTTTTTTATAAGTAACTGTTCTTTATTCTTTATTTCTGCTTCCATTTCAGATCTTTTCTTTTGTCGATTTAATTTGTGTTTAGAGTTCATATGGATGAGTACCCCTCTCATATACACTTTACTCGCATCCCACACGATTTCAATAGGGGTACCCTTATTCAAGTTCATTTCAAAAAATTCTTTCATCTGCTTTTTAACTTCTGTTATATTCTTTTCATATCTAAATAGATTTTCATTTAATCTCCATGATCTTCTCTCACTCTTTCCCATCTCAATTTCTATCCATACCGGGCTATGGTCAGTTAAAGTCCTTGGAAAAATCTTTGTTCTTTTTGTTTTTACAAGTAGGTCAGCTGATAGTAAAATAAAATCAATCCTAGAAAAAGATCTGTGTCTATCTGAAAAAAAAGTAAAGTCCAATTCTTTTGGGTTATATATTCTCCAAATATCTTTTAATTCCAAATCTTCTTTCATATAAAAAAAAGTCTGTGGTAGTCTAATCCTTTACTTCGCCGAACTCTTTTTATCTATTTTAGAGTCAATTACACCATTCCAATCTCCCATAATTAAAATTGATCTATATTCCCATTGCAATATTTTAGAATGCAAAGTTTTGTAAAAATTGTCCTGTTGTTAATTAGGAGCATAAATTCCAATCACTAGAATTGGGTCACTTGCTGTGTGCAGTTCAATTGCTATAAACCTACCACATTCATCTGCTTCTATAATTTTAGCTGACAGTCTTTTATTTATATAAATAACCACACCATTCTTTTTTTCCAAATTTGAAGCTATAAAATGTGTTCCTAATCTTGAATTTATCAGATATTTTTGGTCTTGTGTTCTGAGTTTCTTGTAAACAAATTATATCATTGTTAAATTGTCTCAAGTATGTAAATAATTTCTTCCTTTTCTGTGGTGAATTTAATCCATTCACATTCCAAGATAAAAACTTAATCATCATGTACACTTTTTTGAAGCGACAAGCACATTTGCCGAAGATTTTCCGAATCGGTAGTCTTTGGCTTTGCTCCCCCCATGGCTTCACATTCTTGTATATTACCCTTGACTCCTTTCTTATATTGCTGGGGCTTGGGCCTTTCCTGTTGTTGTTTTTCTTTGAGTTGCTTAGAAATTGCTCGAGTTATACGCTGATCTTTAGCTTCACACATCCGGGCTAGGTCCAAAGCCACTTCTCTTGTAGTCTTAGGTGGTTCAGTCACAATTTTTGAAGGAGGATCTAGCAGGGGCTCATCCAGAAAACCTCCTGTAGCTCCCTGCATTTCCATTGCCTCTAGTTCCAACTGCTTAGGTTTAGGCTGCTCTTCCATCTCTCGCTGAAATTGCTTCTTCTTATCACTCTCCTTTATCTCCAACACAGAGGATGTACGTGGGAATGGTGAGCTCTCTTTAAAGACATTAGAATAGAATTCTTCCGCCTTCTGAACAGTATTTAATCGGTATCTTTCTCCCTTATACCTCAAGATTATACCAGTTGGAGCATCCCATCTGAATGGAATTTCTTGTTTTTTTAATTCACTCACTAGAAATCCAAAATCCTTTCTGTCTTTTAACATCTTAGGTGGTAGTTCTTTATAAACTCCAATCTCCGTTCCCTCCACTTGCACAGCAGAGAGAAAAGACTTTTGCAAAATATCATTTCTCATTTTTCTATCTGTAAAGTATATCACCACATCTCTGGGCAATTGTCTTTGTCTGGCCACCCACGAATTCACTCTGTACACTTTATCCATTTTGCAAAAAATCTCTTCAGGGCTAATCTTTAACAGCACATCTAGAGCATCAGCACAAGTCTGTCTCAGGTCTTGTCTATCATTCTCTTTTAAGCCCCTCAACCTTATGGCAAATTCCATAGACCTGAACTGCATCATTGTAATCACATTTTCAAGTCTCTGCATTTTATTGTCAGCATCAAAGATTTTAAAATCAGTCTTCTTCATTTTGACATCCATTTCTGATTTAAATTCTTCCACCTTAGCATCAGTTTTAATAATTGCTTCTGACAATCCAGTCACCACTGTCATTAATTTTTGGGTCACCTTGTCATATTTTTCTTGCACCACCTCTTTAATTTCTTTAATCTCCTGTTTAATTTCCTGTTGTGACTTTTTAAACTTCTCATCCAAATTTTCATCTTGCCTCATCAGAGCCTGAGTAATGAAATCCTTTAAGCTTTCAAGATCAATCTCTTTTTTCTGGCTCTGCTGGCTGGGAGGCTGCTGTTCAGGTTTATGTGTGGGGGGATCCCCCCCTGCCACCTTCACTTCCTGTTTAGTCTGCTTAGAAGCCATCCTGCCACGTAGTCTACCTTTTCCAAAAAAGGAAATCCTTTTTCCCTTTCCTCCACCACAAAGTCCTCTAAAAAATTCCCCCAGGTTTAGTCCAATTGTGAGAAATAAAAATTAGGATTATTCCTGTAAAACCATATAGCCTAAGTTACGCCATTTTAAAAACATGTCAAGGCTTTTATTTTACTCTGTATAACCTGATTGTAACCTGATTATATAATTTAGCTGACAGTTTAAGGAACGTGAGAACGGAATTATATGTTTCCTGTGTTCTTGAGGAAGTTGTGTTCTTGAGAAAGTGTTTATCTAGCAGGATGTATGCTTCAGGTCAACTTGACCTCGTTAAGAAGGGGAAGTACGCGAATGCTGATCTTACATGTATAAGCAATATTTTTATGTAGGGTATTTTTATATATTGGAATTATGGGGACTTTCCATAATGTGAATATCATGTGTTTGTCTATTATATAAGGTTTGAAATTGTACTCAAGGGACATGCTTGTATCCTGTAAGATGTAACCTGAAATTGTATAAAAGACGGCAAGAACGAATGGTAATTTGCTCTCTCACTTTGAGGGAGACCTTTGCAAAGAAATAATTAATAAATTGTATTCTTGTCTTATCTCTCAACTCTCTGTCGGTTATTTTCTGGGTGACAGGCATTTCCTGTGTATCACAATTGGCGCTGAACAGGGACCTTGAGGACCTTTTGTCGGGGAGGCAAATAAATCTACAAAGCGCGCTAAAAACACTGTTTTGGTGTTAAGGTTTGTTTTCTTGCCGGACAGGAGCAGCTTCTCTAATAGTCCTGGGACGGAGACTTGGAGGTTGAGACAGGAGACAAGAGGAATGTTCCAGGGGACGACACTAGGAGTGAGTATTCTTTTTCTATCTGGGATTATTATTAGGTGTGTTTGGTGAGTGTGTGAATGTGACAGTATGGGGCTTTCTTGGAGTAAACGTAGTAATAATACTAACACTGAAATACCCTCTATCCCCCCGATATCACCTTTAGGGGAGTTGTTAACTCAATGGACAGAAGATTGGTTGAAGATTTATACCAAACAGTTGGATAAGGTAGCTATGATAAATTATTGTACTAGGGTGTGGCCGACGTTTATACTGATAAAGCCTAATTATAGGTGGAGTAAGTTTGGGGAGTCTGATCCGTATTGGATAAATGCCTTGAAGAAGGTATTGGAAAGCAAGAAACCTATTTCTCAGTTGCCATATGTTGAACCGTGGTTTCATGTTTAATGGTTTGACCCGTTTCCCCCCAGAGATTCTAGAGTGTTGTATGGGGAAGAGGAAGAAGAGAAAAGGTGGGACCCCTTGGCTTATGCTACATGCCCGCCTTTACCTCCTCCATATAACCCGAATGCTGCTGGGGCAGTGGGTGGCTTAGCTGAGGCAGCTGCTGCTGGGAGCAGTGGGGGAGTATCTTCAACAGCACGGCGATATCAACAGGTTAAGAGGGAGTCGGAGGAATTACCAACACCTGTAAGACCTCCTTCCCCTCGTAGGACACGTTTACAAACTAAGAAAATGTTGCCTTTAAGGGAGATGCCAAATGGTTTAACTGGTGCAGGCCTTCCAGTGACAACGTTTGTGAATGTGCCCTTAACATCTTCAGATTTGAGAAATTACAAGAGTAATATGCTGTCTTTGCAAGTGGATCCGATTAAGTTGTCAGAATCATTGGATCTGTTTTTGGGGCCCAATTTGTATACGTATGCTGAGTTACAGCATATATTGGGTTACCTGTTCTCCCCTGAGGAGAGGTCACAAATACGGAAAGCGGCTATGGCCTATTGGGATAAAACCCAGGTCGGGGCTGCTCAACCCATGGCTGCAGAGATAAAGTTTCCATTAGCAGATCCTGGTTGGAATAATAACAATGTAGCTGACTGGGGGCAAATGGAAGACCTGAAGAGAATTATACTTCAGGGAGTTAAGACAGCTGTACCTCAAGGAAAGAATTTAACTAAAGCTTTTGAGGTGGAACAGCTGCGGGATGAAACACCTTCAGTGTTTCTGGAACGTATTAAGGACAATTTGAATAAGTATTCTGGTCTTTCTCCTGAAACGCCAACTTATGAGTCCTTAATGAAAATGCAGTTTGTGACAAAGGCATGGCCAGACATCAAGAAGAAGATACAGAAAATTGATGACTGGGCTGGGTCTGATATTACCGCTCTGTTGAAGGAGGCTCAAAAAGTGTATGTCAATAGGGAGGAAGCAAAGACTAGGCAGAAGAGTCAAATGATGGTGTCAGTAATGAAGGCTGCAAATAAACCAGCACACAGGAAAGAAGTGATAGGGAGAGGTAGAAGTTTTGGTAAAAATCCGTCTACTGCATTGAAACAGTGCCCTGGGATAGGAAGAGGGTTTCCACAGTTGAGAAGGCCTGGAGTTAGTGGCCAGGAAAATAGGAAATGTTTTGCGTGTGGCAAGGAGGGGCATTTTGCTAGAAATTGTCCAGAGAAGAGGAGGTCCCAGAGGATGGAACCGCGCCTCTATACCCTTATGGGAGAAGAGGATGATTAGTGGGGTCAGGGGCTTTTGATAGAGGGATCCTACCAAGAGCCCTTGATAAATTTGTTAGTGGGACCAGAAGAAGAGGAATATGTGTTTTTGATAGACACAGGAGCAACCAGAACTTCTATTTGTAAAATACCTAATGGAATGCATCAAACAGGTGCAACCATTAAGATAAGGGGTGTTCAAGGAATACCTTTTGAAGTGCCATTGTTGAATAATATGACTTTGGGTTGTGGAAAGCGGAAAATCTATCTAGATGTTATATTTGTACCAGAAGCTGGCATAAATTTGCTTGGAAGAGATGTGTTATCACTTCTTGGTTGTGAGTTAAAATTCTCCTGTAATGATTCTATAGTTAATGTGTTGACTGAAGAACAGGAAAGGAATATTGATCCTATTGTGTGGGAACAGGAAGGTAATAGGGGTGTTTTAGATATTCCCCCATTGAAAGTGACTTTGAAGGAAGGGACAGTTCCTGTGAAGGTTAAGCAGTACAATATTCCCATAGATTTGAGGAGAGAGTTAAAGCCAGTGATTGAGAAGTTGTTAGCTGATGGATTGATTGAACCTACTATGTCCCAATATAATTCACCTATATTACCTGTTAGGAAGCCTGATGGGTCGATCAGAATAGTGATTGATCTGAGGAAAATAAATTTATTGGTTGCCAATAGACATTCGATCGTGGGGAATCCTTATACGTTGTTAGGAAGAATACCACATAGTCATACATATTTTAGTGTGATAGATTTGAAAGATGCGTTTTGGACATGTTCTTTAGATGAAGAGTCAAGAGATATTTTTGCTTTTGAATGGACTGATCCAGATACTCATAGGAGCCAGCCATATCGATGGTGTGTTTTGCCACAGGGATTTTCTGAAAGTCCGAACTTGTTTGGACAGATGTTGGAACAAGTGTTGGAAGGATTTTGTATTCCTTCTGGGTTGCAGGTGTTACAATATGTAGATGATTTGTTGTTATCGGGAGAGAAAAAGGTTGATGTTGAGAAGGGAACAAATGCATTGTTAAATTTTCTGGGAAAAAGTGGCTTGCGGGTGTCCAAAAGGAAACTTCAGTATGTGGAGTTAGAAGTTAAATACTTAGGTCACTTGATAAGCCAGGGGAGTAAACGGATAAATCCAGAGAGAGTGGAAGGAATAATAACTCAGCCTTCGCCAAAAACTAAGAAGGAAGTTAGGAAATTGCTTGGTTTGGTGGGTTATTGTAGATTGTGGATTGATGATTATACGGATAAGGTGCGGTTTTTATATGATAAGTTAATAGAGGAAGAACCTTGGATAGTTGTATGGAAGGAAGATGATGAGTCTAAATTGAGAGAATTGAAAAGATCTTTGATGCAGGCTCCGGTTTTGAGTTTACCAGATTTGAAGAAACCGTTTCATCTGTTTGTGGCAGTAGAAG
The DNA here is from genome assembly GCA_022577455.1 of Arizona elegans. Taxonomy (NCBI): domain Eukaryota; kingdom Metazoa; phylum Chordata; class Lepidosauria; order Squamata; family Colubridae; genus Arizona; species Arizona elegans. The sequence goes on from JAKOOJ010000004.1 coordinate 87,642,000, forward strand.
ATGGAATTGCAAAAGGGGTGCTTGCTCAAACCTAGGCGGGAAAGAAGAAACCCATAGCTTTTTTATCAAAATTAATGGATCCGGTAGTACGAGGGTGGCCGTTGTGTGTACAGGCAGTGGCAGCAACTGCTTTATTGGTGGAAGAAAGTAGAAAATTGACATTTGAGGGTGCATTGGTTGTGAGTAGCCCACATCAGGTTAGAACTATCTTGATGCAGAAGGCGCATAGGTGGTTAACTAATGCAAGACTTTTAAAGTATGAGGTTATTTTGTTGTCTCAAGAGAATTTGGTTCTTTCTACAGATAGGAATTTGAATCTGGCAGAATTCTTGTCAGGAGAGAGACAGGAGTGGGATTCTATAAGGCATAACTGTGTGGAAGTAATTGATTTGCAAACTAAGGTTAGGGAAGATTTAGAGGATAGTCCATTAGAGGGCGGTATTAACTTATTTATTGATGGTTCTTCTCGAGTTGAGGGTGGAAAGAGAGTCAACGGATATGCTGTTGTAAATGGAGATACTTCAGAGATTTTAGAAGCGGGGAAGTTACCGTCTGAATGGTCGGCACAAACGTGTGAAGTTTTTGCTTTATTGCAAGCTCTGCATTTGTTGGCTAATGAAGTGGGAAATATTTATACAGATTCAAAATATGCTTATGGTATTTTAAATACTTTTGGAAAAATCTGGATGGAGCGGGGATTGATTTCCACTAAGGGAAAAGAACTAAAACAAGTTGATCTTATAACCGCTGTTTTAAAGGCAGCTGAAGGTCCTACTAAGCTTGCTGTTATACATGTTGAAGCTCATAAGAAGGGAACTTCGAAATTGATAGTGGGAAATAGGTTGGCAGATGAAGCAGCTAAGGAAGCAGCTTTAGGGGAAGAGGCTATTATGGTTTTAGTTCCAGCTTTGACTATTAATGTGACGCCGGTATTTACTAATGATGAAGAACAACAAATGATAAATGAGGGTGTGCATCCGGTGAATGGAAAATGGATAACTAAGAATGGGGTGCAAGTTTTGAATAAAGCAATGATGAGGAATGTACTTGAACGTGTGCATGAGGGAACTCATTGGGGAACTCAAGCTCTTATTGATTTTGTTAAATGTACATATGTGTGTAGGGGGATGTATACAATAGCTATGCAAATATTACGAAAGTGTATACATTGTGTAAGAGTTAATAAAAAAATTATGAGAAAACAACTTATGGGAGGTAGAGAGTTGGCTGTCTGGCCTTTTCAACGAATCCAAGTGGATTATACCGAAATGCCAGCGGTTGGAACTCTTAAGTATTTATTGGTTATAGTGGATCATTTGACGGGATGGGTTGAAGCTTTTCCTTGTGCTAGGGCAAATGCTCAAATGACTGTTAAAATTATATTGGAACAACTGATACCACGTTATGGGTTAATTGAATCAATAGATAGTGATAGAGGTACACATTTTACAGCCCAGGTGGTGAAGCAAGTAATGACTCAATTGGGAATTGATTGGCAGTTTCATTTAAGTCATTTAGCTAGTTCCTCTGGACGTGTGGAAAGAGCTAATCAGACTATAAAATCTGTGTTAAAAAAATTAATGCTAGAATTAAAACTGCCTTGGACGAAATGTTTGCCTTTAGCTCTATTGAGAATAAGAACAAGTCCGAGGAAGGATATAGGAATATCTCCTTATGAGATGATGTTTGGATTGCCGTATACAGGAAAAGTTGGAATGCCCAGAATAGAATTGAAGGATGTTTTTCTAAGAAAATATATACAAGGACTGTCCCAGTGTTTTTCTCTTTTAAGGTCAAAAGGATTATTGGCGCAAACTCCACCGCTTGATTTTCAAATCCATGGATATAGGAGTGGAGACTGGGTCCTGATCAAAGCACTTAAGGAGAAAAAGTTGCAGCTGGTGTGGGAAGGCCCGTTCCAAGTTTTGCTGACTACTGAATCGGCTGTAAGAACAAAGGAACGAGGTTGGGTGCATTATTCCAGAGTGAAGGGACCGGTGTCTTCGCCATATGGATGGACAGTGGATACGAAATCTACAGATCCGCTTAAACTGACCTTTCGTCGACAACCCTTAGATGATTGATGGCCAACGGATGGAAGAAAAGTTCTACGAAGAACTTTGTATTTGGTTGGGAGTGATATTAATTTTTGTTATATTTTTGATTGTATTAAGAAGAGATATAATTGAATGGTGTAGATCTATGCTTTGGTATCCAGTGGATGTAAGTTCACCTCGACAGATTGATACTTTGGTGGTGAGATAATAATATTTTATCTGTCTAGAAACTATATTTCTGGAGGGAGACTAGTCTGCTAGGAAAGATGGGATATATAGTGTTTCTGTTTATTCTTTTTGAGGTGCAGATAGGGATGGAAAAAGAGATGTTGGATGTGTTACATGATTATCCAATAACATGGCAGCAATTATGTTTCCATACTGAACTCGAGCACCAATATTCTTTAGTAGAAACACTAACTCTGATAGAAGGTGCTGAAGAAGCTGATATATGTATACGATCATCTTTTGTAGATGGTATACCCTTGGGCAGATATGCCAATTGTAATAACACATATGACATTACCCCTAAATACACTGATTTGTCAGATAGAATGGAATTTTTATATAATCAATGTACTGATCTTTATGGTAATTATACTCCTTCATATAAGAAGTTCCGTATTTTGGAGGAGGGATTACACTTTCCATATTTTGAAATAAAAGCCCCTTCGAAGTTAATGTTTTTATGTGGAAATTTGGCTTTGCCTAAATTGCCTTATTTCTGGAGGGGGAGATGTGCTGTTGGTTATCTTAAGGCGCCTTTACGATATACCAGAAGTATTGCTGAACGGAGAACGAAAGAAGGCAATATATTTCTGGATTTAATGAAGGTGGCTTTAAACAGCACTTCCTTTTGTATCAGGGGTGAGACAACTGTCTCTGATATAATGGCTACATGCTTTGTGGGAGTACCAGTTCCGGGAAAGTTTTTGTTTGAAGAAGCAAATATTATAATAGAACCAAATAATCTTAATTTATCACATATTATAACATTGTTTGGGAGTCCACAGAAGCCAACTAAGTGGATTAATCAGAAAAAACTGGTGATTGAAGTTAAAACAATATTGCCAGCGTATGATTGTGTAATATATAAACATCCTGAGAAACGACCAGAGAAGGTAATATATGTTCTGGTACCTACTAAAAAGATTTTTCACTGCTCAGAGACGAAGGAAGTGGAAGCTATAAATCAGGTTCTATATTTGCCTAAAGGTTGGTTTCTCTTTTGTGGATTATATGCTTATGCATATATTCCGGCACATGCCGTAGGTGGTCCTTGTACTATTGGCCGTTTAACTACTGCTATGGCTGTTGCACATTTCAAGGATATAAACTATAAAACAAAGTTTCATTATGAAATGATGAATGCAAGTCTGTATCATACTGACCGTGTTCAAAAGAAAGTGATGACTAAGGTAACTACACATGAAGGTGTTGAGAATGTAGAAGGACATGGAGATGGAGAAATTCATAGGCCTGAAGGAGAACCTCATTTAATTATATATGTTCCTAAAGATCCTGCTAAATGGCATATTACTCCAATAGAGTCATATGATCATGTTGGAGAAGGAACGTATAAAGGGATTTATAGAGGTAAAAGAGATGCTACACATTTGGAGTTTGATGCTAACTGTAATGATGAAGTGGTAGTATTAAATAAGGTTCAGGCTGGACTTTTAGGAATGTTTCCATGGATATCTACACAATACAATCAGAATCAACTTGGGCACCTAGCTTGTGCTTTAGCTAAGAGTATAAATGAAACATCATCTGCTATTGCTGCGTTAGCTGATGAGATGGGAGAAATAAGACAATCATTATTACAAAATAGAGTAGCTATAGATTATATGCTATTAAGAATGGGTCATGGACCCCAAAAAATTGTCGTGTATGTACCCTAATGTGCAGCCTAAATGTTGGAGATGTGATTGTCTAGATGCTACATATTATCATGTTTGGTGGACCTGTAAGAAAGTTAAGGCTTTTTGGATAAAAATTTGGTGGGTCATGCAGAATGTTCTGAAGAAAAAAATTCAATTTTCTCCACAATTGTTTTTACTGGGTATAGTTAAGGGTTTTACATTGGGTGAAACAAAACTGATATTGTATATGATAACAGCAGCAAGATTGTTGATAGGTAAATACTGGAAAAATGAAGCGCTGCCCACGATTGAGGAATGGACTTTGAAGATGGCCAGTTTTGCAGAGATGGCGAAGATTTCAGCATATCTAAAAGATTGTTCACAAGAGACTTATGAATGGGAATGGAAGAGGTGGATAGATTATGTTCAGAACAAATATCAAACTAGGAAGTATCAAATAGCTTTTATTTGAAAATGTTATATTAAGATAGAAATATTTTAAGGTAATGAGGATGAAAAATTTATTTGAAAATGTTATATTAAGATAGAAATATTTTAAGGTAATGAGGATGAAAATTTATTTGAAAATGTTATATTAAGATAGAAATAGGTTAATGTAATGAAGATGAAAATTTATAAGGGGGAGGGAGGGGTTCAAGTTTTATATACAAAGGAGGGTTTTTCCTTTTACTTGATATGAGTATACTGTGTGGAAGTCTGGGGGGAGGGGAGGGTTAGGGTGGGTTAGGGAGGTTGGGAAGTTTGGGGTGGGATGAGGGGGGGAAAAGGGGTGAAAATGTAATTGTAAAACTTTTGCAATAAAAAAAAAAGAATGGGTCATGGGTGCGAGGAATTCCACGGCCTTTGTTGTTTCAATATATCCGATCGATCTCAATTTATAGAATCTAAGATAAAAACATTACATAATATTACTACACATTTGACATATGTAACTGAAAATACAGCTTTTAGGGGAGTTTGGGATATATTAACTTCATGGTTACCCAGCTTTGCATGGTTAAAAGAACTGTTTGTAGGTATATTATTAATTATAGTTATATGTCTGATTTCTTGTCTTTGTATTAAATGTATACCTGTTTGCTGTAATGTTTGGAAGTGTTGTAGCCGAGTAAAGAAACAAAAGAAATTAGTTGGGGATTCGCATGGTGGCTTAGGGAGAAGAGAGGTTTCTATAATGTTGCAAGATATACATAGTTTACAGGAATAAAAGATAATGAAGAGGAGAAAGGGGGATTGTGAGAAATAAAAATTAGGATTATTCCTGTAAAACCATATAGCCTAAGTTACGCCATTTTAAAAACATGTCAAGGCTTTTATTTTACTCTGTATAACCTGATTGTAACCTGATTATATAATTTAGCTGACAGTTTAAGGAACGTGAGAACGGAATTATATGTTTCCTGTGTTCTTGAGGAAGTTGTGTTTGAGAAAGTGTTTATCTAGCAGGATGTATGCTTCAGGTCAACTTGACCTCGTTAAGAAGGGGAAGTACGCAAATGCTGATCTTACATGTATAAGCAATATTTTTAAGTAGGGTATTTTTATATATTGGAATTATAGGGACTTTCCATAATGTGAATATCATGTGTTTGTCTATTATATAAGGTTTGAAATTGTACTCAAGGGACATGCTTGTATCCTGTAAGATGTAACCTGAAATTGTATAAAAGACGGCGAGAACGAATGGTAATTTGCTCTCTCACTTTGAGGGAGACCTTTGCAAAGAAATAATTAATAAATTGTATTCTTGTCTTATCTCTCAACTCTCTGTCGGTTATTTTCTGGGTGACAGGCATTTCCTGTGTATCACACCAATTAAAGGTGAAAGGGAAGCAAAATCAGGCTTATTTTTAAAAGAAATTTTCTTTTCCTCAGCTTGTTACAGACAGTGCTACTTTGTAACTTGTTAGAATAACTTTACTAATCCACTCTCGCTTTCAGCTCGTTAACGCTGAAGCCAGGCACCATTTTCAAGAGACTTTCACTCATTCACTCTTCAGTTTTAAAATTAATCACAGGGCTAGTAATACTTGCAGTTTCGTGGTTCAAGTTGTGTTCCACCCTGTTTGTTTGAATTTGCTTTGTTTTCAATGGAAAGGTTGCTCCTGCTGCCTTGTTCTACGCTGGGTAGACTCGTCCCACGCTGTCCGGAGTCTCAGCAAGCTGAAAGGGAGCCGCGCCTGTTTCCTCCCCAGAAGCAAAAAAAATAGCTATCTGGGGGCTCACAGGGGCTCAACCTGCTCCTCGCCGACTCTACTCCTTCGGATTGGGGAACTTCCGAGCCGCTTTTCTTGATCGAAGCGGCTCTGACAGGCAGCGGGGCTGGCGGTCCAAAAACTGGACCGTCTTTCGGCAACAGGAAGCAAACCCTAACCCTAACCAGTAGTAAAAATTCTGACTGGCCCCACCCCATCTATTCTCTGCCTCCTGAGTTCCAGCTGATCAGGAGGAAATGGGGATTTTGCAGTAACCTTCCCCTGGATTGGGGAGGGAATGAAGATTTTACAGTATCCTTCCCACCAAGCCATGCCACGCTCACCAAGCCACACCCACAGAACCAGTAGTAAAAAAATTTGAAACCCACCACTGGATTGGCCTATGTACTGAACTGATGCAAAGGCTACACCGACTACACGGCTATACTGGTACAACCATGCGACAGGATTTGCCTAAAGAGTCAGATTAAATCTGTTCCCAAAACCCATTTCAATATTGTGGGAATATATAATTCAAATTTCATGCTGGATCAACTATCACCTGGATTAATGAGTGTCAACGTTAGATTCTCTGGCTCCTGGGCATTCACCATAAAATGTACTATAAGGCTAATTAACCAGGCATAGAATTGACAGGTTACTAGAAGGCAATTGAAAGCAAAAAAAATGGCCAAAGGAAGAAAACTATTCCATTATTGAATGTATCTATCAATTGAAAAAAATAATAATCAAAATATGGATTTCAAAAGTGAATGTACCAGCTTTGGAAAAAAACACATCTGGGCTTCAAGTTTAATGAACTTATGAACAAAAAGCTGTTGTTTCTTCATGTTCAAAATTACAGTAACATTGTCTCTCTGAGTAGAAGATATTCCTATATCTTCGGGGATGGTTGAGGGGAGGACATAATAAGGCTGCGAGTGATTTGTTTCATTAAGAATAACATAGAGGAGGCAGAAACTATTGGGTTCACTGACAAAAAAGGCTGGAAAATGCCTAGGTTCAATTGGTGCTCTGTAACTACTACATACTATTTAATAAATTTTTGGCTTGATCTTATCTATGCTGAGTAGAAGACTTGCAGGGAAAGGTTTTATTTGCTACTTTATGTCTTCCATGTGGACTGAAAAATCATCCTCAAACTTAGTGGGGCAAGACCAAGGGGGAAAATAGTGAGTATTTAGCCTCCTCTTTCATGAACCTACTTCTAATAACAGGGTGGTATTGAAAGCACATTTTGGGACTTGAAAGGTTGATTTTAGGAATTGAACTATTCTTATGGTACAACACTGGAAAAGGAATCAAGATGGGTGTCATACAGAAGCTATGCGATTGGTTTGTTTCAAATAATTTGAGTGTTGCAGGAATATAATGGCCACCTTTTGTCTTGAGGAATTTAAAGATGGCAGATGCTCCTTAATGCATTCTTTGAGCAATGTCATCCTTATACGGTTGACAAAATGTAGGACTCCAAATTTATTTAGATTCATCAGCATAAGATCAAGATCATATGCTCTGAGTTAAATCCACAAGGGTCTGATCTGAAGTTTCTGCTCATTAAGGGCATGTAAGTATTTATAAATCAACAAAGCACAATGATTGATTGGGTTAACAATGCATGGCATAAGTTTTAAGTGAAGAGAGAGGTCTTAATATGGCATATAGGGTAATAGTGACTAGGACTCCATGGTTTGTTCCTGTTTCTGCCTTAATTGAGAATGAAAGAAATCCATTTAATACAGATAACCAGCATTCCATGGGTTCTAGAACAATATGATGTCATGCAGAGAGAGGACATCAGTAAAGCAGGGATCACTGAGTGATCACCCAGACATCCATTCCAGGCTAGAAGAATGACCTTATGCTGGTCATTTCAATGTCAAACAGAAGCACTGTGCATCTGGACTTGGATAAGTTGAGATGTTTATAGTTGTGTCTTGGGGATGAGGGAAGTAAGATGGAGTATCAGTTCCTGCTCTCCTTTGTTGACAGCTTTCTGTGTCTTTGAGGAGAGGCAGTAGCATGAGATGATTTAGCAATGAACAGCTCAGAAAATTGAATGGGTGCTGGATCATTACCAGCAGTGGGAGACTACGTCAAAAATATAGTTTTGATGTCTGGTATTTTTTCCTTCAGGTTAATGCCTTTGTATTGATACCCTCCCTTGGAGTTTGCTTAGCCTATCTCATAGCAAGTCTGGCAGATGTACTATTTTTTGAGGATGTGTCTTTATGGCTCTTATCTACAGGCCATGACCATTTGTCACTTTTCTAGTGATGAGGTCATGGATTAACTAGTCCTTAAAGACTCAGATAGTTTGGATATGATTAATCTGCTCTAGGAATATGTTCATTTAAATGTGTCTGTTGAAGAGAGATGGCTCAGAAAAACTCAGGAAAATTGATACTCTTTGAATTGGGTAAATATTGAAAATATTTCAAATCAATTGTTCTAGTTAGTCAGTTTAGGAGGCAAGATTAGGAGATCACAATAAATTTATGATTGTTCCATTTATGGTCATTCCATAAATGGAAGGAATGAATTTTTAGAAGGAGATGTATAGAAGAAATAAGTGCTAAAAATAAATAGACAGTTTCAAAAACTGTTTAAAATATAAGCACTTGTTTTCCTATTATATTTTCTAAGACTTTGGGCTTAGTATGCGAGATGACATGACACAGCAAGGTAGGATGTTTGGTGCCTCTAGGCATTGATCTTTCTGAGACATTCTAAGCAGGTTAGAAAGTTTTATATCCATTGGAAAGATCCTTTAATTACCATCTTTGGTGCTATGTAAGCTTTGGTGTTATGTAAACTTATACAGGACACCTTGCCAAAGTTATTGATTGTTTGAATCTCACTTGCATGTGACACTGGGTAGCACACATAATTAAAATAAAAGTTAAACAACATAATCCATCAATTCAAACCAATTAAAAGCAGTTAAAATTGTAATTACAAAAGGGCAGTGAATAATACAGTCTAATTTTTTTTTACCAACCATTGAATATTATTATTTTATTTTATTTTTTTATTAGACCTTGAATATACAAAATAAAATTGTAAGCATCATTTCAAGTCTTTGCTTTGATTGTAAATTGTTTCTAATTAATCTATTAATCTAATTGAAAGCAATTAAGTAAGGGAACATTCACATGATAGCAGTATAATATATTGTGAAAAAATAACTATAAATCAGTAAATAGGTAACTCAATCCTGCCTGTTCCTGCTAAAAAGACTATAAATTGGGGGAAGTAGGTGTTGTAATAAATCACTAAGGTGAGTTTAACCATTAAATAAAAGAAACCTTTAAAAAAACTCAATTTATAAACTCATGCTTATTAATTATTGTAAGAATTTGAAACACGTTTGATTCAAAAGCATTATCTGCATGGAAGTATATTTTGGCTTAAATGTTGAATTAGAATGCTGTTTATAAATGTTTATAACTTTCCATTGAACAATCTATTTTGAGCCTTCTAAAAGTCTCCTTGTACAGAAGAAAGTCATAGCGGTATAGACCTGATGTAGGTGCCAAGCACTCTAAATTCAATTTGAGTCTGTATTATGGCTCTCATTTATTATTCAGTTCTGTTTTTTTCAAATTAAAACAACAAAACAAAAAGTTGAGTTCTACATGTTTCCCTAATGTACTGTTTTAAAAATAAAATTGATTCAAATTTACATTTTTATGCTGACTTCTGAAACATATACTTTTTAATATGCACTTCATTCCAGTAGATGGGGTCCTTGTATAAATGTTTTTCTGGAGAAAACAGTATGAACACACACTTCATACTGTGCTGTCCCTACCACTGATTCCATTATTCATCATCAGTTTTAATTTTGTATTTTGCTTAACATTCCTCTATATAAGATTTTGTTACTGGAAACACTGGATGTTTCACTGCTCTGCTTTCCTCCTCTCTAAGCTTTACCTTGCAGTTGCACTAATAGGCCAGTTAAGTGCCACCATTTAGATTTTCTTAAGAAGTGCCAGTTTACTATGAAGTACTCTGTGCAAAAACAGCATCTAAGAGTTTAATCTGTAAGAAATTTTAAAAGGCAGTTCCGTTATCATGTAGTAGTAATACTGAATGGCTTTCAAAGTCCCTAGGAAGTCTGTGAGCAAATCAGTTGCCCGCCTGTTCTTGGTTGGTGTTTTATTTTGTTGCCTTTAAGTCTTGACAACTGTTTGGGCAAGTCCCTGAAATATTTTCTTGACAAGATTTCAGAAGTGATTTGCTATTGCCTGCTTTCTTGGGCTGAGAGAAAGTGACTGGCTCAAAGTCAGTCAGGTAGCTTACCCTAAGGCAAGACTAGAACTTATGATTTTCTGGGTTCTAGCATGATGCCCAAACCAAATCCAAACCCAAACCCAAACTCAAACCTTGTTTCTCTTTCATACTGCCTTAAATAACTACATTTTAAATAAAAAGGAGCCCTTTATTTCACAATATTTTTAGGACTTTCTGTCCCTAACTCATCCAAGCTCATAAACAAATTTTTTTCTCACTTGAGAGTGCTGATTCTTGGTACTGAACAATGTGCTAGTGACATTAGTCAGCAGATTATGCAGGTTTATTGTCTAATATTTGGGAAAATAGAAATTTTACATTCAAATTTGATCTCTTGAATTCTGATGCTGTTGTTTATTATCTCATATAAGAGGTAAAATAAAAATAGACTAATAATATATTGTTTTGTTTTACAACTTTAAGAAAATACACAGATCTCTTTGTGTATGAAGTGTAATCTGTTGTTTTCTTAGTCAGCAGAAAACAATACTAGCAAACAGGGATGTCCACAGTAGCTTTTCTCAATGGGATTCCAAAAGGAAAGGAAATTTCTCAAGATGGTGCCACTGACGGCAGCCTCAATGAAATGCTGTCTAGTATTTCTGACTTCGTCTTAATTTTCTGTGACTCACTGCATATTATGTACACCAAAGGCGAGATTCTGATCATCAGACAATTTTCTAAGGATATTCCTCCTCTCCTGTCTTTGCAAATGTGGAGAGAAGTTGTGTGAATATTCTGATCAGAGAAACAGCAGCTCTCTTCAGCAACCAAAAAACCAAAGGACACATAGGAGAGGACAGTGTGGAGGCATGCTGGCGAGAATTCTGCTCCCATTGCTTCAATTCACTAGTCAATAAAATGAATGAATTGCTTCTCCTAACTTGGAACAACTCTGAATTTTTCTAAACAACAGTTCTTTGCTTTGCAGAAACTTGGCTCAATGAGATTATTGAGGACAGTGTAGTACAACTCCCAAAGTTTCAGATTCAAAGACCAGGTAAGATTAGAGAGACCTGAGAAAAAGAGACGATGGGGAATCTGCTTCTATGTTAATAACTGCTGGTTAGCAACCACTTAGCAATCTGGCTAAACCTAACCTTGAGTCAACTATGGAATAAATGGGATTTGTCCAGTGAAACAAGTGGGCTATTCTTCTTACTGTGTTGAAGCCTATTGAATAATGCAGGGAGTCTCTTCTGCTTTAATGATCTGGAGATCATTAACTGTGGAGTAGGAATTGCAGAATTTACTTAAGAGTATACAACCCCCATGATAATTAGGAGAAGGGAAAATGTTTGATTCCATTAAAATGAGCTACTACTGAAATGCATGTCTCAGTTGCCCCCAATTTACACAATGAAGTTTAACTACAAGTGGGCTTTACACATCCTTTCTCTCACTAAACCAACAATTAGAACCTGCATGCTGATTGTGCAACCCTATTCACTACTTGCTGAACTTGGAGAAGTTATTCTGTCCTATTTTTCTTTTCTTATTTTTCTTCAGTTTTCCTTTTAAGCTTTTCATTCAACATAATGTTTTGTTTTCCTTTTAAGCTTTTTAAAGCAGTTTTCCCTTTAAATTTTTAAATCACTTTTCTTTTTAAACTTATCATTTCTCTTCACTTGTTGTCTGCATTCCCTTTCCTTTCAAAAATTACAAAAATGCTGTTTGCTTAAAGGAAATTCTGCATATTGTTTTGGACTGATCTCCAAACTAAAGGATGTAGGAGCTGAAACACAAATTTCCTTCCTTCTCCTCCCACCCCCCCCAAATCTAGGGTTGCCAGGTGTCCACTATTTGAGGGGACAGTCCACTTTTTTCACATTATGTTCACTATTTTTTTTTCACAAAATAGTGGACATTTTTTTTTTATTCAAAAGCTTTATGATGAAATGTTACATAATCTAAAGCTGTACAGTCTAAGAGAATAAGGATAGGAAAATCGTGTTTTGTCTTTTTTTTCATGTTAGAATGAGACAAAGATCAAATGTTCATTGCAATAATCACATTTTACACAACAGCGCAAAAAATGCATTAAAGCAGTTATCTTTTGATATCGAAAATGTAGTGCTGAAGGTTTTTGCCAAATTTTCGAATTCTGCGAAGAAATGAGAAGAGTTGAAATCATTTTTTGAGTTTTGCGAGTCAGAATTCCATGAAGTTTTGCGCCATGTTCCAACACATTGGTTAAGTTTGTTTAAAGCGGTCGAAAGACTTCTTTTAAACTGGATACCTCTAAAATCGTATTTTATTTCTCTTGGATCTGATGAGTGCCATAAGGTTATCTGGAACCTTATTTCGGATCAGGAAAATGAATTCGCAAAGGACGATGAACCAACAATTTCAGAACTGTATTTATATTTCACGCACTTCTTCATGTCAATAATGCAAGACACCCTACTGAAGCTGGAAAGCAAAAAAATTCTTGCATGTGATCTTCACATTATCATGTGTAAGCTGCGTGATTCTTTGCAAAAAAAAATACGGTGAGCAGTTTTTTGGAATGAAAGTTTTATTTGCCTTACGTAAAAAACATTTGCCTGAGAATGCTGTGCAAAAGTTCAAGAAAGAAGCCATCAACGTGTATCAAAGAGCCATTGCATACCTAGAAAAGTGGTATAATTTCACCGATTCAGTATATGAGACGCTAAATTGTTTCAATCTAATTGATTGCAATAATCCTCCAACTTTAGAAGAAATGATGAACATCTGGTTATTATCACCATGGCGAGAAGAACTTCCACCCAACACTCTCTTCGATGAAATTTCTGCCTTAGAAGAAGTTTATGTTCATCTGCAGGGCGATTCATCCCTTGATAAGTACTTTTTCAAGAAAGAGCCAGCTCCAAGTTTACTGAAACTGTTCCAGTATTGTGCATCAATTCCGGTATCAAATGCAAACATTGAACGAATTTTTAGCGTCATGGGAAATTTGTGGACTGACGAACGTAACCAACTGCTTGTATCAGTTCGAAGTGAACTATGTATATTTTTTAATATTTCTCAACGTTGTACTGAAATTAAAGAATTATTCCTTAAACACAAAGAATTGATCAAAGCTGCGCAGTCAAATAAAAAATACACATGAATGCAAAGTTAAATGTAATTTAATATTTTACATATTATTATAATATATTTGATGTTTTGAATTTTAAATAAAGTTTTGAAGTGATTATTTTAATACGTGTTAAAATGTTTGTAAGAAAATATATAATTTAATTGTATTTTTTTTATTTTTTTTTATTACTTAACACCCCCCCCCCCCCGCTTGTCCGCTATTTTTTGGAAGCAGACCTGGCAACCCTACCCAAATCATGCTACCTTTATATAGCCTACAACAGCAATTTGATGAATTAAAGATCAGTATTGCTAGGACCTCCCCTTCCAAAGGAATATAAAGTTGTTTTGATTTACCAAGGGGAAAATAAACAAATATTGCCATAAAATACTGGAAATCATTATGGATCTTTTGCTAATATTTGAACAGAAATGACAACAATTTTTTATTTGTGAATGGAAAAGGGGGAATTATAGGAAGAAATGATTATGCTCATAATTTCATAGGAGCTGGGGAAGCATTAAATTTGTTTGCACTTATTTCAAGGAAGATCCAAAGTCATTTCCTTAAATATTATTTTTTCTAATTTTCTTTTTTCTTTTTGCATTTTATATTTATCTTTCTTCTTTTTAATATTAGTTTGCATTATCTTTTAGCATTGTGTATATACATGTATATTACAATATATGTATATTTGTATATATGTAAATGTATGTGTATGTGTATGTATGCATATGTATGTCTCTCTCTCTTTCTCTATGTGCATATATAAATGTCTGTCTTTGTATCCTTCATGTCTTTTTAGATTTTTAATCAGTTCAGATGGATAAGCTGGTAAATGATTGCCTGATTCACTCAGATAAAGATAACTTCCACATAACCTAAGAGATTATATTTTAACTCAATTATATCTAGATCTAACCTAGATTAGCCAAACCAGGTTCTGAAACTCATTTCCAGGGAAGTTTGTGGCAACCTAGATGGGGATAAATCAATTTAATCCTATGTTGGTGCTTTCTGGGAATGCTTGAGGTCTGGGAATTTTCCATAATTACTCATGGATAGAGTCACATTTCCCATTAGTGGAATGTGCATGATCTAGGAGTCTCCTTAGGCTCAAAGAACAGATGGCAGCTGTGGCCAAGAAGGTTTTTGTATAACGTTATCTAATGTAATTGCTCCTTTACCTGGGTCTGGTGGCCCTTCAGGCAGTCATTCATATTCTTATCACCTTACAGTTCATCTGCTGAACTGAGGTGTACATGGATCTGCTTGGGAAATAGTTGCATATATTTTAATGTTAATTGTATAGATAAGCCATCATTTTTTTCCCTCTTAGAGTATTTTTTAATTCTTCTTACTGCATTTGTGTGTGTTATTTTTTATATATGGTATATATTTGTCAGCTGCTTAAAATCAGTCTGAAATAAATAAATTAATTGTATACACATGGAATCTGAAGCAACAAAGGAAAAAGAGGTCAGGGACAGCAGTTTGCAAGTGAATGGAGAAAAGATTACATTATCAGCAATTTTAGAGTTATTTTTAAAGGATGGTTTGTCACTATTATGAAAAACAGTTAAGTCTAGGTTTATGTGTAGCCTTTCCACATGAGTAGCTCCTATTCTAACAGTATCCCATCAGTGTCTACTACCCATTTTTTTTTTTTCAGGTTGGCTAATAGATATCAATGGGAAAGTTAATTCTTTAGCCACTAAGCCTCTGGTCACAGAAAGCTGATAGATATAATTTAATAGGCAATAAGAATAATCTTGAGGAAGAAGAGGCCCAACTAAGACAGTGGTCAGACAAAAAAAAAAGTTGAATCCAAGGTATAAAGATGATTTGAGAAAGGGTCTTGGATTTGATTATCCTATTTTTGTTGAAGATGAAGGAAGGAAGGATAGGTGCATTTAGACTTGCAAGATTCTGTTGCTATGACATTATAATAAAAGTGCTATCAACATTCATAACTTTAGTTTCTTAGTCTGATCTACTTTAAATTCCTAACATGTAATCACAGACAGGTAGTAACCCTTAAAAACTCTTCAAAAAGGAGAATGGACGGAAGAGAATGCCGATTACTAGAGCAGACAATGCATGTTAGTGGCAGTTTTGGTGCATTGTGCACCAAAGTGCTTAACAGGAACTTGAGAAATCCCAATCTTTGACCATATTACCCCCATTATCAAAGAAGCATTTTAGATTATTTACATAGGAAGAATTGGGTCATGAGAGGAAAACACCACTTTAATGCAGAAATGGTAAAGACAAATTTACTGCAGTGGGCTAGTTGTACAAAGAAGGCAAAGTTATGAGGACACAGCACTGAAAATGTTGCAGATGTGCACAATGCTGCAGATGCTGCAAACAGGTCTCCTTCAGGAGGATGTTCCAGCATAAATCACTTTCTAATCTCAGACAGAGTTAGAAAAGAGTTTCAGTAAAATGAAGATGATTGTCATGAACATTTATTTAAAATCACATCACTTTTTAAAGTGATGTTTGTACAATGCATGTTTTTAAAAATGGAGAGCTTCAACTGTACTTTTTTGACCATCATTCTGACCTTTTCCTCCCATAGTGATGCCTTTTCTCAGAGCCAGAAACAACACAAAGCTTTCCAGTTGAGCATTCTGACAATAACTCTTGGTGCCAAAGTTTTTTTTTTCCAAACAAAAAACAACATAAAAGCATCATCCTTTCAAACAATTACAGACTGTTTCGGTCGGTTAAAATCTTTTCATGCTCACAAATTCTTCAAAATATCAATATATGACACAAGAGAAAATTTTTTACACATTTTATCTTAATTTCATATCATATATCATATTTCATTTTCATGTTTTATTATCTATCCTTTGATAAAATAAATCCCATATCAAATAATATTGTTTATCTTCCTATTCTCTTATTTCAAATGTCAATTTACTCATTTCATCACAGTCCAACATTTTCTTAATAATTTCTTCATCATTAGGTATCTTCTCTCCTTTTCAATTTTTGGCAAATACAATTCTAGCTGCTGTTAAAACATTCACAATTAAATATTGCAATTCTTTATTAAATGTCTCTGGTAAGATCCTTAATAAAAATATTTCTTGTTAAAAGTCAATATGTCTCTTTGTCATTTTTTCCAACCATGTGTGTATCTTAGTCCACTATCTCTTTGCTTCTACGTCCACCACATATGGTAATATGATCCCGCGGTCTGATGATATTTCCAACACTTCTCCGATTTATTCTTAAACATTCTGGCTATCCTTGCCAGGGGTAAGTGCCACCTGTAAAACATCTTATACAAATTCTATTATGTGCTGTAGACATTGTCATTTTATAATTATGCAACCACAATTTTTGCCATTTCTCTAAATCAATACCATAACCAAAATTTCCCCCCCACGCTATCATTGATTCTTTAACTTGTTCTTCTTCCAATTTTATCTCTAGCAAATATCCATATAACTTTTTAATTACATGGTCATCCAAACCCATTACAATTTTATCTAAATTAGTCAAAGCATTATAAAAACCCTCTTGTTTGAGATCTTCTCAATATCTAGAAAATATTTGCATATATGAAAACCAGTCCATCTTACATCCCTGATCTTCTAATTCCTGCTTTAATTTAAGTTCACCCTTTTCAACCAATAATTCACTATATCTAATAATTTGTTCCCTTTTAATTATTACTGGATATGAAAAAGCTTCAATTGTAGATACCCAGACTGGAATCTTCAGATAGTGATATTTTTTAACCTTCTCCCAATTCAACCATAAAGCTTCCCGTATCTGATGTCTTCTAAAGTACCCCTGTATTTTAGTTCCTTTATACCATAGAAAGGCATGCCATCCCATCAGCAAATCATGTCCCTCCAAGTTCAATAATCTAGCATTTCTCAAAGTTATCCATTCTTTAATCCACATTAAACTTGTTGCTTGATAGTATAGTTCAAAGTTAGGTAGGCCAAAGCCACCCTCATTTTAGCATCTTGTAACAATTTTAATTTTATTTTCGCCTTCTTTCCCTGCCAAATATATTTCAATATCATTTTATTCAAATCTACAAAGAATTCCTTACCCAACTTAATCAGAATTGTCTGAAATGGGTACAAAATTCTAGGCAAAATGTTCATCTTAATCGTTGAGATCCTACCAATCAAAGATAGCTGCAAATTTCCCCATTTCATCAAATCTTGCCCTATTTGTTGTTTAAGATTATTATAATTATTTTCTTTACGTGTGTTACACCTTGCTGTCAAATATATCCCCAAATATTTTACCTTATTTGTGACCTGCATCTGTGAAATCTCCATCAATTCCTCTTTTTGCTTTTTCAATATATTTTTAGTCATTATCTTTGTTTTATCTTTATTAATTTTCAAGCCAGCTACTTTCCCGAACTCTCCAATAAATTCTATCAATTTATTTATTGTTATTAATGGTTCCTCAATAATAAAGATCAGGTCATCTGCAAAGGCTTGTAATTTATATTCTTCTTTTCGTATTTTCATACCTTTTATCTCTTTTTCTTCTCTGATGTTTCTATTTAAAACTTCTAAAGTCAATATAAACAACAATGGGGACAGCGGACATCCTTGTCTAGTACCTTTTTCTATTTTGATAGAGTCTGTCAATTCACCATTTATCATTACTTTTGCCATCTGTTTAAAATATATCGCTCAATTGCCTGGATAAATTTCTTACCAAAGCCCATCTCTTCCATTTGAAGTATCATAAATCACCAGTTAACATTGTCAAAAGCTTTTTGTGCATCTAAAAACATCAGCGCCATCTGCTTTTCCGGATGTGCTTCACAGTATTCTAAAGTATCCAGAATTATTCTTATATTATCTCTAATTTGTCTTTTTGGGAGAAATACATTCTGATCTGTATGTATAAAATTATTCAGGTATCTCTTAAGTCTTTCTGCCAGTATTGTAGCAAAAATTTTGTAATCTGAATTTAGCAGGGAAATAGGCCTATAATTTTTGATTTGTTGTGGGTCTGTATCTTCCTTATGGATCAATGTAATGTACGTCTCAGTCCATGATTTGGGTATTTTCTTCTTTATCATCACTTCATTCATGACATCCAGTAATGGGAGACTTAAAGATTCTTGTAATGTTCTGCAATATTCAACAAGTAATATCCTGCAATATTCTGGCCTGGTTCCTTTCCATTCTTCTGTTTCTTAATTGCTTCTGTTAATTCCATCATTGTTATATTCCCCTCGAACATCTCTTCAGTATCTTTGGGAATCCGAAGTAATTTTGCATCTTGTAGGTATCTTGCCCCCTTTTTCTCCTCTATTATCTCTCTCTTGTAAAGTTGTCTATAATATTCTTGTATTATTTTCCCCATCTCTTTATTTCCAAATTTACTTTGCCCTTGATCATCAACTAGTTGAATTATTTCTCTTGATTCTCTTTCTTTTTTCAATTTATGTACTAGCCATCTTCCTGGCTTATTCGCATTTTCAAAGTAATTCTGTTTTGCACTTCTTATTTTTGGGGCTAAATCTTCTTTCTCCATTAGATCCATTTTATGTTTTATTGTGTCCATTTTAATTTTGATATCTTTCTTATATGGATCTTTCTGGAGTTCCTTTTCAAGTCTTTTATAATCATCAGTCAATATTTTAAAGTTCTGTCTTTTCTTAACATTTCTTTTCCTTGTATAGTCTATGATTAATCCTCTGGCATAGGCCTTCATCGCATCCCAATGATTTTGTGCCAATGTTTCCTTCCTGTTTTCTTTAAAGAAGAAGTCCAACTTCCTTTCCATTTTCTGTACAAAATCTTTCTCTTTTAATATTGTGGTATTTAAAGTCAATCTAGATCTTCTTTTACGCCCTTGCCATATCACCGGATTGTGATCTGCCCATAAGTTAGGTTTTATTTCCACATGTTATATATTCAACATCAAGTCCATTGTTGTCCATATCATTTCTAGTCTGGACCAAGATGAATGTCTATCAGAATAAAAAGTATATTGTCTATTTTTTCCATTTCTCTCCCTCCATACATCTTTCATGTTTATTTCCTCTATCATCTTGAAGAAAGATTTCGGTAATGTCTTTCTACTATGTCTTGTTGTTTTATGTGTTTTATGGTCCAAACTTTCATCCACAATTCCATTAAAATCTCCAATCATACATATATTATCATATTCCATTTCAGTTATTTTATTATGTAATTTTCTATAAAAGTCTCTTTGGTTCTCATTTGGAGCATATATTGCTACTAGAAGAATTTTCATATTATTATCAATTAATTCCACCATCAGAATTCTACCTTCTTCATTTGCATATTTTTGCTCTGCCAGTATTACATTTTTGATCTATAAAGCAACTCCTCTCATTTTACTTTGTGATAATGATAGAAAAATTCTTCCAAGTTTTGGTTGTATCAATAGTTGGTCATGCTGTTTTTTAATATGCACTTCTTGTAAACAAATTATGTCAAATTTTAGTTTCTCTAATTTATGAAATACTTTCCTTCTTTTGATAGCTGAGTTTAGTCCATTTATTGAAATTAATTTCCTTTCTTCCATGTTCATACTTTATATGTAGGTTTTGTTGTGCTAGTTGATCTTACTTCACGTTGTTCCTTACGTTCCACAACCCCACCAACAGCTCCTTCTGTTGATTCAAGCATTGCCAGTTCTTCTTCTGTGAATGTAATTGGAACTACTGCAGCTTGTGTTTCAACTTGCATTACTACTTCTTTTTCTTTAAGAAATTCATCATAAAAAGCTCTTGCTTTCTCAATTGTATTCAGCCTATATCTTTGGAGCTGCCATGTGAGAGTTAATCTTTCTGGGACCAGCCATCTATAGTTAACTCCCTTTTGAATCAAGATTTTTGTTAAGAATTCGTATTCTCTTCTCAGCTGTCTAATCTTTTTTGGTATTTGTTTCAAGACAGCCACTTCTTTCTCCTTGTTCTTCAGGGTTTTTTCTCTAGCTGCCTGAAGTATTTGTGTTTTAATCGATTTCTTGGTAAATCTTATGTGTACTTCTCTTGGCAGTTTGTTGCGCATAGCATATCTGGTATAAACTCAATAAATTTCGTCAACCCTATCCATCATCTTCTCTTTAGTGATTTCTAGTGCCTCAGCCAGCAAATTAATCATAATATCCGCCAAATTTTCTCCTTTCTCTTCCTCTACATTTTGGAATCTCAAATAAAATTCTGCTTTGTCCATCTCCCATCCAATAAAACCACTTGTTTCTTGTTCAACCTCTCCCAGTTTATTCTTTATTTCTTTTAATTTTTCCTCTTTTTGATCATCTCTTTTCTCTAGTTTTGACATTCTTTCTTCATATTTTGACATTGTTTGCTGAATAGTGGCCATTTTTTCATCCATTTTTTGAATTTTCTCATCTGTCTTAAGTAGTTGTTGTTCCATTCTTAAAACTGTTTGAAAAATCATTTGTAGTGATGGGTCTTTCTCTTTCTCCTTCTCTTGCTGCAACATTGCTTGCATAGATCATTGTCCACCACATGGTAATGAAGAGGGTGTGGAAGCAGCAGCTCTCACTGTTGCTACTTTTCTGCTCATTTTGTTGAATATCCAGCCAAAGCAACGTCCAGAAAAAAACCCAAAGTTTTAAAAAGAAAAGGCCAAACAAATAAAAAAGGAGGAAAGATCAATAAAAAGCCAAATTCTTCAGATTATTTCAAATCTTTTAAATGTGGATCCAAAAATGAAGAAGAAGGTATAAAAAACTAAAAGGAAAAAATGAAAAAAATATGTAGAAATATAATCAAGAGCTGACAAAAACAAAACAAAAAAACAAAAACAAAAAAACCAAGAACAACAACAACAACAACAACAACAACAACAACAACAAAGAATAAAAAATAGTGTATAAAGTCTACTTAAATATCTTCAGGCTCTTGAATGCCTTAATCCAATACAATTATTTAAAAATCCCAAAAACAATGAATATGAAAAGTATAGGGAGAAGACTGAAACAACAAGAAAAAATAGTCCTTCAGGCACATTTATATCTGGAAAGCGTTCAGAGAATGATTTCTTAGAAGCCACAGATTGAAAGAAAAAAAGAAGAGAGCAAGTAGCAGCTCAAAAGAAAACAAAAGCCAACAATGATATTCCAAGACTCCTACTCCAACTAAGTTCAAGGAAAACACCTGTATAAACAATACAAGTAGTCCACTTTCTTAGATGTTCTCCACTCTTATCAGCATGACCGTACAGAGTCCCTCATATTTTGGCTACTCTGAGCTGTTACTTTAAAAAAAAAAATGGAAACAAAATATCTTTTCCAGTAGGTGGCAGTACACTCTCCTAGCTTCCCTATTTTAAATATTTTATTATTTTAAAGTCTAGGTCCTTTCCATTTAAGATTAATGCAAAATTACAAAGGGAGAAAAAGAAAAAGGAAGGAAAAATAAAAAAATAAAAAAATGTCCATCTAAGCAGTCAAACCAATCTCTTCAATTGTTTTCTTTTAAAAAGGCAGAGTTTAAAAAATTAGCAATGCTAATCTTCTCTCTTTAATCCAGTCCCAGGCTATAGTGAAGGTGAAACACTTAAGTCTTTCAAATTAGATAATTGGGTGTTAAAAGAAAAACTTTTCCCAGGTCATTTCGCCGCTTCTTCTCTCTTTCTCTCTATCTCCAGCTTCAAAATCTTTTTCCTTTAGGGTGTACTTTGTATCATTTAAAGAAGTAAAGATTCTCTCACCAATCCGATTCGCTGTCTTTCATTCCTCTCTTCCTGAAACTCCCCTAGCCTCGGCAGCCTCTTGGCTGCTGCTCCGCCGCCAGAAAAAGAGCTTTCCTGGGTCAACCAGGGACTTTGCAATAACCCTGTGATCCACAGGATGTGCTCTCCACTACCACAATCAAAACTAGACTGTGGGGTCCAAGATGGACCGTCCAGCAGCAGAGTTATCAGCAGGAATTCTGGAGCGCCAGAAATTCCTGTTGTCTCGCAGAGGCATCAGCTTCTGGTCTCTGCATTCTGACAATAACTCTTGTTTGCTATATGCACGCTGTACAGTGTCTTTGATTTAAGACTTTTGGTCATGGGGGATTTCAACCTGCTGTCTACCGGTGAGGCGTCTGGGATGGCTCAGGAGTTTATGGCTTCCATGACAGCCATGGATCTGACACAATTAATTCATGGCCCCACTCACGTGGGAGGACACACTCTGGACTTGGTTTTTTATCTCTGGTCAGTGGCTGAGTGGTCTGGATATAGGGGATATAGTTATTGAACCCCTGTCATGGTCGGACCATTCTGTCCTGAGACTGGACCTTTTGACCGCTGCACCCCACTGCAGGGAGTGGAACCAACCAGGTGGTTCCGCCCCAGGCACCTGATGGATCCTGATAGGTTCCAGAGGGAACTTGGGCCAGTTCCTGAAACTCTGGCTCACGACTTGGCTGAAGATCTGGTGGCTGCCTGGGATAGGACGGCCGCCAGTGCTCTGGACCGAGTCATGCCTTTGCAGCCTCTGACCTGATGCCGAACCTGCCCGGCCTCTTGGTTTTCCGAGGAGCTGAGGGAGATGAAGCACCGGAAAAGACGCCTAGAGAGTGGTTGGAGGGCTAGTTGCTCCGAATCCGACCGAACACTAGTTAGGTCTCATATTAAGACCTATCTAGTGGCGATAAAAGCAGCAAAGCGTAACCACTTTTCCGCTCTTATTGCATCGGCAGATAACCGCCCAGCCGCCTTGTTTAGGGTGACTCGCTCCCTCCTACATCAGGGAGCGTGGGAAGATCCCTTGCAAGGGCAGGCTGAGGATTTTGCACAGTATCTGCACGATAAAATCGCTCAGATTCGGGAAGGCTTGGACTCTGACTGGGTAGATCCTGGCGGGGTGACTGAGGCTGGTCTTGAGAATGTTATCTGGGATGAGTTCGACCCTGTGACTCCTGAGGATGTGGACAGGATCCTGGGGAGGTTAAACGCAACCACATGTTTATTGGACCCATGCCTCTCCTGGCTGGTACTGGCCACCCGGGAGGTAACACGAGGCTGGCTCCAGAGGATTATAAATGCTTCTCTGAGAGAGGGTTTCTTGCCTCCTGCCTTGAAAGAGGCAGTGGTGAGGCCCCTCCTCAAGAAGCCTTCTCTGGACCCGGCCGTTTTGGCAAACTACCGTCCAGTCTCCAATCTTCGCTTTGTTGCAAAGGTTGTGGAGAGTGTGGTTGCGTGACAGTTCCCACAGTTCCTGGATGAAACCGTCTATCTAGATCCGTGCCAGTCCGGCTTCAGGCCTGGGTACAGCACGGAGACGGTATTGGTCGCATTGGTGGATGATCTCTGGAGGGCCCGGGACAGGGGTTGTTCCTCTGTTCTGGTCCTGTTAGACCTCTCAGTGGCTTTTGATACCATCGACCATGGTATCATGCTGCGCCGGCTGGAGGGATTGGGGGTGGGAGGCACCGTGCTGTGGTGGTTCTCTTCCTGTCTCTCTGACCGGTCGCAGTCTGTGTTGGCAGGGGGGCAGAGGTCGACCTCGAGGCGCCTTGCATGCGGGGTGCCGCAAGGGTCAGTCCTCTCGCCGCTCCTGTTCAACATTTATGTGAAGCCACTGGGTGAGATCATCTGTGGTTTTGGGGTGTGATGCCATCTGTACGCTGATGACACTCAGCTGTACATTTCCACCCCAGACCACCCCAATGATGCCCTCGAAGTGATGTCCCAGTGTCTGGAGGCCGTGCGGGTCTGGATGGGCAGTAACAGGCTTCGGCTCAACCCTTCCAAGACCGAGTGGCTGTGGATGCCGGCGTCCCGGTATAGCCAGCTGGTGCCATCGCTGGCTATTGGGGGCGAGTCACTGACCCCCACAGAGGGGGCTCGCAACTTGGGCGTCCTCCTGGACACACGGCTGTCTTTAGAAGAGCATATGATGGCCGTGGCCAGGGGGACTTTTTATCAGGTTCGCCTGATACGCCAGTTGCGCCCCTTTCTGGATCGGGATTCCTTGTGCACAGTCACTCATGCCTTGGTTACGTCACGCCTGGACTACTGTAACGCTCTCTACATGGGGCTCCCCCTGAGGAGCACCCGGAGGCTCCAGCTGGTGCAGAATGCGGCCACGCGGGTGATTATGGGAGCGACGTGGCGCTCCCACGTAACACCTCTCCTGCACGAGCTGCATTGGCTCCCGGTGGTCTTCCGGGTGCGCTTTAAGGTGTTGGTTCTCATCTTTAAAGCGCTCCATGGCTTAGGGCCAGGGTATTTGCGAGACCGCCTGCTGCTACCGATAACCTCCCACCGGCCAATACACTCTCACAGAGAGGACCTCCTTGGGGTGCCGTTGGTCAGGCAATGTCGGCTGGCGGCCCTCAGGGGGAGAGCCTTCTCTGTGGGGGCACCCGCCCTGTGGAATGAGCTGCCTCCTGGAATACGATTGATCCCGGATCTCCGTAAAGTCCTGAAGACGTTTTTATTTCATCAAGCCGGCCTAGCCTAAATGGTTTTTAATTGGGATTTTAAATTTTATGGATTTTGGGGTTTTAAATTGGGTAGCCAGTGATTTAATTCTTTTAATTATCTTAACTTTTGCATTTGTATGTTTTTTAATTTTGGCTGTTCACCGCCCTGAGTCCCTTCTGGGAGAAGGGCGGTATACAAATTAAATAAATAAATAAATAAATAAATAAAAAAAATAAAAATACAAAACTCCAAAAACAGCCTCTCTCTATTTTTTAAAACTAGTAAATTTGTTTGCAAATTATTGGTATGTCTCTATATACTATACTAATGACAAAGTTAGCAATAATAATAATAATAATTGTTATTAAATAATTAATAATTAAATTAAATATTTAATTTAATAAAAATTAGTCCCCTGGTCATTATGTAAAAAATACGACTTTTCTATGTCCCAAAAAGTCATGGGAACATAAAGTGGAAAAAGTTATAGAAAATGAGAAGGTGAAGATCTTGTGGGACTTTCAAATACAGACAAATTATCACTTGAGACACAACACACCAAATATCACAGTTGTCGAGAACTAAAATGTACAATTTATTGACATTGTGGTACCAGGAGATGCCAGAGTCGAAGAAAAGAACTGGAACAAATCATGAAATATCGCGACCTGGCCATAGAAACTACACGGCTATGGATGAAACATGTGACAGTGATATCCATTGTCATCGGGACACTTGGTACCATGTCCATGAATTTTATAAGATACATCAACATATTGCTGCTTCCTGCAATAACACCAGTGGAACTGCAAAAAAACTGTGCTACTTGGAACATTGTACATCTTAAGAAGGTACTTGGTTGATACCTGGGACATTGGCAGCAATCTGTATCAACCATTAGCACCAGTCAATGGTATTTGTGATGCATTTTTGAATGTTCAGTTGACTGAGTTTCATGTTTAATGAATAAAAGAGATGATGATGATGATGATGATGATGATGATGATGATGATGATAATAATAATAATAATAATAATAATAATAATAATAATATAAGATTAAGATTTCAAAGCTGTCTGCTAACAAATTGTTATTGTAAACCATTTGTAGAAAATTTACCATAACATCATCCCAATAATTAAAGGTAATTAATCCTGGATCAACTATTCACATGGCTTCTTAATGCCATCTCTTATCAATTGTTGTCTAATTAAGTATAATAAATTTAGTCTCCACAATGAGTATCTTCCCACTAAAGCCATCAAATTTGCAGATGACACTAAACTGGCAGGAATAGCCAACACCCCCCGAAGCTCAAAATCAAAAAAGATCTTGACAAACTTGAACAATGGGCCCTATCCAACAAAATGAATTTCAATGTGGAGAAAAGAAAAGTTTTATATTTAGTCAAAAAAAATCAAGGATATAAGTATAGAGTAGGTGAGATCTCACTCAAAAATAGTAACTGTGAGAGGGACCTTGATGTCTTAGTGGATGATCACTTGAATATGAGCCAGCAGTGTGTAGCCGCCACCACCAAAAGAGCTAATACCATCCTGGATTATATAAACAGAGGCATAAAATCAAAATAACATGAAGTATTAGTACTGCTTTAAAAAATTCTAGTAAGGCCACACCTGGAATACTGCAACCAATTTTGGTCACCATACTTCCAAAAAGATGTTGAGACTTTGAAAAAGATTCAGAGAACAGTAACTGAAATGACTAAAGGCCTGGAGACTAAAACATGTGAAGAACGGCTGCAGGATTTGGGTCTGGTTAGTCTAAAGCAAAGAAGAATTAGGGGTGACATGATTGCAGTATTCCAGTCCTTGAGGGGCTGCCACAAAAAAAAAAAAAAAAAAAAAAAAAGGTGGTAAAATTATTCTCCAAAGAACCGGAGGCAGGACAAGAAACAATGGTTGGAAACCAATCAAAGAGAGAAGCAACCTGGAATTATGGAGAAACTTCCCAACAGTGAGGACAATTAACCAGTGGAATAGCTTGCCTCCAGAAATCGTGGATGTTTTTAAGAAGAGTCTAGGCAGTCAGTTATCTGAATTGTATAGGTTCTCCTTCTTGAGCAGGGGGCTGGAGTAGAAGGCCTCCAAGGTCCCAGATAGTAGTGATTTCCTTTTAGGTGTAATAAATCCATTGTCCAATCTCCCTCAGTCTTCGTAGGAAAAAATAATTTACCATTTCCCTGTTCAATCAGGTTCCTAATATTGTGGACACGTCGAATCAACTCAGTTAGTTCTCCAGCTATAAGAATACCTCTTTGGTTCAAATCAAAGTCCTTTTATGTATCTAAATTGTCCACTAGCATTATCACCTCATCAGATGTTTTAATAAAACTTTCAACTAAAAGCTGCATGTTGTTTGTCATCTTAAACATTGTTGCTCTGTGAAACTTTATCAGGAAACAAAAAACCTGAAGCAGAAGGAAACAGGAAATGCATTTTCTGGATATTTCAATCCAAAATTAAAAGAAAAATTCAAAAGAAATAAACTCCAAATATTTTGCAAATTCAAAAAATACATAAATTCTGTGGTGAGAGTCCAGTATTAATATGTCAAATGAAAGCATTTCACCATAAAAACTGTATTTTTTTTGTTGTTGAAAACAATGTAAAACAAAGTGAAAGCAAAAGAAGAAAAAAACTAAAATCCATTCAATGTTGATCATTTTTTTTAAAAGCAAAGAACAAAGTAAAACAATAAATTCCAAAAGTGAAAGTTAATAGCCCAGTCATGCTTAAGAAAACAAAACTGCTGACAGAAAAATTGCTTAACGCACTGTAAGCCGCCCTGAGTCTCCGGAGAAGGGCGGCATATAAATCAATTTTTTTTAAAAAAAAAATGGATACACCCAATGACTTTCTGACTGATTCTAAAGGAAACTGGAATCTTCAATACTCCTCTTCCCATAGGTCCACTGTCCACATCTATCCAAAAGTTGTCTTGGGTCATCCTAAGTGTTCCCATTCAAATCCAGGAAACAGCACTGCCAAAGAACTGGCTCTGGCAACAAAAATGCAGATTGTGGGTAAGAGGAAAAAAGTCCCTTAGCCATCTTGGAGAGGAGTCCACATACCAGTAGTTCTTAAAAAAAACAGTTGTATTAAGAATCCAGAGCTCTTTAAATCTTCAGCTCACATGCATATTAAATTAACTAAGGTTTATGTTATAGAATATTAGATTTCATTCAAACATTAGTTTTCTTCTTTCTTCAACATTATTTTAAAAAAACTTTCCTTGAGTTTGAATAGACCAGCTATTCACTGTTTAAAATTAGGTTACCCACAAAAAATATATCTACACAATGAAGGTGACTAATACTTGCTATGCAGCATGCTAAACTGTCTGTATAAATGGAAAATTACTTTTTAAGGAAGCTACTTAGGTGTTGGTGTCACTGTTCATCAAATGGAATGAAATTCAATTCAGGCATGCTGATTATGTCTAGTTGTTCTATTTCTATTCTTCACCCATCAAGAGAAGCTAACTTAGGTCCTTTCCAGGTGCCTAGTTCCAAGGTTCTCTATGAGAGAGAACACACTCTAACTCAACCCTGGCAAAGCTAAATGGCTGTGGATTTTAAAGCCCCCTGATTTTGGAAAAAAATTATACTTAACTCTGTCTGGGAGTACAGTTCTCCAATAAGAGTTGGTGGGATATGTGGAGAGTCTTCCTGGACACATATCTTTGCTTAAAGAGATGGTGACTAGGGTGGAACATTTGTGCAGTTGCACCTTTTTCTGGATTAGGAGATCTTGCTTATGGTAATTCATGCCTTAATTAACTTCCATTTGGATTATTATAATGCAATAATGGGATGCTCTTGAAAAGCATTAGGAAGATGATGCTAAGCCAGAATGCAGCAAAGCAGTTAATTATTTTGCATTTCTCAATAACACCCACACTAGAGTCCAGTAGATGCCTGGGTATAATTCAAATTGCTGATTACCACCTGTAAAGATCTATATGGCAGAGGGTTATTTGTGATATTGCCTTTGTTCCAATGTGTTGTTCTTTTCTCTTCTATTAAACAATATTATTTTGTTGGATTAGTGGTTGTGCCTTTGATGGACAGAACCCACCTTATGGGGGAAAAAAAAAACCATGCCCCTCAGATAATTAGAAGAACCGAACAATTCCTAGTGGTTTCAGAATTTTTTTCAATGTATGTATGTGTCGGGATCTCCATTGTCAGCCTGGTGCCATGCTGGATTCCTGCTATCAAAGAGAAAGGGAGGGGGAGGCATTTGGGGCAATCCACAATTGTGTATCTAATGGTGCGAAATGGGGAAGGGGAAGTGGCAATGGAAGAAGACCAGATCACCAAGCCATCTTGTATCAGGATCTTCAAGGTTATTTGCTCTGGGTATGAAATGTTAACCAACTTCACACCATAAAGTGGTGATTTGAGATATCACCCCACTATGGCCATGTAAACAACTTGATCTACATAGGAAAAAAACCCTGACTACAAAAGTATTATACATTTGAACCTATGAATTAAAAGAATAAATATTTGACCTTTACAGGGAGGAGTCATAAAATATGGGTGTGGCTGGCAGATGAAGTCCAAAAAGACAGAAATAGTGCTATCCCAGTTTCCCATAAGTCTCAGAACAAACAACACAATATGTCTGACAAAGCCTGAAAGTGGTGATTTGAGATATCACCCCACTATGGCCATGTAAACAACTTGATCTACATAGGAAAAAAAACCCTGACTACAAAAGTAATATATATATATATTTCTTGACTGTACACTGCCTTGAGAAAGGCGGTATAGAAATATAATAAATAAATAAATAAATTTGTTGAAGTAGCGTACAATAATTCTGTCCATAGCAGCACAAGGTTCACCCCATTCAAAGGGCCAAGACTTCATCTCAATAACTGAATGGCTGCCCCTCTGTCACTTCACTCAAAGACTAGGTGACCCAATTACAAAACATTTGGACAGTAGCTACAAAATTGCTGGAAGATGTGAGAGACTCCTATAAAAAGCAATCAGACAAAACCCCATGAAGCCTAAGGATTTTAATGTAGGGGATTGGGTGTATTTATCTATCAAGTACTTGAAATCCAGGCAACCTTTGAAAAAAACAGGACCCAAGTATGTTGAACTTTTTCCCATTAAAGGCCTGGTTAACCCAGTCTCAGTAGAACTCAAACTCCACAAATCACTCAGAAACATCCACCCGATTTTCCACTGCAGTCTGCTGAAACCTGAGTTGCTTTCCCCTCTGTACCCATTGCCACCACCTCCACCTGAGCCTCTCATGATCGAAGGGGAACAGCATTTTGAAGTCAAAGACATTCTGGATTCCCGCAAACACCGCGAAGATTCAATACCTGGTGGCATGGAAAGACTTTCCCTCTTCTAAAATGGGGTGGGTGAACCTCAAACATGTTAAAGCTATTGAATTCCTCAAACACTTCCACAATCAATATCCTGACAAATCAAAAGGATCTAACCCTGACTCTGCTTGTTCTTTCTCTTTCTCTTCTTTTGCAGGACTAACATTCTTGTCAAGGGGGACAGCATTTCAGGATCTCCATCATCAGCCTGGTGCCTTGCTGGGTCCCTGACATTAAAGGAAAAGGGTGGGAGGAGGCATTTGGGGAAGCCCACACCTGTGTATCTAATGGAAATTGGGAGGACAAAGTGACAACAGAAGACCAGATCACCAAGCCAGCTTGTATCAGGATCTTCGAGGCCATTTGTCTTTGGAATGAAATGTTAACCAGTTTCACATCTCAGAGTTCTCAAAACATCAAACTGGGATCACATTGGCAGGCCAGGGGATTGGTCATAGGGGGAAGGTTTGGGATTTGAAAAGAATAGCTTTGTATTTTGCATGGATTCCACCTGACTTTACTGCAACCAGTTTCTTTCAGTAAAAGTTCCTTTGCTTCAACTAAATGGAGTCACGAGTTTTACTTTCCTGAGAGAGCAACAGTGGTGGGTTTCTACTGGTTTGCTCCAGTTCAGGCGAACCGGTAATTGCGGCAGCAGGAGGCTCTGCCCACCCAACAGGACGTCATCATTGACACTCTGTGCATATGCAGAAGTGCCGCGTGTGAGTGAAGCAAGCACATACACGTGTGTGCTCACAGTTCCAAACCGATAGCGAAGTTAAGTGGAACCCACTATTGGAGAGCAGACTGGGGCAGTTCTGACATTATGTTTAATGTATGTACTAACAAAAGTTTTCATTGGCTATACTAATATATACAGAGTAGGTATAATTATTCAATAAAGGATTCCTCATTATAATGAGAAAGACACCTTTAAGTTGTGCTGAGCTTTTGATACCAAATGGATACAACTGTACAGTGTTCAGTACATAAGTAGTTTGTCTTTGCTAATTAGACTATTGAGAAAAAGGACAATATGTAAGAAAGCTTGGAAAAACCCTGAAGACTGCAGAATTAGACTTTTTAAAGATCTTTAACAAGTAACTCCATTGCATCTCAAGGAAAGGTGAATAAGAACTGGGCTAATTACTGAATATTGTAAATCAGCTGCAATTTAAAAAATTAAGGTAAGTATACATTGCAACATATTTTTGCATAATTTGTAAAACACACATACAGTATGTGCAGGATTTATCTCTCTACCACCACCTGTACTACTATATAGAGCTTCTTAAATACCATCTTCTTAAATAGTTGTTTTATAAAACTGAGGATTTCAACTTTCAGAATATCATCAGTGATTGCTGTCTAATGGATGCAAACTTTAGGACATCTTTAGGACATATTTCCACCATACTTTAAAAAAAAGTGAGACTAATAAAAATTAAGTTGTTCTTTAAATAGCATTCCTAGATGGAAAACGTGAACAAATTTAGCATCCTGGTATAACCTGGGGATGATTAAGTAGGAATGAGACAACTACCCTTTTTTGCATTTTAATTTCTGACCTACCAAAGTCACTTTAGAACTGGTCATAAAAAGATTTTAGCTAGTTTAGTCTCCTCTTAGCATTATGAGTAATAACAGATGGAAAAACTCCAAAGAACAATGAATATTATTAAAAATACATTAACAGTGAAATAGTGCTAAACAAGGAAGGGTCTCTGCAGACACACAATTTCCCCCTTTCTCTTTTTCTTTTCTGCACAAAAAAAAAAATCATATTCATCCATACTGCTTTATATCTGGTTAGCACCTCTTTACATCTCTCTCTTCTGAAGTGAAAGTGCTAACATTAGTAAAAAGGAAAAAGCCTGACATATTATTGATCTCCCGTGTTACCACATTTTACATGTTGGCACATGGGTGTCCACAGGTGGAATAAGTGGGTTTATATGTTTGTGGAAATGTTGTATGCTTCAATCCTGACACCATTTTGCATCACAATGTCATAATGCATGTGACATCATGTTGATGTTGTGGCTTCCAATAATGTCTATTGCTAAAGGCAACATCTGTAGGAAAGTGAATTTCACAGTTACTGAAATAATATAAAGTACTTTACAATACCCAGATACTGACTATTCAGAGATCTTGTTGTTATGAAGAGTCTATTTTCAAGAAAAATAGTAACTGCCATAAATTTTATTTTGCTTGTTTCATTTCAGGGTTGAATTTTTTTAAAAAAAATTTTTTTTTTAATTTGATTTATATGCCGCCCTTCTCCGGAGACTCAGGGCGGCTTACAATGTGCTCAGCAATAGACATTCTGTCTATTCATTCTGTCCTGATGCTATATTCATCTGATTTTATAATACTATCCATATAAATGACTTAGAAATTATATCAGAAATGGAAATGTTTAAAACTATAAACATATTCATGACTTTTGTGGAATAAAATTTGGAGAATTGAATAATAGATTATCAATAAATCCCGGTTTTTAAGTTAGTTTCACTGGATTTGAAGTTGATATTAATCTACAAAACTAGTTTATTCTTTATCTATAGACTCCTGATTCTATTAAAAAACATCCTGATATATTCTGTATATATAAGGATGGATTATGTCAGCAATTTAAGAAATTTAAGGATACATTAACTCATATGGTTTTGGATTCTTTTTGGAAAAATGTTGTAATATATATAAACATTCTTTTTGGAAGAATAGTTAGGTGGGTAGGTGAGTGGGTGTGTGGGTGGATGGATGGATGCCTGGGTAAATGTTTTCAAGCTAAATATGTCATTGTTTTTGTTGCGATAATTCGAGGATCGGACTCAATAAAGGATTCAGAAAGAGTAGTATTCAAACAAAGTATTATTTATTTACAGTAGACATTCTATATTGTCTGGATGATTGCAGATAGAAGGCAAGAAGGAGGAGCATGCATGCTCTTTTATATCAATAAGGCGGAGTTAGGGGTAGGAGTGGTTACATATGAATACATTAAGGAAGGAAGAATAAGTTAACCCTTGATGTACTATATACATACATTTCCTATATCTGAGAATAAGGCATTTACCTGTGACAAATCCCCCTCTACATGCCGATTCGACATACAGCAGTAATTACATTCAGGTTCAGAACAATATAAAACTTGTAATTTTGAAGTTAAATATTTATGTTGTTTAGATTGTAAAGGTTTAGTCAATATATCAGCTATTTGTTCTGTGATTTCACAATGAATAGCTTTAATGAATCCATCCTGAGATAATTGTCTTACATGTTTGAATTTGATATCTATATGTCTAGATCTTTGACCAATAGCATCTGATCTAGATATCTCTATCGCAGCTTTATTATCTTCATGTATAACAAATGGTAATGAAAGACTTTTCCAGACGTCTGATAATAAATCATTGAACCATACAAGATTATTAGAGGCCTTTGACAAACAACACATTCTGCCTCAGTTGTTGATGTAGCTACAAGATCCTGTTTTCCAGTATACCAGTAGACTGGACAGTTGTTAAGAAAGAATACATAACCAGAAGTGCTTTTCCTGCACTTAGTGTCACCTGCCCAATCCGCATCAGCGTAACAAGTGAGAATAGGTTCTTTAACATCGTTGGGTTCTAATATTAGAGAGAAATCTATGCTGTATTTCAAATATCTTAGTATTCGTTTAATGGCTTCCCAATGATACATTAAAGGTTTACTGACATATCTGGATAATAAATTAAGGGGTAGAGCAATATCTGATCTGGTCCAATTAGATATATACAATAGAGAACCAATAACTGATCTATAAAGTGTATTATCAGTAAACTCAGGGGATGATTCATTCATGTTTCTTAAAAAATCAGTTTGCATTGGAGTATCACAAGGCTTTGCATCACTCATATTACATTTATTCAATAGTACTGAATTGCCTTCTTCCAGATTTTTAATTTTAAATATCCACCTAGTGCCAATAATTGTTTTGTCTTTTGGAGCTGGTGTTGGAGTGAATACTTTTAATTCTCGCAGACTGTCCATCTCTTTGGCCATGGCTAATTCCCATTTTCTTCTTTCTTCTATGGGGAGTTTTAATACTTCCTCGTATGTATTGGGTGTTGTTGTATTATCATTTATGTGCATTATATAATCCTTATATTTATTTGGAGTTTGATTCCTGTTACATCTAATTGTTCTCTCTGGTCTGCTATCGTTATCGTGTAAATATCTTGCTTCCTTTTTTGTTAATGAATCTGTTTTGATTTTGGGACAATTTCCTATCCATGTCTTATTGTTGCTCTTTTGTGTATTGTGGTCGTGTTCTTCTCTTTCTGTCTTATCGTGATTATCAATGTTTGGTTTTGTATTTGGAAAGATCTCATTAAGATGTATCTTAGACCAATTGGCCTGTTCGTGAAATACAGCTGTTCTAGAAATTATGAATTTATTGTTATTGTCAATAAATCTGTATCCTTTTGTGCCAGTTTCATATCCCATGAATCTGAGCCTTCTGGATACATTATCCCCTTTACGTCTCAATTGTTTTGGTATATGTACGTCTGCTGTAACACCAAATACATGCATGTGGGCTATTTTTGGTTTTTTATTATATACTAATTCGTATGGTGTTTTATTTATGACACTAGACCAAATTCTGTTTAGGGTATAATTAGAATATAATAAAGCTTCCGACCAAAATTGTTTGCCTAAACCAGCATCTTCCAATGTGTTTGTAATGTTGAGTTCTTTCGTTCTACCACTCCATTTTGAAATGCAGAGAAAGGGCTAGAGGTGAAGTGTAACATTCCTTTGTCTTTTAGCCATTGGGAGAATTCTTTTGACATGAATTCAGATCCCCTGTCTGTCATGATTTGCTTTATTTTTACATTGTGTTGTGTTTCTACATGCTTATAAAATTCTTTAAACTTTTGAAATGTTTCATCTTTGTGTTTCAAAATATAGACAAATCCATAACGACTATAGTCATCTACAATAGTAAGGAAATATCATTTTTTATATGTAATTGATGGGGTCAATGGACCAACTAGGTCCATATGTACCAGGTTAAAGACATGATTTGATGATCTTGTTGCCTTTTTTGGTCTGGGTTTAGTTCTGAGTTTTGAGGACTTACATACTGAACATTCCAAATAAGTTTTACAATCTTTTATTTTCACACCTTCAGCATGTTCAACCATTTTTTGTATTACAGGAAAACTAGCATGTCCTAATTTTCTGTGTAATATATGTGCACATTCATCATGAATTGGTTTTCCAATTATTGGTCTTTTGTTAATATGTGTATCTTTAATTGATGTGTTTTCATGGTTATGATTTGTTTCATGTTCCTTGTTGTTACTGTCACTGTCATTTTCATTTTCTATGCTATTGTCATCTTCCATGTTTGAATCAATGTTGTGTAGCCATCTTTCTTCAGTGACTAAGTATGATAGATCTCCTTTGATAACTATATTGCCGAAGTTTGTTTTGTTTCTCTCTAGAGATGCTTTTCTTTTTGAGAACACCATATTTATGTCAGAGTCTCTGCTCAACTTTATTGCACTAAGAATGTTATGGGGTATTTCGGGTATTAATAAAACCCCCTCTATTTTCCCTAGACCGGGTAAATTTACATTTCCCCTTCCAATGACTTGAACTTCTTCTTGGTTGGCTACTTTAATTACAAATTTATCTTCTATGAAAGAAGATAATATTTTCTTATCATGTGTTGTATGGTTTGTTGCCCCAGAATCAATGAGCCAGGCATTATCTTTTGGGGTTTGATTTTTGCTTGTGTTATACTTATCTAATCCATTCATTAAAGACTTCATCCAGACTTTCTCTCTCTTGAGTTATCTCTGCCTCCTCTACGTTCTCTGAAATTTGGTGAGTTTCTATATCTATACCTGTCAATAGATGATTGTCTGTTATGGTATCTGTTCCTATTGTCATGGTTTTGTCTTTCTCTAAGGAATTTTGGACAATCTCTTCTATAGTGTTCTTTGGACCCACAATTATAACATTCAATTGGTTCTTGATGCCTGTCTTGAAATGCTACCCTTTTGGTCTGTCTGTGTTCTTTGTGTGTGCTGTAGCGGCTTCTCCTTAAATTATCTTCAGCTATTAGTCTATTTGATAAACTCTCTATAGATAGATATCCTAGATTAATTGTGTCCAAATGTGATATGTAATTATCCCATGATGAGTCTAATGAATTAATGATAACACTTTTCATTGTCTGATCAGATATTATTTCTTCCCTTAAATGAAGCTCTGCTCTAATTGTGTTTAGTGATAGTAAATGCTCACTTACAGTAGTCCCAGGTTTTATCCTTGCTGAGAAGAAATTTTTAGATATTCTAGTTGTGGTTGCTACACTTTCACTATGAAACAATTTAAACATACAATGAATTATTTCTGAGACAGTTAGATTATGCTTAATACTATGATAGATAGCAGGAGATATGCTAGATATTAGTAAATAGAATGCTCTGTGATGCAGGCAGTCCAACTTTAGAGCCCTTGGTCTTTTGGGAGGGTTAGTTATGAAAAATAATAAATTCTCTTTTAAGAAAACAACCTGGAGTTGTTGACTCCATTCCTGTAAATTAATACCGTCTATTCTCAATTTTGGGAAATCATTAGGCAAGTTTCCAATGTTATTTGCTACATTACTTACAACTGGAGGCTGTCCATGGTCTTGTAAGTGTTGATAATTGCAGAATGGTGTAGGTATGCTAGCGATCAGTCTGAATGGTTCTCTCTGTTCTTCACTGTCTCTATATTCGTCTGCGTGAGTTCGCGCATGCGCGTTGCTCATTTTGTTTCTGAAGCTGTCGGGAGAGGTTCTCGTCGCTGTAGCTCCCTCATAGTGCTCCTCTTCTGATGATTCGCTTACTGGCTCGGCTTTTGGTGTCCAGGTGGGGATTGGAGCTTGCTTCGTTCTGTCGTAGTCGTCTCGGTTGAGGCCTCTGGCTCCCGGGATCGTTTGCGGTGTGGGCGAGTACTTGCAGGGTCGCCTGGGTTCGGGCGTCAGCGCTCTCGTCGTTTGGGCTGGAGTGGATGGAAGTAGGGATGCTTGTCCGCTTGCTTCTGTGTCCTTGGATTGAGTAGTTTGCTCTTTTTTCGTTATTCGATTTACAGTCTTTGATACTTTCGCTGATTTTCTTGTGATTTTTAGATTCGGGTCGAAGGCTGCGAAGAGTGTTCTCATAGCTGTTTCAATTTGTATTTCAGTTGGCGTTTCTTCGGTGTCTGTATCAGATTCTTCGGAAAAATAGGATTTCTCCTTTTTATTCTTTATGCTGGGTAAAGTCTTTCGCGCCAGCCATTTTGAATTCTGTCCTTTGATTGGTTCTGAGCTAGCCATTTTGGTGTGCTGGCTAATCCAAGATGGCTGCTATTCAAAATTTTGTGCGGGACCGTTAGTCTTCCTCTCGGTTATGTCTTCTTCTGTAGGTGATTTGCTCCCCATTTTGAGTTCTTTAGGCTCCGGTGTGTTGATGTTGCTCCGTTGTCTTTTATAATATCTTGGAGGTTCACGATGAGATTTTTGTCATATTTATGGTTTTTCAGCAGTCTTAATATTTCTGATCTGAGCGTATCATTTTCTGTCTCGCTCTCTTCTTGATCATCGGATTCATCGATTACCTCTTCTTCGTCTGTGGTGTAGTTTTCAGGTTCTCTTGTTGTTTCAGTCGTGGATTCATCGATCATTTCTTGATCTGTTTCTATCTCTTTATTGTGTGCCCTGGTGTTGGGTCTTTCTCTCTTTTCTTTGGAGTTGTCTTTCTTTGGCATGTTTGTTTCTTATTGAGTCAGCCAACCATCCTCTGCTACCAGATTGTTGCGATAATTCGAGGATCGGACTCAATAAAGGATTCAGAAAGAGTAGTATTCAAACAAAGTATTATTTATTTACAGTAGACATTCTATATTGTCTGGATGATTTCAGATAGAAGGCAAGAAGGAGGAGCATGCATGCTCTTTTATATCAATAAGGTGGAGTTAGGGGTAGGAGTGGTTACATATGAATACATTAAGGAAGGAAGAATAAGTTAACCCTTGATGTACTATATACATACATTTCCTATATCTGAGAATAAGGCATTTACCTGTGACAGTTTTGAATTAAAGTCCAAAATTGTAGAATTTGACAATTTTTGAGGAATACTAATTATATTGGATAAGGAGAGTAGCAAAAGAATTGAGAAACTGTAAAACTATTATTACTTTGAATATTAAAGACTGGATTCACAAACTATGTAATTTATTCATTTTTGAACAGCCTATGTTTTCTACTAATAAAAAATGATGTAATATATTTCCCTTTAGAATAGATTTAATAATATTTTATGCTATTTTACCTATGTTGTTATTATTTCATGATTAAATTAATATAGTTAGTTCTCATTTAGTGACTGCAAGTAATTATGATGAAAGATCACACAGTAACATGGTTGCTAACTGAATCGAGAGAGGGAGGGAAGGAGGGAGGGAGGGAGGGAGGGGAGAGAGAGAGAGAATAATTTCCTGGCTACTGGTTTTCCATCCTTCCAAGGTCAGTAAAATGAGAATCCAAATTGTTGGGGGTAATATGCTGACTCTGTAACTATTTAGAGATGGCTGTAAAGCACTGTGAAGTGGTATATAACTCTAAGTGCTATTGCTATTACTATAATGCTAATATTGCTTATAAAAGAGGAAACATTGCAGAAGAAAGAAGAAAACAGTTATGTCATTTACAAATAGTAATAGTTGAATTGTTATGTATTCCAAAGAGATGCTACCAATGACATCACTTGATTGTGAATTCTCCCTTCCTAGAATATTCCCATTGGATGCAGAATTATGAACAATCAGTTCACTTAATAATTCCACTTCCTATCAGGATTTAGAGATAATTACACTATACTATTGTTAATAATTTTTGATATGATGCAAGGATGGTAAATAGTGGAAGTATTTGCCACAGGAATGCTTTCTACAGGCAAATATATTTATTGGCTTCCTCAAAGTGGAAGCCAATATCTAGAATTACTATATCTATTCAGTTCTAGATATTAATAATTTGAGGAATTTGAGAAGAAGAAGGAAGAAGGTAGAAGGAAGAAATGACCTGGTGAGAAGAGTTGGGGACTTCACCAGGTTCAATTGGCCTTCTGTGTCTACGACATGCTGTTTAATGAAAACTTTGGCCGGATCATATCCCATGCTGAATAGAAGATCTGGAGAGAATCCC
Source organism: Arizona elegans (assembly GCA_022577455.1). Classification (NCBI taxonomy): domain Eukaryota; kingdom Metazoa; phylum Chordata; class Lepidosauria; order Squamata; family Colubridae; genus Arizona; species Arizona elegans. The sequence goes on from JAKOOJ010000004.1 coordinate 87,681,556, forward strand.
AGAGACTTTTTCAATCTGTCAATCTTAGTGGGCCAAGACAAAGGGAAAAATAACTGAGTATGGTCACCCACAGTCTAGTCTTCTCTTTCCTAAGCCAGTCTGTAATCACAGATTGTCATTGAAAACATATTTTGGGGCTTGAAGGGCTGAACTTTGGACTGAACAAGTTCTAATGGTGCAAAATTGAAAAAGAGACCCAGCTGGTAACCATACAGAAGCTGTGTTACTGGGTTGGTTTCAAATAATTTGGGTGCTGCAGGAATGTAATGGCCACCTCTTGTTTTGAAGACTCTAATGATGGCAGATGAGCCCCTTAATACATTTTCAGAACATAATCCCCACTGGGTTTTCTACTGTTGGCAGAATGTAGGACTACTCCCAGATATTTGATGTAGGAGGCTTGCTCAATGTTGTGGAATTTTTTTTAGCCTTTGTGCACACACCACGATTTCTGATAGTTGAACTTTAGCTGGTCTTCCTTACAATACTATGTTAATGGTCTTTGTGTTTCAGCACTTCTTGAAAATATTGCTGCATTATCTGAATAAAATAAAATAGTGATGTGACTCTGATTTAGTTTTTTTGAGGGGGAGTTGTATGAAAGTTTATGTTGAGAAAATGGCTTACCATGGAATTAATGTAGAATTTAATAGGGATGGGGCCAATATGCAGCCTCGCTTTACACCTTTCTTAGTTCCAATAGCACTAATGAGACCTTACTTTAAATGAAGTCCTTTCACAGAATAAACATATTAGATGAAGTAAACAATGATAAAATAAAAAGACTTCCAGTTTTCACATAATTAAGTTTGGTATATGGAATCAAAGACTGCTTTAAAGTCTATAAAGGTAGTACAAAGGGAGGTAATGTGGAAGCTTCAAGATCCATATTGTTAGATCTTCATCCCTGACAGACAGGTGGCATACAAGTATATAACAATGACAACAAGCTCTTCTCCTAAAGGAGACAGAGATCACAGCCAAGAGCACACTGGTTACAGCATGTACATATTGGAGTTGGATAGTATAGTTGGATAGTATAACAAAAATACACTGACCAGCATGTACATATTGGAGTTGGATAGTATAGTTGGATAGTATAACAAAAATACACTGACTAGCATAGTGGTTAGAACACTGCCATTTGGCATGGTTTTAAATCCTGGCTGGTACCTACTCTACCAGTAGGGTAGAGGGACAAAGAACCCTCTAATGCTTCATCTGCTACCTCTTATATGAGGTAGCAGATGACTTAGACAGTAATGCAAGTGGGTTAACATCCAGACATCATCTGGATTAAGTGGATCGTGTCAGCTGTTAGGAAACCAGGACAATCTGACAATAAATTGGTTACTGGAACAAACCATGAATAAATAAAACAATATAATCTAGAATTGATGCTACGCTGCTATAACAGTAGACCTAATGAGAAGGTTATATGAAACATATGAGGGAACTATGGCTGAAGAGAAGATCAAACTTCAGACTAACTGAGAAACAACTAATTACACAATGTATCAACATAAAGGAGAAGCTACTTTAACAACCTGAGGTAGACAAATTATACATTATATCCTGCATTTAAGACGGAGAAAAAAAAACAGATGTGAAGCCTACATTTGAACTTGGAATATCATTGCCACATCTTCCATTTCAGAGCATAACAAACTGTGAGGCATGGGATCATGAATAAAACAACCACACTTGTCTTTTGAGACTGGTTACTAAAGCTCAATGGAGAAATACCATCAGTTGTTATGCTCAAAGATGCAAATGAAGTCATCACAACAATCCCTACTGAAACTATTAATTCAAACCAATAAACTGGTATACACTATAATCAGTGATGGGCTGCCGCTGATTCGGACTGGTTCAGGTGAATCAGTAGTTCCAACCAGGGCTGGCCCCGCCCACTCACCCTGGCACTATCACAGCAGAAACTGAAGAGTACTGGAAGAATGTATGGGAAAAGAGAAGAAAGAAAAGATACATAATATCAGTACAAAATGGCTGCAGGACCAGAGAGCAAACAACAGACAACTCACAGAGGAACCAGTCACCATCTCAGTGGCAAATATCCAACAATGAGTTAAAAACATGAAGAGCTTGACAGTGTCTGACCTGGACATGATCCATACTGATCCGTACTGGTTAAAGAAACTAACAGCATTGTACAAATGCCTAGCAGCACAGATGAACCAACTATTAGCAGACTTTCTCCTACAATGGCTAACAAAGGGAAAGACAGTGCTGATTTGGATCTTATGATTAAAGCTAGAAACCAGGAGATTATGAGTTTGACGAAAGCCAGTTGGGTGATTTTAGGTCAGTCACTCTTTCCTATACCAATCCAATTTACAGAGTAGTTGTGGAGAAAATAGAAGGAAGAAACATTCTATATGCTCACCATCTTGAATTATTTATAATTTTTCTATCAAGCTACAGGGCCATATGGTCTACACATGAGCATAGTTCTGAGAACAGTATGGATTTACTATACCACAGGTGTTAAACTCAAGGCCTGGGGCCTGGATCTGGTCCATGGGGCCATTCTGGAAACAGCAAAGGACCATCCTGTGGTCCTCTGCCAGTAAAAATGGACCTTGGGAGGGCTGCCGATGGCCCTCACAAACTCTGTTTTCGCTGGCAGAGGGTTGCAGGAGACCATTGCAGCCGAAAATAGAGCTCGTGAGCTCATTTTTGCTGGCAGAGCACTGGGGCTGTCAATGGCGGCCCCAACATGAGTGATGTCAGGATGACCATGCCCACCCAGACCACGACCATCCTGGGGCCCTGAGGTCAAACACAACCCTGATGTGGCTCTCTATGAAATCGAGTTTGACACCCCTGGACTATACAAAAGCCTATGATTCCACGCTATACACATGGATCTGTGAATGACAAAGTCAACAGGACCCTAAGGACTTTCTCGAAGAATTCAATAGGACCGTGAAACACATCACTGGAAGTCAACTCAAGTCAGCTCATAGAATTGGTCATAAAATATGCAGTCCGATAAATTTTCTACTATAATGTCTTGCTTGTCAACGACTTCTTCAGTTTTAACCACAATAGTACATGGGCAAACAATCGATACAAACTCAAGGTAAACCGCTCCAAACTTTATTGCAGGAAATATGATTTCAGCAACAGAGTGGTCAATCCCTGGAATTCTGACCTAGGCTTCCTGAATCAGTAAAACACATGAGTATTCCCAAAAACCTCTTTTTTTGCAACGGCTGTGAATTCTGTTCATTCACAGATGAGTCCCAAATAGTTGTAAATAGTCCTTCGGGATAAGACTGATAATCACCCACCTTTATCTCCCTTGACACGCTGCCAAAGACAATTGGCAAAGCGACATGGAGTCCAGAATCAAACAGCGCTTCAGACTTTAAACTGAACAGAATTAACAATGTTGCTTCCTGCAAAGGCCCATGTGCCTTTGCTCCTCTTTTAAATCTTATGGGAGGGGCCAATCATCTCCATGCCCTACTCCCGAATCATCCCTTTTGTTTTAACTGTTCTTGCCTTCTGGCAGCTCTGCGCATGCATGCACTGGGAACAGGCTACCCCTGTTCCTCTGCCTCGCTGAGGTCCGACTGGAGGCTCCAGAGTTAGCACATACCTCCCAGATGGCTCTTTCTCTGCCTCCAACACAGAGCCCTCGTCCGAGCCTTTCCTAGACTCTATGACTCATGTTCCTCCCCAATCTCCTCACTGTCCGATTCTGCTGCCAGCTCCGCAGGCTGCCGGTGGACCACAACAGAATGCTCTACCCGACTCCATTGTTACATCCTCAAATCCTCACAGTTTCAACTTCAAATTGTTTACAATGGACCTCAGTCTTCTTCTTAAGATGTCTATAAAGGGGCCATGCATAAATGCACCAGCATGCCTACTTTCCCTGTCTTACTATCCCGATTTATTTATTTATTATTTGTATTTACTTCCTTTGTTTATGTTCATACCTATACTTGTTATCTGTACATGTTTGACAAATAAATAAATAAATAAAATAAATATTGAACAATTGGCCCCATGGTGCAGCCCGAACAATCTGGAGCTGAACACACTTAAGACTATAGTAGATTTTAGGAGAAGCCTTCCTATTCTACCATCTTTCACAATATTAGATAAAACAGTATTAACAGTAGAGACCTTCAAGTTTCTGGGTTCTATGATCTCCCAGGACTTGAAATGGACACCTAACATTAGAACCATCATTAAAAAGGAACAACAAAGAATGTTCCTCCTGTGTCAATTCAGAAAGATTGCCCAAGGAGCTGCTGATACAGTTCTACAGAGGATTTTTTGAATCAGTCATTTGTACTTCTATAATTGCCTGATTTGGCAGGTACAGGACAGGTACAGACTTCAACAGATAGTTGGAATTGCAGAAAAAACAACTGTAACCAGCCTGCCTTCACTGAGGACCTGTATACTGCATGAGTCAGAAAGAGGGCTGAGAAAGTATATACAGACCTCTCCCTTCCTATACATAAACTGTTTCACTTCTCCCCTCAGGACATTACTACAGAGCATGGCATGCAAAACAACTAGACACAAAGATAGTCATCCCCCCTCCCATCAATTAACTAAACACCTAATTCCCACAGCACTGTCTTATTGCTAAAGATGTAGTAGGTCTGTATTGCTATTATCCTTCTCATCTTCTCATGTTTCTCATCTTTCCTGCTTCCTTTTCCAATTGGTATGTTATGAATTATGATCTACTATTTTTTGTTTGCATGTACACTGAGAGCTTATGCTTGAACTCCCTGAGCCATATAATCACAAGGACTAGATATGGATACAAATTCAAGAATAGGATTATCATTAGCTGTCTCTTCTACATGGATGACATCAAACTATATGCTAAGAATGAACAAGACAGTGACTTCCTGTTCCATCTGACATGAACCTACAGTGAAGACACTGGTAGGTCGCTTGGACCAGATAAATGTGCTTCAATGGTAGTAAAGAAAGGGAAGATAGTTAAGATTGATAGTGTGGGACTAATAGTGAGTACATAGACTTACAGACCAACTGCAAGTATCTTGGTATCCCACAGCCACAAGGACACCACAATGAGGAGCCAACAAAATGCAACATTCAAGTACCATCAAAGTACTTTGATGGGAAAAAGGCATTTATCTTCTTGGCCTCTGCTTCTTTAGAATATTTCCTTAGTTTAAGTAACGGTAACAATAACAGAGTTGGAAGGGATCCTAGAGGTCATCTAGTCCAACCCTGATCTGTCCCCGTACACACACACACACACACACAGCCAGCCGAGGGTTAAGGAAACACTTTGGCACACACCCAGGTCCTTATCTCCAACTTTGGCAGTGATTTACACACCGTCTGCCAAGTGCGTTTATTTCCACAGAAAACAGACAGATAACATACTCAGCGTCCAAACGTCCAACAACAATAAATATTTCTCTCAGCAGTTCCGGACGAGGCTTTAGTGACTATCCAAGGTTTACTTTGTTCGTCACAAAGATCACTGGCCACCACCCTCTATTATATAGTCTCTGGGGTGTGGTCCAGTGACTCAGTTCTAATCCCTAGCACGCCTCCTGAGCTGCTGCAATTGTTTATCATGCCTTTGGAGGCGTGCATCCAGGAATGATGTTTCTCCCTCACTCTCATCCGAGCCACCTGTCTCTCTGTTAATCTCCTCTCCCTCGGCCGGCACCTGAGACAGTGCCAGAGGGGAAGGGCCTGGAGAGGGAGGCCTGGCTGACTCCTCTTCCTCATGCTCGGAGCTTTCTTCCTCCGATGGGACAGGCTCAGAGGGCGGGGCCACAACAAACCCCCTGCTCTATACTATTTCTGATAAATGGCTATCCAGTCTCTTAAAAGCTTCCAGTGATGGGGCACCCACAACTTCTGAAGGCAATTTGTTCTACTGGTTAATTGTTTTCACTGATAGGAATTTATACTTTCGTTCTAGGTTGCTTCTCTGCTTGATTAATTTTCATCCTGCCTACAGGTGCTTTGGTAAATAAGTTGGCTCTCTCTTCCTTGTGGCAGCTTTTGAAGTATTGGAATTTTGTTTTGAAATGATGTAAGGAAAAACTGTAAAAGGCTCCCAACTGCAGGAGGGATAGCTTTTCTTACAATGGTTCAGAATGGAAGGAAATCATGCTTTAGAGACCTCTTCTGTGTAGAAGACTTGAAAACAGGTTTCTTCAAAATAGCAACTGAAAAGAACCCAGCTTGGGAAATCCCTAGACAAAATAACTTTCAAATTCAGGAGAGATTTCTGTATGTTAGGGGGGGAAAAAAAACCAAACCCACAACTCCAACAACAGTCATGTTAAAATTGCTCAGAGAGAATTGCCACCTTTGCTCTTGGATGGGGTCGCTACCCCAAAGAGACCCTGTGCATAATCTAGGGGTTTTCCTGGACTCATGACTTCTGCTTGAAGAGCAGGTGATGGTTGTGGCCAGGAGGGCCTTTGCACAACTGCGGGTTGTGTACCAGTTATGCCCTTTCCTAGACCAACAGACCCTACTCATAGTTATTCATGCCCTAGTCACTTCCCGTCTTGAGTATTGCAACACGCTCTACATGAAGCTGCTCTTGAAGAGCATTCAGAAGCTCCAGTTGGTGCAAAATGCAGCGACCCACATGATTTTGTGCAGACCTCAGTTTGCAAATGTATCACCTCTCCTGTGGGAGCTGCATTGGTTGCCGATTTACTTCCGGGTGCAATTTAAGTTCTGGTTGTCACCTTTAAAGCCCTTCATGGCTTGGGACCAGGTTATCAGAGGGACTGTCCCTTGTGGGTTACATCTACCCGACCCATCAGATCATGGAGGCAGGGAATGTTGCGGGTCCCATCCCCAACGGAGATACACCTGGGAGATACACCTGCGGGACCCAGAAGAAGGGCCTTCTCCATGGTGGCTCTCTCTCTTTGGAACATCATTCGGCAGAGATTAGGCCCCCACTCTAATACTCTTCCGGAAGGCACTGAAGACATTATTCTGCCAGCAGGCCTGGGGAACCCAGAGCGGGACGGAGCCCATTAAATGTCTCATTTGATCTGCTGTCACTGGGACAGGGTGGGTGGGAGGTGGGGATGATTTTGTTATATTGTACTATATTAATTTATTTGATTCTTTTGGTTAGTTTTTATTGTTTTAAATATGGTTTTATATTCTGTAAACCGCCTTGAGTCGCCATGGTCGAATAGGCGGCAATATAAATCCAATAAACAAACAAGCAAGCAAGCAAACAAACAAACAAATAAATGGATCCAGCTGGGATACATTCCTCATAGAGTTCTAATTTCACTAAAGAGAGAATTGAATATTGAAATAGTGGTTTGCCTTTTGATACACTGATGCTATTTAAGAAGACATTATTCTTGCGATGTTCTCTTGCTTGCCTTTATTCACCTTGGTGAATAATATTCACTATTGATGAATATATATTATTCACCAATATATAAATCTATATATTTATTATATATAGATATATATTATAGATTGTGTTATGTGTGCCCAGGTTTGCAGAGTAATTACTGCACCAGCAAGCTTCCTACATTCTGGGAACAAGGAAAATGCATAATATTTGTAAATATCTTCTTTTGGATCAGATTTTTCCATTATACTTTGAAGTGGTGGGAGATATGATCTGCTAAAAGGGAAGAAAACTATTAATTGACAAACTCTAAATTCGTCTCCAAAATTCAGATCAGTTGTTAAATATACAATCAACAGAGGCTTTTCTACAAAGAGGTGAGGAACACAATAATTTCAAAGTAGCTATTAAAGATTTTCATCCAATTTTGTTTCTTTTTTTCATGCAGCATGGCCACCATTAATAAATGTGTTTCTTCGGACTTCCGGGTTTGACTGCCTCCGGCGAAGACGGTCGATTTTGAACGGCCGCCAGCCCCGCCGCCTGTAGAGCCGCCCCGAGTGAGGGAAGCGGCTTGAAAACTCCAGAATCCTGAGGATTTGAGGAGAAGAGTAAAGCAAGAAGCGGGTTGAGCCCCCGTGAACCCCCAGAAGTTTGCTACTGGGGAGGAACGGGTGTGGCTCCCTTTTAACTTGCGGAGACTCCGGACGGCGTGGGACGACTCTGCTTGTCAGAGCAAGCCGGCTGCAGCAAACATTTAAACTGATGGGAAGATAACTTAGTCATAAAACAACCTCAACCCCCAAACCAAGAAACTGCAAGTATTTCTTCTTCTTTGAACTTTTGATTTGGGGAAAAGCCAGAGCGAGTGGAAACGGCTTGAAAAATGGCGCCGTTCCAGCGTTAATGAGCTGAAAGGGAGAGTGATTGCGCAGAACTATTTTAACAAGCTACATTGTAGCAGTGCCTGTTGCAAGTGAACGGAGAAGTGTGGAAAGAAAAGAAAAATAAATTTGAGCTTGCCTCAATTTATTTAATTATGGGGGACTTTTCCAAAGGATATTGTGGAGGTGCAAAGAAAAGGGAAAAAAAAAGATCTTCTTTCAGAAAAGTTAATTTACGTGGCAAAATGGCTTCAAAGAAACAGGAAGGAAAGGTGGCAGGGGAGGGATCTCCCACCCACAAACCAGAACAGCAGCCCCCTCCCAGTCAGCAGAGGGAGGGAAAGGACTTTGATGTGCAAAGTTTAAAAGATTTTATTACCCAGGCCTTGGATGAAAAATTTCAAAAATCACAACAGGAAATGAAGAGGGAAATTAATGAATTTAAAGAGGTAATGAAAGAAAATTATGATAAGGTGTCAGATAAATTGTCAAATGTGGTTTCTGACTTGGCAGAATCCATTACTAAAGTGGACTCCAAACTGGAAGAATTTAAATCAGAAGTTAATGTCAAAATGAAGGATGCTGATATTAAAATTGCAGATGTGGATAACAAAGTGGAGAGAGTTGAAAACGAAATTACAATGATACAGTTCCGATCCATGGAACTTGCTATTAGGCTTCGAGGAATTAAAGAGAATGATAGGCAAGATTTGAGACAGATTTGTTCTGATGCCTTGGCTGTATTGTTAAAAATTGATCCAGCAGATGTGGTCTATAAAATAGATAAAATTTACAGAGTGAATTCATGGGTTGCTAGACAAAGAAAATTGCCCAGAGATGTGGTGATATACTTTACTGATAGAAGAATAAGAAATGATATTCTGCAAAGATCCTTTCTTTCCTCTGTGCAAGTGGAGGGAGCTCAAATTGGAATCTATAAGGAATTACCACCTAAGATGTTAAAAGATCGAAAAGAGTACAGGCTCTTAGTGAATGAATCGCAAAAGCAAGAAATACCATTTCGGTGGGATGCCCCAACTGGTATAATTTTGAAATATAATGGAGAGAGACATCGATTGAATACTTCTCAGAAGGCAGAATATTTTTATTATAATATCCTTAAAGAAAGATCATCATCCCCACGTACATCTACATTGTTGGAGATAAAAAGTGATACAGAAAAGCAATCTCAGCACGAGAGGGCACAACAGTCTAAGCAGATGGAACCAGTGGAAATGCAGGGTGCTGCACGGGGAGGAGGCCTTTGGAGGAATCATTGTCAGAACCCTCCCCAATTCTGTCAACTGGTGCTGTTTTGGATGTAGCTGGGATACCTGAAGTTAAAGACCAGCGTATAACTCGTGCAATTTCCAAGCAGATAAAAGAAAAACGTGAAGCCATGGGAGCTAGGCCGAAGACTTCAGAAGAAGTTAGGCAAAGCAGCTCATCGCTTCAGAAAGGTCAAGATGACAATTAGGCTCTTATCTTGGAATGTTAATGGACTAAATTCACCACAAAAAAGGAAGAAATTATTTACATATTTGAGACAATTTAATAATGATATAATTTGTTTACAAGAAACTCATATTCGAACTCAAGATCATAAATATTTGATAAATTCTAAATTAGGAACACACTTTATAGCTTCAACCTCGGAAAAAAAGAATGGTGTGGTTATTTATGTGAATAAAAGACTGTCCGCTAAAATTATAGAAGCAGATGAAGATGGTAGGTTTGTTGCAATTGAACTGCACACAGTAAATGGCCAAATTCTTTTGATTGGAATTTATGCTCCGAACCAACAACAGGATCATTTTTATAAGACTCTACATAATAAAATATTGCAATGGGACTATAGATCTATTCTAATAATGGGAGACTGGAATGGAGTAATTGATTCTAAATTAGATAAAAAAAGTTTGGCGAAATCAAGGATCAGACTGCCACAGACTTTTTTTGATATGAAAGAAGATTTGGAATTAAAGGATATCTGGAGAATATATAACCCAAAAGAACTGGACTATACTTTTTTCTCTGATAGACACAGATCTTTCTCCAGGATTGACTTTATCTTGTTATCAGATGATTTACTTATTAAAACAAAAAGAACAAAGATATTTCCAAGAACTTTAACTGATCATAGCTCTGTATGGATAGAAATTGAGATGGGAAAGTCTGAGAGAAGGTCATGGAGACTAAATGAAAATTTGTTCAGATATGAAAAAAATATAATAGAACTTAAAAAACAGATGAAAGAATTTTTTGAAATGAATTTGAATAAGGGTACCCCAATTGAAATAGTATGGGACGCGAGCAAAGCTTATATGAGAGGGGTACTTATTCATATGAACTTCAAACATAAACAGAATCGACAAAGGAAAAGACTCGAACTGGAAGCAGAAATAAAGAATAAGGAACAGTTACTTATTAAAAACCCAACAGATGAAAGAATACGTGGTGCTATAAAACTTTTGAAAGATCAGTTTCAAATGCTTTTGGCGGAACAAGCTGCAACAAATCTACAATATGCGAAGCATAATACGTTTTGTAATGCCAACAAACCGGGGAGATGGTTGGCTTATACTTTAAGGAAAAAGCAGAGTATACGGACTATTGAGAGTATTGACATTGGGGGGAAAGAAATTTTCCAACAAAAACTGATTAAAGAAGCCTTTGTAGATTACTACGTTAAATTATATGCTAAAGATGACCTACAGAATGGACTTATAGAAAAATATCTAGAAGAGAAAAGAGTCCCAAAAATTACTAGCCAACAAAAAGAAAGAATGAATTATCCTATAACAGTTGAGGAAATAATCGCAGCAATTAAACAATTGAAAACAGCTAAAGCTCCTGGAACAGATGGATTGACAGCAGTGTATTATAAAACTTTACAAGCAGAAATGGTGGAACAACTTAGAGACTTATTTTGTAATATACAACAAGGGGGTAAAATACCCCCATCATGGAAATCAGCATACATTACTTTGATACCAAAAGAACAAGCAGGTCCCCAAAAACCGGAAAATTATAGACCAATATCTCTTCTAAATAATGACTATAAAATGTATGCAAAAGTATTAGCCAACAACTGATGCCAGTAATTCAAGAGGTGATTAATGACGACCAAGCTGGGTTTATAGAGGGTAGATACATGAAGGACAATGTAAGGCAAGTTATAGATTTACTGGAATATCTTGAGAAGAATAAACAGATCTCTGCAGTGCTGGTTTCTTTGGATGCGGAGAAGGCCTTCAATAGAGTGGATTGGAATTTTCTACTAAAGACTTTTAAAAAAATGGGATTTGGAGATCAATTTATACAGGCGGTTTCAGCAATCTATCAAGAGCAAAAGGCACAGATTATTATTAATGGAAGTCTGACATCAGAGTTTAAAATCGAAAAAGGAACAAGACAGGGATGCCCGTTGTCCCCATTGTTGTTTATTTTAACACTAGAAGTCTTGTTAAATACAATAAGGGACTCTAATATCTTGAAAGGTATAACGATAAGGCAAGAGGATTACAGAATAAAGGCATTTGCAGATGATCTGGTCGTTACCCTAACACAGCCAATGGAATCAATAATCCAGATGAAGGACATTATACAAGACTATGGTAAAGTTTCAGGTTTTAATCTGAACCAGAAAAAAACTAAGATGATAGTTAAAAATATGACACAAGATCGTAAACACGAGCTTGAAAGGAGGGCAGGTTTTGAGATTGTACCAAAGGTAAAATACCTAGGAGTTCAGGTTGCAGAATCAAATATGAAATTGTTTCAAAATAATTATGAGGTGTTGTGGCGAGAGGTGCAAAAAGACATGGAGACTTGGAAAAAACTGCAGCTGTCTTTACTTGGAAGAATAGCAGCAGTTAAGATGAACATTTTGCCAAGATTTCTTTTTTTGTTTCAAATGATTCCGGTGCTTAAAAGTGATAAACAACTAAAAGTATGGCAAACTGGAGTGAACAAGTTTGTCTGGAACGAGAAAAAACCAAGAGTAAAATTGAAAATTATGCAAGATGTTCCAGAAAGGGGAGGTCTTAAACTTCCAAACCTACAGTTATATTATGATGCAGCAGCTTTGACTTTAACAAGTGATTGGTTTGGAGGAAAAAAGACTGGAGTACTAAACGCAGAAAGTTTTGATTTGGAATTTGGATGGCATGCTTATTTATTTTATGATAGCAAAGTGGATAAAGTATTTAAAAGCCATATACTTAGAGACTCTTTGCTGAGAGTTTGGAAGAAGCACCGACTCAAATGGGATTATAAAATACCGTTATGGCTGGATCTTGGTCATATTTTGTGGAATACAAATATAATGTCACTCGGGGGGTTTTTATACAAAGAGGTCCTTTTTACAGATGCGGGCAGATGGCAGCTGAAGACATTACAGACACTGTTGGCTGAAGGGATTAATTTAACTTGGTTACAATACAATCAATTGCAATTGAAATGGAAAGAGGACCAAAGAACTGGTATTATGGTGCATGAGGAAGAATTGGTTAGACATATAAAAGAGAAAGGTCCAATGCATATTAAAAGGCTTTATAATGTTTTGTTAGAAAGGGATTCGGAAACTGAATTAGTTAAAGATTGTATGATTAAGTGGGCACAAAATTTTGAAGAACCAGTGATGTTGGAAACATGGGAAAAAATTTGGGTTCAGAATGTTAAATTTACACAGTTGCAGAACTTGAGGGAAAATTTTTACAAAATGTTTTATAGATGGCATTTAGATCCTAAGAAATTGTCGTGTATGTACCCTAATGTTCAGCCAAAATGTTGGAGGTGTGATTGTTTAGATGCTACATATTATCATATTTGGTGGACTTGTAGGAAAGTTAAGGCTTTTTGGATAAAAATTTGGTGGGTCATGCAGAATGTTTTAAAGAAAAAAATCCAATTTTCTCCACAATTGCTTTTATTGGGTATAGTTGAGGGTTTTACAGTGGATGAAATAAAGTTGATTTTGTATATGATTACAGCAGCGAGATTGTTGATAGGTAAATATTGGAAAAATGAAGCTCTGCCCACCGTAGAAGAATGGATTTTGAAGATGGCCAGCTTTGCGGAGATGGCGAAGATTTCAGCATACTTAAAAGATCGCTCACAAGAGACTTATGAATGTGGATGGAAAAAGTGGATAGATTATGTGCAGAACAAATACCAAACCAAGAAGTATCAAATAGCTTTTCATTGATAGTATTATATTATATTAAATAGAAATAGGCGAACTATATGAAGATGAAAAATGACATGGGGGTTGGGGGGGTTCAAGGTTTTTGTATAGGTGATAATGATATTCTATGGAAGTCCGGGGGGAGGGGAGGGTCAGGGGGGGTTTGGGAGGGGGGGTTGGGGAGTTTGGGGAGGGTTAGGGGGGTGAAAATGGGGTGAAAATGTAATTGTAAAACTTTTACAATAAATAAATAAATAAATAAATGTGTTTCTTCCTCTCTTTTCCTTGCAAAATTCATTAAGATAACACTTAACAGACAGCAAAGGCAAATTCACAGGGGCTATAATGAATACCAGTTAGAACTGAAGTGAATAACTTCAAAATTAGCAATTTAAATTTATAGTTTGAAAACAGATGCATTGCTTCAAATAAATTACCTTATAAAACAGCAAAACCACCAATTATAATCTTCCTTTCTTGAGTAAATCTACATGAAGATAGAACAATATTGAACATTTAAAATGATAAATTGCCAGAATTATAACTACTATTTATCATATTTTTCTAATACTTTTAAAAAGGAATAATTTAATATAATTGAATCACTGTTTTCCCATTCTGTCCTGTACACTAAAATCAGTTAAAAACTTAGCTAATGAGAACTTTACTGAAATGATTCTGAGATGCATGCCAGCACATATTTGGTTGCAAACAATTGTTTGTCCAGAACAACTAGGAGGAAACTGTGGTTGTAAACTGGGCTGCCCTAGCCTGAATTAATGGAAAACATTGTCTTCATACCCTCACATTTGCTGGATGAGATAGAGTAGTGGATAAATGAAATGGTTCCTTTCTTTTTCTTTTCTTTTTCTTTTTCTTTTTTTTTTTACTGTTTGGAGCATCCCTCTTTGTTCATGGAGAATGGTTCCATTGATGCCAGCGTAGTATAGTAATGTTTCCATGGAGGCCAGTGTAGTATAGTGGTTAAAGTATTAAGTGTTTACTTTAAAAACACTAAAAACGTGGGTTCAGAAACATGAAGCTTATTATAATACCTTGAACAAGCCAGAGTTTCCATCTCAAATAAATACCATTCAAATTGTCTCTTTAGACCAGGGGTGTTAAACTCACGGGCCACATGCATCACATACTGGCCACACCCACACCCAGTTTAGTGAAGGGGAAAAAAGTCATGATACATCATGTGCCGTGATGCCGTGATGACATGAATTTGACACCTCTGCTTTAGACAATATGCTGCAAAGACAATGAAATTGAAATAGAGAGCTATAACTGACTTTGTCTGATTTTATATTTAGGTACAGTATATCTATGGTACTTGATCTTCACCTATAAATATTATTCTTAGATATAAGGATCTGTGTGACCTTAGATAAATATATACAGACTGTATATAATCTAATTTTAAAAACTAAATCATTTTAATACATTGGCAGGAAAAAAACCAAATACAGGCCAAAACCAAATAATTGTGGAGACTAGCTGAAAAAAGTTCTGCATGGTGGCCTTTTTTCAAAGTGAGAAAAAGACAAATCATAGGCTTATTTTTACATTTTCTCAGAAAATGCCTGAGAAATTTAAGCCCATCTTTACCCAGCAGCGTCTGCTAGTTGCTTTTGAAGATGAGAAGCACTATGTATGATTGAGCAATAAACTCTTAAGAAATATTAGCAGGAATATTGGGCAAAAGCAAAATAGCAAATAAAAGAGTTTTAGTTGCAGAACAAAAGTTAATTCAGAAATGCTCCTGACCTTGCTCTTTGGTGTTTGGAAAAAATCAATTGGATTTGTCTATAGGAAAATTAAGTCTTTTCATCACATGATTTTAATATTGTGGAACCAGTTTGACATGGAGGTAGAAATAAACCATTAATTTTTCAGTTGATTAAGAATTAAGAACATATAAATGATATGATGATAATACAAATGATCACAAATGTTATTTAAGATAACCATCATAATTTATAATTATATTGTATTTTTATTTTGTTATTTCTGTTCTGGTTTAATGTTCCTTTTTACAAATTGCTCACAGTGTTTATGGACTGGAATGGTTGACAAATATTGTTCAATAAATAAATACATATCAGAGAAAGCTGATTTCCATGGTAGGTGAAACAAGAAATCCTAACTTGAAGAAGATTGCATCATAAATTCAAATATAGTAGAAGAGTTTAAGTTGCTTCTCAGTAGTGATTCATTTTCCCACTTGGGTAATAAAGCCTGATTTCATACTCTCCTAATAGGGCATATCTGCACATTAATCTGTGAAATATACTCCACAGAGAAGTTTCTTAAGTGCCAACTATAACATAGCTCTAGAGTCAGATGAAGATTTGTATTTCCTCTAATATTTGGGCATCATGTGTAGGACATTTAAATGATTCTGGTTTTATTAATCAAAATTATTTTTCCATGCTCTTTTGATTTATTTGATTAGTAGCATATACAGTAAAATACAGTACATTTATTCCAGGTATCAGTCACAAAGAAGTTTTTTTTAACTACAAAGAAGAGAAGGGCCACACTGTTCTGGTAGCAAATTCTGCAATGCAATTTGCTAAATGAGTCACATACTAGTTCTATTCATTAAATGCTCTACATTTTTAATGTATGAAAAATGCATAGAGTGCAGAGACTTCTCAGTTATTCATGAAAAAAATACTGAACACAGTAGAAAGGGACAATTTCACTGCAAAATATTCTAGACTTAGCAGCATATATTGTATATATTGCTCATGTATCTTTATAAATGAAAAGACATATTACATTTACTAAGTGAAAATAAACTTGTAATTTTTTTTCTCTTTCCAAGTTCACAGACACCCTGACATTCACAGACTTCAAGGAGCTAATTAATCTAGTTGATTCTAGGTTAAGAAGTTTTGCTTTATGCTATTTCAAAATGTCTTTGGAGATTCTCAGTCATCCAGGTGATGATTGTCACAAAGGTGCTTTTTCAAAAGACAACTGGACTTCGTTTTTCCTTGAAGATGTTTTGTTCTCATCCAAGAAGCTCATCCAGTCAGAACCAAAGAAGCTTCTTGGATGAGAAGTGAAATGTCTTCAAGGAAAAATAAAGTCCAATTGCCTTTTGAAAAAAAAAGCACCTTTGGTATGCTATTTCCAATTAACATGATTTATTCAAAACATATAAGTGGCATTCTATATGATATATTCAGGGATGTTTGCACAATGCAAAAAAGCAAATGGCACAGATGAAAAATAATCCAGAAACAATTCTGACAAAAAAGCTAATATTAATTTTTTTTGGGTGAAAATTCTTGCTTGACATTGTGGCATCAAAATGTTAAAGACCATACTGTACATTGAGATTTAATGCAAAGGATGGTTGGAAAGGAAACATACATTTTTTTTAGATGTTTGAATTTAACTATTCTATTTACACTGTCAGTAGAATTATATTACAAAGACAAACTGTCTTGCTGCATAATAACTATCTACTGTATAATAAAAGATTCTTTGAAATAAGCTATATTGTACAAATCATTTGCTAATTTAATGAAAGTAACATAAACAAACAACAATTCAAAGAAGCCCATTTTCTATAGATACTCTATAAGAAAAGATCATGGTAACCCGAGAGACATAATGTTTGAAGTAGCTGAGAGACTTGCGGGGAAGGAGGGGGGGTGGAGGCTGGATTGCACAATAGGTTTGAAGACTACGGTGATTGGTTGATGATTCAAAATGAGTGAGATGTTAACTTTGGAATTCTTTCTTTCTTTCTTTCTTTCTTTCTTTCTTTCTTTCTTTTTTTCTTTCTTTCCCTCTCTCTCTCTGTCTCTCTCTCTTTCCTTCCTTCCTTCCTTCCTTCCTTCCTTCCTTCCTTCCTTCCTTCCTTCCTTCCTTCCTTCCTTCCTAAGCTTTTTGGACCTATAAAGAATTATATCAACTTTGTCATTCCTTACAATTTATTATAGAATTTCACCATTACTCTATGTAGATTTCCTTTAAATCTCCTTTCCGACCTACACAAAATCTAGAATTAATATATGATAGTGGACATGAATAGAATTTCAGGCAAAGTAAATAACTTACTAATGTTATAATCATGAAGCAAAATAGAGGGTTTTTTTGCAAAAACATTTTTCTAGGAAATCAGTAATTTCTGTCAATGTCTGTAAACATCTGTAAATATTATTACCTTTGGATCTGAGATATCTATATATCTCTAAATGTGATGGCCATCCCATCATTTGTGTTGACAAACACATCTCCCTTGTAAAATGCCATGAAGATGCCAAACTGATCTTTTAATAAGACAAAGAATAGATTTTCCTATTATCATCAGATTTCAGAAGCTGAAGCATTCCATCAGATTAAATGCCAAATATCACAAGTCATATGTAAAGTTGCAAGAGACAGCAAATGCTATATTCTTGGGTGATTAGTCCTGGCTTCTAAAAATCTCCTGGAGCTTATCATTTGATGGATGAACATGCTGGGTACAACAGTCCTCAGTTGAAAGAAGGAAATGGATAAACTTATAAGTTGCATTTTAAACACTTTTGATGTACAGCTTGCTATTAATAGAGGATGAATAAATGCTTTAGGTAGACTTATGTCTAGCCATGACTCATCCATCTTGCCTGGCTCTGTGACTTCTTATGAACTATTTAAATTATGTTTTAGGTATGATATATTAAGGTTTGAAGTCTCTTGGGAATGATATTTCAGCATGGGACTGTTTATGTCCTCTTAATGTAATTAAGGTTAATGTATTTCTAAAATCACAAATAAACTATCATATCTCAACTCTGTAGAATTTGCTTAATTTTCAAACTAAGCTCAATAGCCATATAGTATAAAAACAGAGAAATAAGCTAGACTCCAAGTATACCATGTAAATTATATAGCCTGCAACAGAATTTGCTGTCTTAATTTTTTGGGATAAATAGAGGTTGGGACCAAAGTGTATATGGAAAGATTTTTTAGAAAAATATTTATTTATGCTAAGATTTATGAAAGCAAATAGAAAAGGAATACAAAACTTGGGGGGGGGGGCAAATATGACCCATATCATGACAATCCATGACCCATCATACTCACACACACAGACACACAAACTGATGTTCTACTAAATGCTGATTCCACAGAGATTCAATCAATAAAATAAAAGCCCATTTTGGAGGGAATATGTTAAATTAAAACCACTATCTTCAATAGGTAAATTCAATTTTCTCATATTGTTTTCCTCTTCATAATGAAATTTTCATATGTGTGTGTGTGTGTGTGTGTGTGTAATATAATCTATAGCAATTACAATACCAAAGTCTTTACATTGTACTAGGAAGATTTTAAAAATATAAAAGATTTATCTCAATGTTGTATCTTGTGTAGTTCCCAAAATACAGAATCACATATATCACATGTGGTAGTGAATTAGCATAATGTCTAAAATTGTTAAACATCATCAACAAAAAAATTATCATAAGTAGAGCCAGAGAGATGATCTTGGAGAAGGAATGCAGAGATAAATGCAGAAGAAACATACATCATTTTAGTATGCTAAATCCAGAGCATGGGAAAGTCAGATTAGTTCTCTTCCCTGATTTCCTGGAGTATAAAGGGAGAGAAAGAAAGACATGGACAGATTCTATTACTGCAACCTGAATAAAAAAAAAATGTTGTCTAGCTTCCTGCTGCGTGTCTGGAGACGTCGGAAAGGAAAAATGCTGCAAAGGCTTGATAGCTGTAAGCAGTTTATTCCAAATGGTCGTCAGCGTCAAAGAAAACAATCAATGCAAAGGCATACAAAGTCGGCGTTGGGAGCGGTCTCCTCCCAACGCCTTTAAATAACGCACCCAATAATTACAGCAGCTCACACACCCTTCCGGCTAGCGTAGCCCAACTCCTGCGTGAGTCAGCGAATCCAGAAAAACAGATGAAGGGCAGACAAACGAAACCTTGGCCCCGACCGCATCGTGACCGACCGCCTATCACTTATACTAATCACCTACCATCACCTATGCAAATGACAACCCCGCCCAACGCCCCTTCCGCTGATCCAGGTTTGTATAGCGCCAGGAGCCAACTTCAAATTCACGGCGCCAGGATCCACAGCTGCTGCCATTGCGCTGAGTGTCGAGGGGATCTCGACAGGCGTCTCCCCCTACCAGGTGTCCTCCTGGAATACACAACAATATTGACATTAATATCATATTAGGGTTGTATATCAGTACCCCAGGGCCCGGGTTTATGTGGATATTTTTTATGAAATCGATCTAGTAGTCGACTAGCCTTCAAATTCGTAGCTGTAACCCATGAGGATTCCTCGAATGGATACCCCTTCCACTTGATTAAATACTTCAGTACTCCCCTACTAAGTTTTGAGTCTAATACATTTTCGACTACATAGTGGTCCCCTTCCACCGGGCCTGGTCTTATTGTTTGTTCCCGAATGACATCTAGTGATTTTAGCAGACTACTATGAAACACAGGATGGACTTTCCCCAACAGTGGTGGTAGTTTTAATTCCACTGTAACGGGGTTAATCACTTTTACAACAGGAAAGGGCCCTAAGTATTTGGGCCCCAGTTTATGACTGGGGGTTCATAGTTTTAGATATTTAGTAGACAAATAGACTAAATCCCCAACTACAAATGGTTTGTGGTCTGCTCTTCTCTTGTTGGCTTGGTATTTATAGGTTTCGGTTGCTTTGTCCAACGCCTCTTTTATTTGGGGCCATAGACCTTTAATACGAGCAGCCCAACTACCCGGTGACACACTATCCTGGTCCTGGAGAGCTAATTCGGGGATCGGAGGAAGGTCCTTACCCAAAACAACCTGGAATGGTGTGACCCCCGTGCTTCCATGAACAGTATTATTATACGCCATTTCCGCAAAAGGGAGTAACTCAGACCAATCTGATTGTTGGTACGATACGTAACAGCGTAAGTACCTTTCCACCATGGCATTTGTTCTTTCTACTGCTCCGTTGGTACTAGGATGGAACCCAGAACTTAGGCCTTGTGACGAGCCTAACATTTTTATGAAATTGTGCCAGAATGTTGAGGTAAAGTGTACACCCCTGTCAGAAATAATGCGTCGGGGTGCACCATGTAGCCGGTATATGTGCCATATAAATAGTTTTGCCAACTTCCGAGCTGATGGCAAACCATGACACAGGATAAAATGAGCCTGCTTGGAGAAGAGATCAACTACAGTCCATATCACCATATTGCCATTGCTCTCCGGTAGGTCTACAATAAAATCCATACCGATCTCTTCCCAGGGACTATTTGGTTCTGCTACAGACTGTAAAAGGCCGAGAGGCTTTCCCGGTCGAGGTTTAGTTATTGCACACACTTTACACCCTTTTACATAATGTTCAACTTCTTTCCTTATACGTGGCCACCAAAATTGGCGTCTTACCAGGTGTAATGTTTTCAGAACCCCGAAGTGCCCTGCCGTTTTCGCATCATGACACCTCTGTAACACTGACTGCCTTAATGATTCAGGGATATACAGCTTGGTTCCTACCCAAGCAAGACCGTTTTGGTGGGTCACTTTAGCTCCATGTTCTTTCAGCCAGACATCCGTAGTCACTTCTCGACGTAGATCGTCTTCCCACGAAGGTGAGGACCTGGTATGTGCCGTTCGAGCCCACTGTTGATGGTCAGAGATCATTGCTTGTACGACCTCTTCCCTTTTACTGTCAAACTGGGGGAGTCGCGATAGAGCATCTGCTAGGAAGTTTTTCCCTCCTGGCACATATTTTAACTCAAAATCGAACCTTTGGAAATACTGTGCCCAACGTACTTGTTTCGGTGACAGGTGTCTGGGGCTTTGGAGTGCCTCTAGATTTTTATGATCCATCCATACTTCAAATCTGGTACCACTGCCCTCCAACAAATGCCTCCAGGTAAGCAGTGCCCATCGCACCGCAAATGCCTCCTTCTTCCAAATAGCCCACCATTGTTCTGTAGTTGTCAGTTTGTGGGACGTATAAGCGCATGGGTGCAACACCCCGTCACTGGTTCTTTGTAACAACACAGCCCCCACGGCAACGTCACTAGCGTCTGCTTGTACAATAAATGATAAGGCCGAGTCAGGATGTCGTAATATTGGTGCCTGGGAAAACAGGGTCTTTAAACTGTCAAAAGCTTTTTGACAGGCCGGGGTCCACACTAATATTTGTCCTGGTCTTGCTTTCAGACCTAATTCTTTTGTATGGAGTAAGTCGGTCAAAGGGAGAGCTATCTGAGCAAATGCGGGGATGAATTGTCTATAAAAATTTGCAAAGCCAAGGAAGCTTTGCAATTGTTTTCGTGTTGTAGGTGCCTGCCATTCTAGTACTGTATTCACTTTCTTGGGATCCATCTCCAACCCATTCTC
The DNA here is from genome assembly GCA_022577455.1 of Arizona elegans. Classification (NCBI taxonomy): domain Eukaryota; kingdom Metazoa; phylum Chordata; class Lepidosauria; order Squamata; family Colubridae; genus Arizona; species Arizona elegans. Next base: position 87,703,391 of record JAKOOJ010000004.1, read on the forward strand.
TGAGATACGATAGCCCAAGTAGTCCAACTTCGTGCAGTGGAACTCGCATTTGGACAATTTGATGAAAAGTTTTGCCTGTAACAATTTTCTCAATACTTGTCTCACCAACGCCATATGTTCTTCCATTGTCCTGGTATAAATTAGAATATTGTCCAGATAGACCAGGACACCTCGATATAAGTGCTCATGCAATACCTCATTTATAACTTGCATGAAAACAGCGGGAGCACCTTGCAGACCAAACGGCATCACCTTAAATTTATAGCTACCTAAAGGGCAATTGAACGTGGTCTTCCACTCATCGCCTGGCTTTATACGTACTCTGTAATACGCCTCCCATAGGTCTAACTTTGTGAACACTCGTCCGGTTGATAGGGTAGCCAGCAGATCTTTCATTAATGGAAGAGGGTACAGGTGTTCGACACATACAGCATTCAATTCCCGAAAGTCCACACACAAACGTAAACTGCCATCCTTCTTTTCGCGAAATAAAACAGGGGCAGCTATGTGTGACCGACTGGGTTGGATGAAACCCCTGGCTAAGTTTTTATCAATATACTGTCTGAGTTCCTCCAACTCTGGTTTTGTCATAGCATACATTCTTGGCTTTGGTAACCTAACACCTGGCTTTAGTTCTATAGCGCAATCAGTCGCTCTGTGAGGGGGTAGTACCTCACACTCCTCTTCGTTAAACACCTCTGCTAGGTCCTTATATATGGCAGGATATCCTAGTTGTGATGAGTCAGCTGAAGTATCCCTCTGCAACCCCGCACGCCCGACCCTGGCTTCTGGTTCTGATTCTGGGCCGACACTTAATCTTAGGTGTCGGTAACCGCCTTCCCACCATATGTTGGGCCTCCATTTATCTAACCACGCTAGACCTAAGATAATAGGTTCCACTATTGTATCCACGATGACAAAACGAATGTTCTCCCAATGTTCCCCAATTTCCAAGCGCACTAACTCGGTAACCCAGGTTGCAGCCGTGCCACCCAATAGAGAGCCATCCATCTGCTCAAAACGAATGGGGCTTTGTAGTTTCGCTGACTGCAAACTCAACTCTCTGGCTACACTTTTCCGGATGAGACACCGAGTACACCCCGAATCTATCAGGGCATCTCGTTGAATTGCCCTTGTAGTCTGAAGGTGTCTCAGAGTAACTGGAATGACAAACGGATGTACAGGATCACTTACCATAGGATCAACTGGCGCCTCATCCTCGCTACTATCCGGAACCAGCAGGACACTGTCTTGGTGGAGGGGCCCGTCTGACTCTCCATTCGTCCCTCGGGTACCTCATGACGCCATGGGGGTAACCATTCTGGACCTCTCTGATGACGAACGTGCCCGTTCACGGCCTCTCCCAGTTGACTGTGGTGGACCTCGGGTAGTGGTGAGTGGAACAGGGGGTATGGGATAGTCGGCTACACGATGGCCCAACTGGTTACACCTGAAACAGTGAATCGACCCCCTCCCCACAGGGACTAGAGAACGAGGCGGGGAGGTGTTCACCCCTTTGGGGCTCACTGGTCGTTCCATGAGCCAATGAGGGGGGAAAGGAAGACTACTCACTCCCCGGGTACAGAATTCTTGTAGGCCGACATCTAAGTCCACCGCTGCGCTGAACCACTCTGACAGCTTAAGCGGCAGTCCTCAATAAACACATGCTGGCCGTAATTCTCTATCCAATCCTAGATGGAATTGGTGCACTAAGAGACGTTCAGGCCATGTACGGAGTCGACCAGCCACAGTGCGGAATTCTTTCACATACCGTCTCGCCGGTCGACCCCCCTGTTTAATGGCTACCAAGTCACTTTCAAGCAACTGTGTTCTGGACTGGTCTTCAAACCGGCAGCGTAATGCCTCTAGGAAAAGTCCCACATTGGCCAGCTCTTTTGCATGGTCGCCATGCAGATCAGCGACCCCATCTGCTGCCTCACCTGTCAAGACAGTGGTGATAGCAACCACCATGGCCCACTGGGACGGATAGAGACGGCCGTAAAGATCCATGTAACTTAGTATTTGGCTCAAAAATAAAGAGACCCTGTCTGCACTACCATCAAATGTGGCCTGTATGGGGGGAGGGCCCCAGTATTGTTGCTGAGGGGCGCCTACCCCCGGCATCCAAAGCGGGGCTGGGGGCTCCGGCCGGGCATCCTGGAAAACCCCTCTTTGCTGAGGGGTAGGGCCACGGTGTCCCCCTTGGCCCACCTGTTGAGACCCAGACCATTGCAAGGCATCGTGGTCCTGATCCACCCCTCGCAAGGACCCCCCCACCGAAGGTGCAGGACCAGAGGCTGGGGGGGTCTCTCTTGCCGGGTCTGTACACCCCCTTTTCAATGCGGAGCTTTGGACTTGCCAACTGGAAACGGGTTCCGGAACTGCTTCGGGTCTCCCCATGACTCTGCCATGAATCTTGAGTTGGCACCCATGGTTGCCAGGAGGGAGCATCTCTGAAGCTCGCCTCTCCAAACTTTTCACGTAACACATCCAGGGTGGAGGCTCCCAGTCCCGTGAAATGACTCCAATCACATTCCTTGTCGTCCAACCATCTTCACTCCCTCCACCCCTGAAAAGACGTTTCCCCCGACTGGGGAGAGAGGGGCTTCGGACCGGTGAGAGCAGAGATCTGCCACCATTCCCCCATATCAGGTTTCATTCCACTAGAGCCGAAAGCCTTGTCTTCTACAGAGGTGGCCTCTCCCTGCACCAGTTTCTCCTTAGGGCGGACCACTGGCAGCTCCCCCTCCTCAGCTACCGGAACACCCGGAGCAGCCTCCACCACGGTGTCATCCGCCATTTCTTCCTCTATTGCCAGTGACCCAACCGTCGTGCCCTCCACCATCCCAGGCGCAGCACCGATGGGATAGACCAGCAAAAAAGGATGCTCAACGCCAACTTTCTGTCTAGCTTCCTGCTGCGTGTCTGGAGATGTCGGAAAGGAAAAACGCTGCAAAGGCTTGATAGCTGTAAGCGGTTTATTCCAAACGGTTGTCAGCACCGTCAGCGTCAAAGAAAACAATCAATGCAAAGGCATACAAAGTCGGCGTTGGGAGCAGTCGCCTCCCAACGCCTTTAAATAACGCGCCCAATAATTACAGCAGCTCACACGCCCTTCCAGCTAGCATAGCCCAACCCCTGCGTGAGTCAGTGAATCCAGCAAAACAGATGAAGGGCAGTCAAACGAAACCCTGGCCCCGACCGCATCATGGCCGACCGCCTATCACTTATACTAATCACCTACCACCACCTGTGCAAATGACAACCCCGCCCAACGCCCCTTCTGCTGATCCAGGTTTGTATAGCGCCGGGAGCCAACTTCAAATTCACGGCGCCAGGATCCGTGGCTGCCACCATTGCGCTGAGTGTCGAGGGGATCTTGACAAATGTATTGTTTTGTGGCATCTGTTTCCTAACCAAATCTACCTTGAAGAGTTGATTTAATCAACCTTTAATCAAAACTACCAATATAATACAGGTACATTAATACATTTACAACAGTTTGTTTCATGACTGTTCAAAGTTACAATGGCACTTAAAAATGTGACTTATGACCATTTTTCACAGTTACAAACTTTGCAATATCTCCATGTTCATGTGATCAAAATTCAGATGCTCAGCAACTGGTTCATATTTATGACTTGTGGCTGTGTCCCAGGGTCATGTGATCATCTTTTGCAACCTTCTGACAAGCAAAGCCAGTGGGGAAGCTAGATTCATTTAATAGCTGGGTTTCTAACTTATCAATTGCAGTGATCCACTTAATAACTGTGGCAAGAAAGGTTTTAAAATGTGGCAAAACTCACTTAACAAATATCTCACTTAAGAACAGAAATTTTGGGCTCAATTGTAGTCATAATATTAATATAATTATGGTAGATGGCCTAATATGAAGGGATTCCAAAATTAATTTTTTTAAAAAAGAGGGAATGGGTAACCCTGACTACTGCATATACTTATCTGAGAGGGGAGATACATGAAGGAGGTATTCCCTCAGTGAGGCTCATTTTAACAGATTAACAGAGTTGGAAGGTATCTTGTAGTTCTCCTAGTCCAACCCCCCCCCCCAAGCAGCAGCTCCTACACAATTTCTGATAAATCGCAGTCCAGTCTCTTTTTGAAGGCTTCCAAGTGATGAAACCGCCACAACTTCGGAAGGCAAGCTGTTCCATTGATTGATTAGTCTCACTGTCAGAAAATTTCTCCTTATTTCTAGGTTGAATCTCTCCTTGATCGGTTTCTATCCATTATTCCTTGTCTGGCCTTTGGGTTCTTGAAAATAGCTTGACCCCCTCCTTTCTATGGCAGCTCCTCAAATATTGGAACATTTCACTGGACTAGCCATGCTGAGCACTTGCAACCATTCATTGTATGATTTAGCTTCCAGTCCCCTAATCGTCTTGGTTGCTCTTCTCTGCACATTTTCTAGAATCTCAACATCTTTTTTATAGTGTGGTAACTAAAACTGGATGCAGTATTCTAGGTGTGGTCTTACTAAGGCTTTATAGAATGGTATTAGTATCTCACTTGATCTTGATTATATTCTTCTGTTAATGCAACATAGGATCATCATTGCATTCCAAGTGTGCTGACTTCTGTAATTTTCCCAAAAGCATAGAAAGTTTTAATACTTTTCTTTCTTGCAATGAACTTTACTGAATAAAATCTACCTGCTGCCCTTCAGAGTTTCTGGTTAGAAAAGGCTATGATCCAAAGAGGTCTTCCAGTCTAATCTTAACTGATGATATACAAGATGGGGCATTTCAAGTGAAAAAAGGAGGAAGCAAAAATCCTGTGTACTATAATCCTATGATTGACCCATTTTTTAAAGGAAAACAGCTGCATTCAGTGAAAAATTATATAGTTAATATAACATAAAAAGAAAACTTTTTTTAAAAAAATAGGCACAATCCAGCCTTTCTCTGTAAAGGAAAAAAAAATTGTATCTCCATTTTGCTAGACCAGTTCAGACCATTATTCTGAAATACTTTGATTTCAGTGGCAGAAACTCTTATTTCATCATCCAATTTGCCACAAAAATGAAGACTGATTTTTGTTGTTTGATTTTATTAAACATGGTTATGCTGTTTAATTCCACTGGGGAATTCAAAATGGTGTCCATCTTAGAAATACAATATTAAACAGTCTAATAAACACAGTAACACTAAACTTTGGAATCAGAGCAGGTAATTGCAGCCAATTAATTCAAGAGCAACAAAATATTACATTCTTCTTCAGGATTCCTTAGTCTCAGTCAGGTTTTCAGCTGCTGTTTTATATAGTTATAAAGACATATTGGGATAGATGCTCAAGTCCAAGTGTTTTTTCAAATCTCACTGCACAAATCATGTATCCTTTTGCTGAAACCATTTTTCCCCATAAGATTTAGGAAAACAACCTGCTGCTGCCACTGGCTGATTTTTCAAAGGAAGAATCAGGATTCTGTCTCGGCTCTGTGATTCAAAACCAACTTGTATAGTGTGATATGTTCTTTTACAATGTGATCTATCCTTCTAAGTTCCACCCATCTGGAATACATTGATATATTAATGTTGAATTCAGAATAAAAAGTTCTACTTTTTATCTCTGCCTTTTCTCTGTCATGTATATCCTAGATTCCTATTGTTGTGGAAAAATTGAGACTGAACAACATTCCTTGGTCAGCCAGAGTCAGTTTATTTGCGCAGTTTCAGAACCAGATTTGTATCTGCAATTTTGAACCAAGGAAAGAGATCTAATACCCCTGTTTTATACTTTTCCAAGACAAAGGATTTTGCTAGCACAGCAGTTTTCCATATATGGTTAACATACATCCATTACATGATAATTGACATTTCCTAATTATTAAATTCTTGCCCTAATTTATAGTACATGAGATAATTTTAACTAAACATCCTCCTTAGTTCTCTGTCTGCTGATGCGTAGATTTATGGATTCCTTTGATAATAAGTAACTTCTTTTTCCATATGGATGTCCTTACATTCTTGACAGCTAGGTTCTTCAGAAGATATATATATATATATATATATATATATATATATATATATATATATATATATATATATATATATATATATATATGCATATTCTTTCTAGCCAGGTTTTACCTACGTAAGCTAAAACCTGGCTAGAAAGAATATGCACATAAAAGCCTACGAAAAACAGAAAAAGACATATATATATATATATATATATATATATATATATATATATATATATATATATATATATATATATATATATATTAGCCAGGATGCAATTTAGCTACTTAGTGTAATCTTCCAAACAAGTATTGTTCTTCCAAACCAGCACATTTCTTTCTTACAATAATGTGAATAAGAAGGGCCCTTCAGTGTTTATATAGTTGATCCTGCATCATTCACATTACTATAATTCTCCCCATGTCTATTCTAATTATAAATCTTCAACTGCCCTTTCTTTGTATTCATATTTAGCCCATCACATTTCTTTTCTGTCAACTATTATCCCACTTATTCATCTGTAGTAAGGTGACAAACTTTTTTATAATGAGAAGGAGGACACAAATAAATTGAAGAAAACAAATATCGTAAATAAAAGAAACATTTTATTCATTGCAACACTGAGTCTAATGCGTGCGTGTGTGCCATGTGGTGTTTCAGTAAGAAGTAAACAAAGCCACTTGCACGTGGCACACTCTTGCGCCTGGCGCATTCTCTAAAAACAATTCTTCTGTGCAGAGCGCATGCATCTCATAATTGCATCTCACCACACTGTACCAAACCTTGACAAATTACCAACCATGTACCAACCATGTCAAATATAAATATGTCACATCACTTGCAATGGATCGGATCAGCATCAATCGAATATGGAGATTTACAGATTAGTCTTCAAATATCGAAAAGGAGGACATTTAGGAGGACACTTTTTGAGAGAGGACACAACTTACAAAAGAAGGAGGACAATTGGTCACCTTATCTGTAGCAAATGTCATTCTAAAGCACTGGCACTACTGAAAAGTTTCTGCTTCTCTTGCTTACTGGTTATACCTAAGGAAAACCGACATCAAATAAAAAACAGACTACCTAAATTGCCAGAGGATTTAAGTACAAACTAGCATACTGAACTGAACAATTATCCAATAGAAAGCAGTCAGATATAGAGATTTGCCAAGTGAAAATTCAAGATAATCTTTGAGGTTAGCTTCATGTATCAGAGACTACCTTACACTTATTACATAAGTGTGCATGAAAGTGTGCAGGTAACAAGTAGGTTAGCTTGGTCACTCAACAGCGAGACACTGGTGAAGCAGGCACAGCAGCACCTGCATTTTCTGCATCACGTGAGAAAAGTTCATCTTCCTTCCCCCATCCTTCCCACTTTCTATAGAGGGACGATTGATAGCATCCTGTCATATTGCATTAGTGTCTGATTTGGAAGCATTACTGCTTCAGACAGGAATATTAACATTCAGAAGGCCACAGACCCAGACAATATCCCTGAGTGTGTTTTAGAGAATGTGAAGATGAGTTGGCTTGTGTTTAAACAGATATTTTCAATCTTTCACTGTAGTAGGCAGTGGTCCCATCGTGCTTTAAGATGGCCATTATTTTGCCACTGCCAAAAAATACAATTACATATCTCAATGATTACTGTCCGGTTGCACTTACATCCATCATTATGAAATGTTTTGAGAGGCTGATAAAGGACTGTTGTGTCTTTAGGGACGACTCTGGAGCCAGGCCGTTCAATTCTTAAACTTTATTAACCAGTTGAATTAACACAACAAGAGAAAGAAGAACAGAATGCGAATGCACGATCTGACAGCCCCTTAAAAGCAAAGCTGTCAGACAGCGGCAACCAATTAACATCCAGGCAACTCCCGCTACTTTTGTTGCTGTGCGTCTCCTCCAATCCCCTCCTGCTGACGACACAGCCTGCTCAAAAGCAGCCAAGCCAGCGGAGACTTAACACCCCTATCCCCCTGGATCGAACAGGCGTAGTCAGCTAAGTAGGCGGGACAACGCCAGAGCCTCCCGGACCACCTTAATTCAGGTACGGAAGGGGCAGAAGGTGGAGCGTCGCCCTTTGAAGTTTCGGCGGGCTCCGTGACTACAGATGGTGGAACGCCAGTCTCAGCGGATAGCTCAGGACGCTCCGATAAGCCTTCCGACGGAAACTGCTCAGCTGGGAACTGGTGATCTGCGATCGGCCGGTCAGGTTGCGCTCCCGGGGCCGGTGATTTTGTCGGTGAACGCAGGGAATCTTGCAACATTGGAGGGTCGGAAATATCGGCACAGCGGTGTCTTAGTTGGTTAATGTGCCGCCGCCATACACAGCCATCGGCCAGCTGGACTCTATAGGAATAGGGTCCGGTCAGTTGTATGATGTGCTCAGGAAGCCACCTGACTGTAGGGTCAAAATTAAGGGCGAAAACTAAATCGCCCACAATGAAAGAGCGAGCTTGACTGCACCCCCGCGGGGTCGTTTCCTGGGTATAACTAGGATGCAAGCGATCCAGAGTGATCCGGAGTCGCCGACCCATCAGAAGCTCGGCGGGACTGTGATTGGTAGAGGCAATAGGGGTCGTGTTGCGCCAACAGGTATTGGTATACTTTCTGGTGCCAATTTGAGGGCCCTAAACAGCGTAATGCCTCTTTCGCTGACCTTATGGCCCGTTCAGCCAATCCATTAGCGGCCGGATGACAAGGTGCTGTACGGGCGTGGCAAATGCCACACTTAGCGAGGAATAATTGAAAGGGTGCCGACGTGAACTGCGGGCCGTTGTCAGTAACTACGATATCAGGTAGCCCATGGGTGGCAAAAAGACCCTCTAAGACTCGGGTGACAGCTTCCGTGGTTGTTGAGGACATGATCGTTAAGTCCACCCATTTAGAATAGGCGTCAACCGTGATTAGGAAAGTGCGGCCGTAAAAGGGGCCCGCCAGTTCTAGGTGCAATCTTGCCCAGGGACCCCTGGGCGTATCCCACTCCTGGACGGGGGCCGCGGGGGAAGCAGACCATGACAGTTGACATTGGGGACAACGGGCCACCCACCCCTCTATATCCTGATCGATTCCTGGCCACCAAACATAGCTCCTGCCTAAACCTTTCATGCGCACGATGCCCGGATGGGCATCATGGAGGCATGTCAACACGCGAGATCTAAGCATGTGGGGAACAACTACCCGGCTTCCCCACAGGAGACATCCTGACAGCACGGACAACTCATGTCGCCTGCGCAGGTAAGGCAAAAACTCCGACGAGGGGTGAGTTGGAGGCCAACCCCTGTGGACCCAATCTATGACACAGACCAGAGTGGGGTCGGTCGCAGACTGAGACCGAACATCGGCCGCGGTCACTAAGGGAGACAACTCGTCCACCAGGAGGACGGACGCCGCCGGGGCTGGGTCCCGGACTGTCAAGGGGAGGGGACAGTGGCTGAGGGCATCAGCATGCCCGATTGCCTTTCCGGGTTTATACTGCAGCTCGTACGAATAGGCAGCCAAAAACTCAACCCACCGTGACATGCGCGGGGAGAGGATAGTAGGAGTTTGACGGTCCACCACCAGCAAACCCAACAAGGGTTTGTGGTCGGTGATTAGATAGAAGAACCGACCGTAGACGTAATCATGGAATCTTTTGATTCCCGCGACGGCCACCAAGGCTTCCCTGTCAATTTGACTATAATTACATTCCGCACTGGATAAGGTGCGGGAATAGTAGGCAATAGGTGCTTCCGCCCCGTTGGGTAACACGTGACTCAATACTGCGCCCACCCCGTAGGGGGAGGCGTCACAAGTCAGGGAGAGAGGCAAACTGGCATCATACTGCACTAGGACGGCCTCAGACGTGAGAACGTCCTTGACAGTCTTGAATGAGGCAGCTGCCCGTCGATCCCAACGCCAGGGAGATTTAGAGTCTAAGAGCCAATGAAGAAGCTCGGCCAGAGAAGCCTTGTGCGGTAAAAATACAGCGTAAAAATTAAGCAGACCAAGAAAAGCCTGCAACTCCGCCTGGTTTTTTGGCACTGGGGCATCCTTAATAGCGGCCACCTTGGCTGGGGCTGGGCGGATTCTGGCAGAATCAATTAGGAAACCCAGAAATTCCACTTGGGGAACCGCCATTCGACACTTATCGGCCCTAAGCTTTAACCCCGCCTGCCTGAAACGTGTGAGGACAGCCCTGATCTTAGCAATGAGGTCCACCTGATCAGCGGCCGCGATCAGGACGTCATCGAAATAAGGCACGACCCCTTGTAACCCATGGAGCAGCCACTCCATCAGGCTCTGAAAGATCCCCGGGGCGACACTAACCCCGAATTACAGGCGGGTACATTTGAACGCCCCCCTGTGTGTCACAATCGTCTGGGCCAGGGCAGTGGCCTCGTCCATGGGAAGCTGTTGATACACTTGGGCGAGGTCCAGCTTCGCAAAGACCCTGCCCTGACCCAGCGAGTGGAGGAGATGTTGGACCATGGGGACAGGGTAGTGGTTAGCCTGCAACACCCTATTAAGGGTTGCCTTGTAATCGGCACAGATCCTAATAGATCCGTCAGCCTTTAGAGGAATCACTATAGGGGTCTCCCATTTTGCGTGTTCTACAGGTTGGAGAATCGCTTGTGCTATTAGTTTATCCAATTCCCGGTCTACTCTGGCTCGCAGTGCAAGTGGCACCCTTCAAGGCTTCAGTCACCTAGGAGCCACCTGAGGGTCCAGATTGAAAGAGATGGGAAGCCCTGTATATTTACCAAGCTGGCCATCGAACACATCTGCAAACTCACGAGTCAGCTCAGCAGCGATGTCAGAACTGGTGGCATGGACTCCGCACACACCCAGACGTAACGCAGCGAACCAATCTAACCCAGCAATCTAGGAAGATGGTTCCTCATGACAATCAGAGGCAGGCGACCTGAAAAAGAGCCATAAACAACATGGAAAGAACCACAGCCTAACGTGGGGATTTGCTTCCCCTGGTAGTCCTTGAGTTTGATACGGCAGGCATCCAAACGCTGTGGGGAGAAAGAAGGAATTAAAGCTTTTAGAGTGGACCATGCAATTAAGGAACGGGAGGAGCCCGTATCAAGCTCCATATGGCATGGCGAGCCCTCTAGCTGGATCGTGAGGAAAATCTTGCTGGCAGCCCCGGATGAGGAAGCGTGACTGATGCCCACAGCGTCGACCTCCGCGTCTTGAAATTCCTCCACGCGATTCCCACGGCGCGCAACCCGTTTTGCCTTTGGTCGCTTGGGAGCAGGCTCCCCCGTGTCATCGGGGAGCGGAAAGGCGGCTCGGCAGACCCTGGAAAGATGGCTGCGTTTCCCGCAGCGGCAGCAGATGGCAGACTTAAAACGACACTCTGCCCGGCTGTGCTGGCCACCGCAACCCAGGCATCTGCCCTGGGGAGGTTTAACAACAGGTGGCACTCGTTGCTTCCGGCTGGACTTTAGGCGGCACACCTCCCCCTCTGTCTCTGGGGCGTCTTCCACGTCTGATTCCTCATAATGCACAGCCTGAGGAGAAGCGGATGAAACTCCTCCCCCCCCCGGCCTGCGCCCGTTGGATTTCAGCAGACGAGTGGGCCAACATTTCTGACGCCCTGGCTTCGTCCATGGCAACAGGGAGAGTCAAGTCAGAACGAGCAAGCAGTCTTCGCTGTAGTTTTAAATCGCGAATACCACAGACCAGCTGATCTAGGAGCATATCGTCAAGTTCCCGAAACTCGCAGTGCAGCGCTGCTGCGCGCAGAGATGCCATATACTCATTGACAGACTCCCCATCCTTCTGAGACCGCTGGTAAAACGCATGGTGCCGGGCAATTTTAGAGGGAGAGGGGGCGTAATGCTGTCTCAATTTTTCCAACAGGACCTCCCAGGGTACGTTAAAAACCGGTTGAGGGGCAGTCAGAGCCCTGGCAGTGGCAAATATGTCACGCCCGCAAGAACTTAAGAAGTACCCTCTTTTCCTGGCAGGGGATAGATCGGCGAGATCGTTAGCGTGTAAGAAACACTCAAACCGTTCTAGATAGTTGTCCCATGTCTCTGCAGCCGGCTTGAACGGCGAGAATGTTGGGAGCGTGACAGCCATCCCGAATTGCGATCACGGCATAGGTTTGCCTCAGGTCTCCACCCTCGTCGCCAGTTGTTGTGTCTTTAGGGACGACTCTGGAGCCAGGCCATTCAATTCTTAAACTTTATTAACCAGTTGAATTAAAACAACAAGAGAAAGAAGAACAGAACGCGAATGCACGATCTGACAGCCCCTTAAAAGCAAAGCTGTCAGACAGCGGCAACCAATTAACACCCAGGCAACTCCCGCTACTTTTGTTGCTGTGCGTCTCCTCCAATCCCCTCCTGCTGATGACACAGCCTGCTCGAAAGCAGCCGAGCCGGCGGGGACTTAACAAGGACATTATTGTATCTCATGTCCCTCCAGCAGTTGAGTCATTTCAGTTTGCTTACCATCCAAATCGCTCTATAGAGGATGCTATTTCTTCTGTTCTCCAGCTGATCTTGGTGCACTTAGAGGAAAGAAATAGTCATTTACAAATGCTGTTTGTCGACTTCAGTTTGGCATTTAATACAATTGTTTACCAGCATCTTTTAGGCTTTAATACTTCTTTGTGCAATCGGATTCTTGATTTTCTAATTGAGAGGTCCCAGTATATGCAAATTGTAACACCATTTTCTTAAACACACGTTCTCCTCAGGGCTGTGTCCTAAATCCATTCTTTTTTTTTTGAAAAAAGTTTTTTTAAAAAAAAACATAAACATAAAACACATCTTTTCCAAAATGAAGCATTGATCCGGTCTCAAATTAATACAAATCATTAACAAATCTTATTTTTCGATTAACACTTAATATTTTACTCAGTTATTTTCCTAAATTCTATCAATTTAATTATGCCATTGTCCCCAAAAACCAGTTACTTAAATCTTAAGTCCTAACCTAATATCATTCAATTTTTCTCTTTCTTTTTGCTTAGATGGATATAGTTTAACAATATAAATCATTACGTTCATTGTAAGCATTTAAAAATATTTTAACTATTACTCCCAATATAATCATCTTCATTACTTTACTGTTAATCCTAACACAATCATTTCATTTTTACTATTCCCAACATAAACATAATTTCCAGCATAATCATTTTATTTTAATGTTGAACCCAACATTATCATCTTAGTTTCTGTTATTAAACCCAATTTATTCATTTCATTTTTACTGTTAATCTGAACATACTCCTCCTTATTTTGGCTGTCCTACCCAGCGTAATAATTTTTATTTTTTGGCTGTTAATCCCAGCATAATCATTTTATTTTTACTGATAAACCCTGCATCATTATCTTTGTCTTTGTTGTTAAACCCATCATAATCATTTCATTTTTACTGTTACTCCCAGCAAAATCTTCTTTGTTTTGCTGTCCTATCCAGCATAATCATTTTTGGTTTTTTTGGCTGTTAAACACAGCATAGTCATTTTTGTTTTTTGGCTGTTAAACCCAGCATACTCATTTTTATTTTTTGGCTGTTAAACACAGCATAATCATTTTTGGTTTTTTTGGCTGTTAAACACAGCATAATCATTTTTATTTTTTGGCTGTTAAACACAGCATAATCATAGTTAGTTTACTATTAATTCCAGCATGGTCCTCTTTTGATTGTTTCCATCCATCTATACATTGTTTATCTCAGTTAATCATATTTATCATTATCCTTTTTTTTAAGTAAGAACCATGTCTCAACGTTAAACTGTCAAAAAAAAAGGATAATGATAAATATGATTAACATTGTTTATCTCAGTTAATCATATTTATGATTATCCTTTTTTTTGACAGTTTAACGTTGAGACATGGTTCTTACTTAAAACATACTTCTGTATATATTTATAAATCTCTTTTAACATGCTTAATTATTTCAATTTTATATATCTATATCATATTCTTCTCATATTCTTATTCATCCATATTTGTCTATAAAAACCTCCTTTTTTATTATTACTATCCACCTATACATTGTTTCATTTTTAAACACATTGTTTTAATCTTCCAGCTGTGTATTCCTTATTTCTTCATTTTCTTGTCTGCTAGCATATATTTCTTTCCATTTTCAAAATCTTCAAATTTTGTCCTCCATATGTTATATTAAATCTTTTTCTTATTTTTATTCTGGATATAATGTATCATGTTCCCTTTTCTTGAGCCTGCACTAGATCCTTCTTTTATTCCTGCGCCAGTTTTTTTTAGATTATTATTGTTCCAATTATAGGAGTTCCATTGTAATTTCCTTTTCTTTTCACCAAAATCAAACTGCCTGCAGACAAGAAGAAAAACCTCCTCCACAAAATCCCAAGGCTGTTATCTGTAAAGTTCAAAATTTTCCATAAGAAAGACGAATTGCAATGTTCCTTTTTAAACCAGAAGGTGTCCCTCTACAATCCACATTTTCCATTAGTCATGCAAGTATTCATTTTATTTCAATTATATAACAGTCCAATTTAGTTACTCTTCTTCCTTTGATTTTAGGAATATCAAATCTTCTTCTTTTTTTTAAGATCCAGTTCAAATTTTAAAATATCTAGCCTTTTTCACCATGTCTCGATATTTAATCCCATTAGTTCTGTTCAAGAGTTAGTTATAATAGGGGGCTTCCGGTTTCCTTGTCTTCGGCGACGACGGTGCCTTTTTAAGCACCGCCAGCCCAGCCGCTCGTAGAGCCGCTTCTCGATCGTGAAGCGGCTTGAAAGCTTCAAAATCCTCAGGATTCTTGAAGAAGAGGCAGCAGGGTACAGGTTGAGCCCCTGCAACCCCCCCAGGGAATTGTTTCTGGGGAGGAAACAGGAGTGGCTCCCTCCCAACCTGCTGAGACTCCGGGCGGCGTGGGACGTGTCTGCCTTTGCAGAACAAGCCGGCTGCAGGAAACGTCAAAAGAGAAAGGAAACAACCCAAATAAGCAGCCGAAATCTACTTGAACCCTGAAACTCTGAACTGCAAGTATTAGCACTTTGCTGATCTTTTATATTGAAGGGAAAACTTCTGAATGAGTGAAAGTGACTGGAAAAAATATGGCGCTCAGCATTAGAGTAAATGAATCAGCGAGTGTGGATTAGTGAAGTCATCTTGCTTTGTTATAAAGTTAATAAGTTGTTATAAAGTTGCTCCGGCTGTAATAATAGGAACAAGAGGAAAATCTCTCCCTTTTACTTGACTTTGCTTCACCACAGTTCTGCCTTGATTAAATCTGGGGGACTTTTTTAGAAGGCTTTGTGGAGGTGGCAGAAGAAGCGGATCTTCCCTCTTTAGAAAAGCTAGCCTACGTGGCAGGATGGCTTCAAAGAAGCAGGAAGGCAAAACAGGGGGGGGATATCCCCCACACGCAAACAGGACACGCAGTTACAAGCTCAGAAAAAAGATTTTGATATGGGAGATTTAAAAGAATTTATTTCAAAAATCCTGGATGACAAATTTCAAAAAGCTCAACAGGAAATAGATGATAAAATAAATAAAATAGATGATAAAATCCAAAAGTCTCAATAGGAAATTATGCAGGAAATGCAGCAGAACCAAAAGAAGGTGACCAAAAAAATAACAGATGTGGCGTCTGGCCTGGCAGGATTTATTATGAAAGTTGAGTCAAAAGTGGATGAATTTAAATCAGAAGTTAATGCTAAGATGAAAAATAATGATCACAAATTTTTGGATGTTGATGATAAGATGCAGAGAGTTGAGAATGAGATTGTCATGATGCAATTCCGGGCAATGGAATTCGCTATACGGCTTCGAGGAATTAGAGAAGAGGAGAGACAAGATTTGAGACAAGATTTGTGCTGAAGCCCTAGCTGTGATCTTAAAAATTAATCCTGATATGGTTTTCTGTAAAATAGACAAAATTTACAGAGTCAATTCTTGGGTGGCCAGACAAAGACAATTGCCTAGAGATGTGGTCATATATTTTACAGACAGAGCAATAAGAAATGATATCCTGCAAAAATCTTTTTTTACTTCTGTGCAAGTGGGCGGATCGAAGATTACAGTTTACAAGGAACTTCCACCTAAGATGTTGAAATCCAGAAAAGACTTTGGCTTTCTTGTTAAAGAATTGCAGAATAATCAGATTCCATTTCGTTGGGACGCTCCAACTGGCATAATTTTGAGATATAAGGGAGAGAAACACCGTTTGAATACTGTGGAGAAGGCGGAGCAATTTTATACTGATATCTTTAAAGAAAGAACATCATCCCCACGTACATCTACAGTTTTGGAGATTAAGGAGAGTGATAAGAAGCAACTTCAAGAACTGCAACAACAATCTAAGCAGGAATCAGAGGAGTTGAAGGGCGCGGAAGAAGGTCTCCTGGATGAGCCTTTGCTGGAACCTTCTCCAATTTTGGAGCCGGTCTGGATGGCTGAAGTCAAGGACCAGCGTATAACCCGAGCAAAATCCAAGCAACTTAAAGAAAAGTTACAGCAGGAAAAACAAGATGAAAAGGAGGCAAAGGCGACACAAGAGGGGGCCGTGGGGAATGCAGGACAGAAGATTTCGGATGAAATCCGATTATTCTGTTCTTGGCTCCAGAAAGAGAATAATGATGATTAAATGTTTATCTTGGAATGTGAATGGGCTGAATGCAACACAGAAAAGGAAGAAAGTATTTGCATATTTAAAACAACATAATAATGATATAATTTGTCTACAAGAAACGCATATTACAGTTCAAGATCAAAACTATTTGAAAAATTCCAAATTAGGAACACATTTTATATCTTCAACTAACCAAAAAAAGAATGGTGTGATTATTTATGTAAATCAAAAATTAACAGCCAAACTTATAGAAGCTGATCAAGATGGCAGGTTTGTAGCAATTGAATTACTTTCTGCTAATAGTCCAATTCTCTTGATAGGAATTTATGCTCCCAATCAACAACAGGACTATTTTTATAAAATGCTACATACTAAAATACTACAATGGGACTATAGATCTATTTTAATTATGGGAGATTGGAATGGAGTAATTGATTCTAAATTAGATAAAAAGACTTTGGCGAAGTCAAGGATTAGATTACCACAGACCTTTTTTGATATGAAAGAAGACTTGGAATTAAAAGATATTTGGAGAATACATAACCCAAAAGAACTGGATTATACTTTCTTTTCTGATAGACATAGATCCTTCTCTAGGATTGATTTCATTTTGTTGTCAGATGACTTACTTGTTAGGACAAAAAGAACAAAGATTTTGCCAAGAACTTTGACTGATCATAGTCCAGTGTGGATAGAAATTGAGACATGTAAGACTGAGAGACGCTCTTGGAGATTAAATGAAAACTTGTTCAGATATGAAAAAAATATAATAGAACTTAAAAAGTATTTGAAAGAGTTTTTTGAAATGAATCTGAATAAAGGCACCCCAATGGAAATTGTGTGGGACGCAAGCAAAGCTTATATGAGAGGGGTGCTTATTCATATGAACTCTAAACACAGACTGACCCGACAAAAGAAAAGACTTGAATTGGAAGCAGAAATAAAGAATAAAGAACAGTTACTCATTAAAAACCCAACAGATGAAAGATGGTGTTATAAAACTTTTGAAAGATCAATTCCAAATGCTTATAGCGGAACAAGTTGCAACAAATTTACAATACGCGAAGCATAATGCATTCTGCAATGCCAATAAACCGGGCAGGTGGTTGGCCTACACATTGAGGAAGAAACAGAGTATACGGACTATTGATAGTATTGATATCAGAGGGAAAGAAGTTTTTCAACAGAAATTAATAAAAGAAGCCTTTCTTGAATATTACACTAAACTATATGCCAGAGAGGAGGTGCAGAATGGACTTATAGAAAAATACTTAGACAACAAAAGAGTTACAAAAATTACTGAGCAACAAAAGGAAAGAATGAACTATCCTATAACAGAGGAGGAGATAATAGCAGCAATAAAACAATTAAAAACAGCCAAAGCTCCTGGAACGGATGGTCTGACTGCAGTGTACTATAAAACTTTGCAGGCAGAAATGGTGGAACAACTTAGAGACTTATTTTGTAATATACAACAAGGGGGAAAAGTACCCCCATCATGGACTACAGCTTATATTTCTTTGATACCAAAAGAACAAGCAGGTCCCAAAAAACCGGAGAATTACAGACCAATATCTCTTTTGAATACGGATTATAAAATTTATGCAAAAGTACTAGCCAACAGATTGATGCCAGTAATTCAAAAGGTGATTCATGATGATCAAGCGGGATTTATTGAGGGTAGGCACATGAATGACAATGTAAGGCAAGTAATAGACTTATTGGAATATCTTGAGAAGAATAAACAGATCCCTGCAGTGCTGGTTTTCCTGGATGCAGAGAAGGCCTTTGATAAAGTGAACTGGAATTTTCTACTAAAGACTTTAAAAAGGATGGACTTTGGGGACCAATTTATACAGGCGGTCTCAGCAATTTATCAAGACCAAAAGGCACAGATTATTATTAATGGAAGTTTGACAACAGAGTTTAAAATCGAAAAAGGAACAAGACAGGGATGTCCGTTGTCCCCATTGTTGTTTATTTTAACACTAGAAGTCTTGTTAAATACAATAAGGGACTCTAATATCTTGAAAGGTATAATGATAAGGCAAGAGGATTACAGAATAAAGGCATTTGCAGATGATCTGGTTGTTACCCTAACACAGCCAATGGAATCAATAATTCAGATGAAGGACATTATACAAGACTATGGTAAAGTTTCAGGTTTTAGATTGAACCAGAAAAAAACTAAGATGGTAGTCAAAAATATGACACAAGATCGTAAATATGAGCTTGAAAGGAGGGCAGGTTTTGAGATTGTACCAAAGGTAAAATACCTAGGAGTTCAGGTTGCAGAATCAAATATGAAATTGTTTCAAAATAATTATGAGGTGTTGTGGCGAGAGGTGCAAAAAGACATGGAGACTTGGAAAAAACTGCAGCTGTCTTTACTTGGAAGAATAGCAGCAGTTAAGATGAATATTTTGCCAAGATTTCTTTTTTTGTTTCAAATGATTCCGGTGCTCAAAAATGATAAACAACTAAAAGTATGGCAAACTGGAGTGAACAAGTTTGTCTGGAACGAGAAAAAACCAAGAGTAAAATTGAAAATTATGCAAGACGTTCCAGAAAGGGGAGGTCTTAAACTTCCAAACCTACAGTTATATTATGATGCAGCAGCTTTGACTTTAACAAGCGATTGGTTTGGAGGAAAAAAGACTGGAATATTAAATGCAGAAAGTTTCGATTTGGAATTTGGATGGCACGCTTACTTATTTTATGACAGTAAAGTGGACAAAGTATTTAAAAGCCATATACTTAGAGATTCTTTGTTGAGAGTTTGGAAGAAGCACCGAATCAATTGGGATTATAAAATACCGCTATGGCTGGATCTTGGTCATACTTTGTGGAATACAAATATAATGTCACTCGGGGGGGTTTTATATAAAGAGGTTCTTTTTACAGATGCGGGCAGATGGCAGCTGAAGACATTACAGACATTGTTGGCTGAAGGGATTAATTTAACTTGGTTACAATACAATCAATTGCAATGGAGATGGAAAGAGGACCAAAAAACTGGTATTATGGAGTATGAGGAAGAATTGGTCAGACATATAAAAGAGAAAGGCCCAATGCATATTAAAAGACTTTATAATGTTCTGTTAGAAAGGGATTCAGAAACTGAACTAGTTAAAGATTGTATGATTAAGTGGGCACAAAATTTTGAGGAACCAGTGATGTTGGAAACATGGGAAAAAATTTGGGTTCAGAATGTTAAATTTACACAGTCGCAGAATTTGAGAGAAAATTTTTATAAAATGTTTTACAGATGGCATTTAGACCCCAAAAAATTGTCGTGTATGTACCCTAATGTGCAGCCTAAATATTGGAGATGTGATTGTCTAGATGCTACATATTATCACGTTTGGTGGACCTGTAAGAAAGTTAAGGCTTTTTGGATAAAAATTTGGTGGGTCATGCAGAATGTTTTGAAGAAAAAAATTCAATTTTCTCCACAATTGTTTTTATTGGGTATAGTTAAGGGTTTTACATTGGGTGAAACAAAACTGATACTGCATATGATAACAGCAGCAAGACTGTTAATAGGTAAATACTGGAAAAATGAAGCGCTGCCCACGATTGAGGAATGGACTTTGAAGATGGCCAGTTTTGCAGAGATGGCGAAGATTTCAGCATATTTAAAAGATTGTTCACAAGAGACTTATGAATGGGAATGGAAGAGGTGGATAGATTATGTTCAGAACAAATATCAAACTAGGAAGTATCAAATAGCTTTTATCTGAAAAGGTTATATTAAGATAGAAATATTTTAAGGTAATGAGGATGAAAAATTTATTTGAAATTGTTATATGAAGATAGAAATATTTTAAGGTAATGAGGATGAGAATTTATGTGAAAATGTTATATTAAGATAGAAACAGCTTAATGTAATGATGATGAAAATTTATAAGGGGGAGGGAGGGGTTCAAGTTTTATATACAAAGGAGGGTTTTTCCTTTTATTTGATATGAGTATATTGTGTGGAAGTCTGGGGGAGAGTGGAGGGTTAGGGAGGGTTAGGGAGGTTGGGAAGTTTGGGCTGGGATGAGGGGGGAAAAAAGGGGTGAAAATGTAATTGTAAAACTTTTGCAATAAAAAAAAAAGATTTAGTTATAATAATAACTTTTATTTGCGGTCACAGACCAAAATACAAATATAGTTGCAAAAGAACGTGGGGAAAGTAACACCATAAACAGTTGACTACCGGAAGCCTTGGCTGAGAGGAATTACAGCATTCTCCTCTAATAGTTACAGCTCTTAAAAAAAAATTAGAAACCTGAAAAGTAATATGTGAGGAGCCATCCCCTAAACAATATAAAGTCAAATTACTAGCATTGGCTCCAGAGAGACCTGTTTCTAGGAGAGACAATAATTTAATCCTGCCTGTGTTATACATAGGGCAGTATAAAAGAACATGCGCCACAGTTTCAACCTCAGCTCTATCACAGGGGAATAACCGCTCACTTATTGTGAGCCTCTTAATTCATCGGTCCAGCAATGCTGAGGGCAAGATGTTGAAATGAACAAGGGAGAAGACTTTTCTATACTTAGGAATGGTTAAAGTGTAAAAATATGAGGCCATCCTCAGTCTATACTTGTTAAATTGGCTGAAGATCAGAGGGAAGTAGGTTTTATTAGCTCTAGCTCTTCAATATTGCAAGTCTATGTCCACAAGTCATTGGACTACCCTAGATTGGGCGTTCTTAAGAACATAGTCTCCCAAGGCATCCCCCGAAAAACCTAGCAGGAGAAGAGAAGATCAAGAGTTAGTTGTTTGTCGGGTCTTTGTCTCTTTAAAGTTACATTTTAAACTTTCCATAGCCCCTTTGTTGTTCAGCCGCTGTTTAAGGCTAGGGGTCTTATAGTTAAAAATATTGCTCTAGGTGTTGTTACAAGCCTGGGTTGGCTGTCACTCACCCGGCTTCAAATAGCTCTGCTTCACTTTACTTTCTTCCTGCACATCTCTTAGTCCGCTTGTCCCAGTTTCGTGGCAGTCACCATGGCTGCCGCCTCCCACTGCCGACTCACAGAGGGTTCCCTCTGAGCTCCAAGGAACTTGTCTGTTCCTCTTGGTCATCTGAGGCACCCATCTTTCTTCCCCGTCCCTGCAGGATGGTTCCAGTCTGAAGATCCATCAGTGGCAGTTTGGCAGCTGGAGGTTTTGCGGTGCTCATTAGAGCCCGCTATTTCCCCCACTGTCTCGCCACAACGCCAAACCGGAAGTCCGACACCAAACTGGAAGTCGTCCTAAGTCCATTTTTGTTCACCCTGTTGAACCATGACTGTTGTGCATGATTTACCACCAACTATATTATGAATATGTGGATGATACAACAGTAGTGGACCTTATTCAGGATGATACTGAGAGTGCTCACCGCAAGAAGGTAGACGGTTTTGTGAACTGGTGTAATAAACACAGCCTTGTTTTAGACATTGGAAAAATGAAATAGATCATTGTCGATTTAGAAGGGCAGGCACACCTAACACCTCTGTGTATTAACGATTCACCTATGGAGGGTGATTAACAGCATCAAGTTTCTGGGTGTGCAGCTAATAAGTAGATTAGCTTGGTTGTTCAACAGCGAGACACTGGGAAGCAGGCACAGCAGCCTCTTTTCCTATCCGCTCAGGCCTCCTTTTTTTCAGGCTTCCTCCTGTCCTTACCTTCTGGCATTTGAGAGGGCACTCAACCCTCTCAACCAACCCAAACATAAGTAAACCCTATATATAAATAAACCATAAATAAACCAGATAGATAGATAGATAGATAGATAGATAGATAGATAGATAGATAGATAGATAGATAGAATAACTTTTGTTGTCATTTTTTACTGTGAGCACACTGACCCACATTAAAAATCAAATTCTGTACGCCATGTGTGTGTGTGTATATAGCATATGTATATGTGTGTTATTTTTGGGTAGATATATACTTTCTCTTGAGAGCAGGCAACAGAATTTGATTTTTAATGTGGGCCAATGTGCTCACAGTAAAAAATGACAATGAAGGTTATCTTATCTATCTTATCTTATATAGACTTTACCTGTCTTCTTTAAAACCACTTAAACAGCACCCCAGACAAAAGCTTTACACAAACCTTGGTCATAGGATTGACTAATCAGGCTTGGCCAAGATATAGTTATAGGACTACAACTCTTGTAATTGATATGCAGAATAGTTATATGATGGAAAGAATGGGAATTGTAGTATCATTTTTTTTTTGAGGGCAGTAAGCTAATGAAGGCCATTCCAAAGGATTGATACAATATGGCAGAAAAGAGTATGAAATTATTGAATTATCCAGTATGCATCAGATTACATTACAAAGAGTAGAGAGTAAGAAAGAGGCAAAAATATCCCCGAAGTTATACTGGATGTTTAAACCATGAGGTTTGCAATTCAGTCATTTTCAGCCCTTTGAAGCAGACAAGAAGTACAAATTATGAGTACTAACTATCTTTACTGTAAGGTTACAGTAATATAATCTTAAAGTCTGAAAACACTTCCCTACTATCTTGCCTTTAGTTTTCAAAAAACTGGCAGGACTCTTCTAAGATGCTTCTCACACCCCCTTGGCTTCTGTGGGCTGAGATACCTTTTGCTTAATGGCTGTCTAAACTAAGCTCTTCTTCCTGTCTCCCAATGTCATTCCCACATTCCATTACAGTCACAAGATTGAGACTGATACCTAATCATGGGTATCCATCAGGGGTGGGTTCTACATTTTTTTACTACCGGTTCTGTGGGCTTGGCTTATTTTGTGGGCATGGCTTGGAGGTCATGTGACTGGGTGCGCGTGGCTAGCTGGTCATGTGACCGGGTGGCCATGGCTATGTGAATAGGGACTACTCAGAGGGCTGAAAAAAGTCATTTCTGAAGGTCCTTGCACTTTTGACAGGTCCTCACACTTATGACCATCCTCACATTTATGCCCATGCAGCATTCTTAACAACCATTCACTCATTTCACAACTGCTTCGTAAATTCGAGGACTGGTCAAAAGTACGAGGACCAGTCAAAAATAACTTTTTCAGCCCTCTGAGTAGTCCATATGCACAAAAGGATACAGCAATAGAGAAGGATGAAGGAAGGAGAGGAGAGATGGAAGAAGGAAGGAGAGAGAGGGAAGGAAGGGAAGAGAGGAAGGAAGGGAAGGGAAATTAGAGTAGGAGTGAGGGTAAGAGAGGAAGGAAGAGAGGAGGAGAAGGAGAAAGGAAGAGGAGTAGGGAGAAGAAGAGGGGGAAAGAAAAAGTAAGAAGGAAAAAAAGAGAGAGGTGGTAGGTTTGAGGAGAAAGATTGCTGTACAGTAAAAACGATGAAAGGAAAGAAAGCCAACCCCAAACAAATAAAAGATATTAAGATAAAGAATGAATTGTTAAACTTTAAAGAATAAAAGAGAACAAATAGCAATAAATAGCAATAATTAGAAACACACATACAAATATACAATGTATTTTCTTTGAACAGAGTATTTGGTCGGTTCACAAATTTAAACAGTGTTTAGTTATTTCAATTAAATTTACAATTTTTATATTTCTTTTTTGCCATATTTATTCCACATCTATTTTTTAAAAAACCAATATTACCGTTCATCCTCATCTCTAATCTTAATCAAATTAAAATTTTCCCTTCTATTCTATATTATACCCCTTCCCATTGTCATCTATTTTTATATCCATCCTCACATTGGTTAATTATGTAATATTACAGTTGTTTAATACAAATTCAACATTTTAATATAAATCAATTAGTTATATAACTATCTTTTTTGTATATTAATCAATATGAACATGAATATTCCAATTATTTCCATGCAATCCAATTTCTTACAAATCAATTAATTATATTTATCAATAATAATAAACCAAATAATTTCCCCCATATATTCCTCCAAACCACAACTTAACAATTTCTGCTTTCAACACAATATACAATTAATAATATGTCAATTATTACAATTCCCTAGTTAAATAGAGCTTTTTTTCTTTTGTGTTTTAAAATCTTGAACTCTCCTCTTTTGCCCTCAATTTCCCATTGTTTGCACCTACCTTTTTTGGTGACGAAAAAGAAAAAGAAATCTCTCCCTGCCTCATTGTCATGTTGCAGCAAAGAGCCTGCTTTACTTTCAGTTTCATTTTTCAGCATAGCTAGGGGGAAAAAAATCTGCTCCAGCAGTCTTTGCAGCTAGCAACAGAGCTTTGTGCAAAACAGCTGAGACCAAATCAGCTGAGAGTCGGAGGCCGATCTAATCAACTTGTGCTAATTAACCTATGCTGAAGCTGAAAGGGGCTGTTTTTTTCTTGCTGTTTTCTTGCAAGGAGGTAACTGCTGCGAGGCACAGGCCAAAGGGTGGGGGCCACCATCCTTGCCACTTAACCCCCCCGTCGCCCCTTTTGCCTCTAGCGTTCCCCTGCCGCCCCCCTTGCCTCTTACCACCCCCCTAAGGCATCCCACCGCCCCCCCAGGGGATGGTACTGCCCACTTTGGCAACCACTGGTTTAACTACTTAACTACTTAACAACCAGTTCTACCGAAGTAGAATCCCACCACTGGGTCTACTCAATTATTTTTGCAGGCATCGGTCTACTCATTTGTTTTCTTTTAACACTGATCAGCTGTAGGGCGGCCCTTTGAAGCCCCGTGGCAAGAGTTTAAACAGTTTTTTCCCTCTAGCCATCATCTGGGACTCAGGAGGCAGCAATAGATAGGGAGTGGGTGGGGTAAGTGAACGGCGACCAGACTGGGAACTGGTTCGGGGGCATGGCCAGCCAATCTTATTACTGGTTCTCCGAACTATTAAAATTTTTTACTACCGGTTCTTGCGAACCGGTGCAGACTGGGAGCAACCCACCACTGGTATCCATGTATCGGCTACACTTAGCATCAGGGATAAATAAAATGTTGCTCTTCCAATTCTAAATCATTCTAAATCATTCTGAGGAAGATCTAGCTATGCAGTCTCTACATTAATCCTAAATTAACCAGGCCTGGTAGCTCAGCAGACTGATAGCATTGTGATTAACACCAGCTGTCTGCAATTACTGTAAATTCGAATCTCACCAGGCTCAAGGTTGACTCAGCCTTTCATCCTTTCTAAGGTAGGTAAATTGAGGACCCAGTTTGTGGGGGCAATAAGCTGACTTTGTATAAATATACAAAAGTATGAAGGCTATTGCTTAACGCATTGTAAGCCACCCTGAGTCTCCGGAGAAGGGTGGCATATAAATCAAATTTAAAAAAAAATTGATAGTTTAGAATCAATAAATCAAAAATTAAGCTCTGAATAAAAAAAAAAATTAATTTGTTATTAGTCTTCTCAGTGGCAGAGACCAAAAGTAGAGAAGCAACACAGTCTTCGGTTGAGAACTGGTTGTTAACTTTCTGAGCAATTTGGCAAAATGGTTGTTGGAAGAAATCATTAGGGCAGAGAACCAGTCGTTAAATTACTTGAATCCCACCACTGTATATATATGTATATCAGTGGTGAAATTCAATTATTTTAACAACCGGTTCTGTGGGTGTGGCTTATTTGGGTGGGCGTGGCTTGGTGGTCATGTGACTGGGTGGGCGTGGCTAGCTGATCATGTGACCCGGTGGCCATGCCTATGTGCATATGGACTACTCAAAGGGCTGAAGAAAGTAATTTCTGACAATTCTTCTCACACTTTTGACCGGTCCTCACACTTATGACTGGTCATCATTTATGCCCATTGCAGCATTCTTAACAACTGTGTCACTCATTTCACAACTGCTTCTCTTCACCACGGTGACAAGATAGGGTGCAAAATGTAAAATGTGAGGACAGTTGTAAGTGCGGGGACCGGTCAAAAATGCAAGGACTGGTCAAAAATAACTTTTTCAGCCCTCTGAGTAGTCCATATGCACAAAAGGACTGGTGACCAGTCATCAATTATGCCCGTTGCAGCATTCTTAACAATCATGTCAGTCATTTCACAACTGCGGTGCTTCATGTGACCGGGTGGCCGTGGCCAGGTGTTAGTTAATACCAGAGGTTAATACAACTGCCTAACATGCAGGCAGCCCAAGTTCAAATTCAAGTAAGAGTATGACTAGCTGATGAGAATTAAATAGCTTGAAATAGGTCTATACAGGTGTCTCGATAGAAAAGCACTTTATATATGTGTGTGTGTGTGTGTGAGAGAGAGAGAGAGAGAGAGAGAGAGAGAGAGAGAGAGAGGGAGGGAGGGAGGGAGGGAGGGAGGGAGGGAGAGAGAGAGAGAGAGAGAGAGAGAGAGAGAGAGAGAGAGAGAGAGAGAGAGAGAACTTAAATGTACCCATTAATTTGGATTCATTATTATCCAAAATCATCCCAGATGATGGGAGATGAGTTACTGAGAGTCTGTTAACATATAAATTTAATAAATCATCCTCAATGAAACTATGGAGACTTGACACTATTTTTTCTCTTGTCTGTACACAGATCCCATGCTTTAAGTACTGTTATGGATCAGGAAATTAATGTCACTGTTAACATGCCTTTATTTCGTGTTTGAAAGCAATTCGTTGTTTGCAAGGGCTGGAAGTCTTGAGTATTTTACAATCACTCAAATCCAAGGCAGAGAGAGTGAGACAAAGAGAGGGAGGGAGAGCGGGAGAAAGACAGAGACAGAGAGAGAGAGAGAGAGAGAGAGGGAGAGAGAGAGAGAGAGAGAGACAGAGACAGAGACAGAGACAGAGACAGAGACAGACAGGGAGAGAAGCAATGTATTTACTATGAGTTGCATCCAAGCATAAAATAACAGTCAAGTTTTACTTCTTAGCTTTCTATTCACTGTTAATGAATGAATTTTAAAAGTATTTCAAATAAATGTTGCTAAAAGTTCAGTATTTTTCCAGTTTGAGATATTGGAGTTTGTATGAAGACTGAAAATAGCTATTGTTTTTTTGTTCTGTAAGATTATGATATACTAGCTTTGGTACCTCGATCGTTCATTCCCCTGCCCTCCCCAAATTGGCTTTCCAGAACTGACAAAAGAGATGCAGCCTAAAAGGTGAAAGAGAATAAAATATAATTATGTTTGTTGATCCTCTATCTTGGAGTGGATTTGGCAAGTAATGATTTTATTCTAGGCATTATATAAGTAAAAGAAACCTTGTGATCTTAGAAGCTGTTACATCAATACCACAACTGAAAACACAAATGCCAAGTAATTCACACACAGAAGAAAAAGAATATTCAAGTTCTAAGGTAAGAGAAGAGGTCTCAAGTGCTTTCCTTAACTAAGTGATAGACTACTAGGACATCCCCAAAGTTGGAGAGAATGTAGCTGTGTATGACCACATCTTCATATAAACATATTTATACTGCTACTATATATACTATATTGACAAGAATTTTGCTACCTTTATGGGTAAATTACTTCACTAATACAAACTGTTGTATTTATAAGGACAGTGGAGATTTTGCAAACAGATGGCCTAAATCAGTGATGACTAACATTTTTGCCATCGCGTGCCAAAAGTGGGGGGAGCGCGAGGGGGTCACGCATGTTGTGCGCATGCCAACACCCATAATTCTATGCACCCCGCCCCCCATGCATGTGCACGCGACCCCCGCTTTTGGCATGTGATGGCACAGTGGGCCTGGTAGACCGATTTTTCACTCTCCCCAGGCTCCAGAGCCTTTCTAGGAGCTTGGGTAAGGCAAAAATGGCCTCCCCTCCCGAGGCCCTCCGGAGGCTGGAAATAG
Source organism: Arizona elegans (assembly GCA_022577455.1). Lineage (NCBI taxonomy): Eukaryota > Metazoa > Chordata > Lepidosauria > Squamata > Colubridae > Arizona > Arizona elegans. The sequence continues at coordinate 87,731,663 of JAKOOJ010000004.1, forward strand.
CCTGTTTGCTGACTGGTGGGCCCAGAAGGCCTGAAAATCAGTGTGCCAGAGTTGAGCTTGTGTGCCCACTGATATGGCTTTGCGTGCCACCTGTGGCATGCGTGTCATAGATTCGCCATCACGGCCCTAAATACTCCAGATCTGAGTTGCTGGAAAACAAGATAATCCCTGCTTCCAAGACATCACTGCTGAGCACCAAGAATTTAAGTGAGATGTTAAATGTGGAACACCTATCAAGATCTAGTTATTACTGTTTCCTGGAGACTCATATTGGCACCAGAATGCAATTACAGATCTTAATAACTTTAATAACTTTTGACATTATGGGCAACATCACTGAAATGAAGTTTTCACTTCCAAATATAATCTACTTGGTCTATCCAACTTCCTGTTAGTGTTCAGTATAACTGGCATGCACACTATGCCCCATGATGGAGTGGATAAATTTTCACAATTTACCATTTGCATTGACCTGTGGTAATTATTTTGCACAATTGTAGTATATTATATTTATTACCCAATCCTGGGAAGGGACTGGCTACAAAGTTAGAATTTGTGTATTCATTAGAACTATGATGGTTTCACCTTTGATTTTTCAGGTCGTGAGACTCACAGACTGGTCACTTAGCAAGTACAAGGTCCAACATTGACTAGCAAACAGGCAGCTTATGCTGATATATTTGGAAATGAGAAAGCACAGGCCCTACCTGCTTCATTAGTTCTGTGAGCTAAACCCTGAAGTGTCAGGAGATCTGTAATTCACTGCTGAATCCTGGTTTAGTAGTCTGGAAAAAAATTAGCATACATCAATAAATCAATTAAAATTTAAGTGATTAATGAGTATCATTTTTATGTAGTCAGATTATCAGTCCATCTGCTTAGTATTGTCTGTTCTGACTGTCAGTAAACCTCCACAGCTTCTGCAGTACAGATCTTGATAAACCCTGCTGATAATGACTGATACTTCCACAAATTATATTAAGAGGGCCTGAATCTATGAGAACTAAAAAAAACCCTGCAAAGTAAAATAAAATAAAAATGTTTTTCACTAAATGGTTTTTCCCATTCAATCATAACTCTTATCTTTCTAAGATGCCTAGAAGTTCAGAATCAACATGTTTTCTGGCATTTCAGCAGATAAGAATTAACACCTGCAGTTGTAGCAGGTTTATAAGACCAAATCACTAAACTTATTTCTCAAAGTCAAAGCTTTGAAAAAGATGCTTAAACAATGTGATGTTTTCTGTGACTTCTTCATTTGAAGAATTTAATCTTGGGAGTTACTAAATAAGCAAAAGTTTGATTGAATTGCTTACATTGCTATATTTTATCTTTCACTTTAAATGAGCTCTTTTCACAAATGTTGCCTCCCATCCCCCATTTCTTCCACCGAAAAAGGCACATATGCTTTGTCTGTTTTTAGTCATTAGTATGGCACTTCAGATTGTTTTTATTCAAATGCTTCCTCTGCTTTTTGCATAAACATTTCACAGTGCTTTAGTGTGATAGTGGGCCTGGTAAAATAAAGCTGCCATTCTGTTTTGCCTCTGAAGCTGCCATACATGAAATTGAGAATGCTTATTGCTTCAAATATAACTCTCAAAGCAAAAGAAAAAACTTCATAATATTTTTTTAAAAGATACTTTCAGATAAAAGTTGGAAGATTATTTAGCTGGAACAAATCTGAATTCATGAAATTGATTTGAATTGGGCCACATTTTTAATGGGGAGGGCATTTAAATAGTGAAACAATTAAAAATAGCTTTTGTGTGTGATTTGCTTAATCACAAAATGGTTGCTATCATTGATATGATCATATAAGATAAACTGAACATCGCCAATGTTTTGTTCTTTCCTTTATGGCATTCTTGAAAGTCAATATTGCCTGGTGTCATTTTCAGCATATCAGGTTTATAATGTGTTCAATGTGTTTATCTGTATGTGAGTGTGTATTAAATCAGTAATAATGCCACAATATTAGCACTTTCTTTTCCTAGTCATCCTTTTTTTTAAAAAAAAAATCCTTTATTTGAAAGATTTATCAGTAAGAACTGATAAATTTATTAGGCTAAGCATATTAGGAACTTGCAAAATTAGGATTTGTCTGTGGTACAGCCACGTGAGGTTAATAGGCAATTAGATGTTTCTAGAATGCATAAAAAAATAGAATAAATAGGCCCATCTAGTGCTGAATGTTAACATGCACCGTTGCAGAATGAAGAATACAGGAAATGAGCTTTATTTTTAAAATATTAAAATAAAGACATTTTTTCCCCATGGTGAAGAAATATAGACTCTCAGAAGTTCCTTAGGTACTATTCCCAACAGTCCTGGACATCAAGGCTGATAAAAATAATACTGAGAATTGTAGTTCATCAGCATCTAGAGATCCTAAAGTTCTAAAAAGCAATTTTTTTCATGGACATATGGACAAGACTGCTTTGAATCCAGGCCAAAGGACAATATATTTCTTAAAAGGAGGAATGGATGATATGAGATTGTTGGAAGAAAAATCTAGTCTGGTTCCAAGCAGAGAGATGTTGGAAATAAAATGGAGGTTGGCTGCAGGAAAGAAGAAAGAATCTGTTTATTTGGATTCCAAAAACTTTAGTGACAGCAGCATGTTTCTGGAGTGGCTGAAAAATGGGGTTGAGATAGGTGGACTTTTATACATACTTTGTGATTGAGATGCCTGTGTAAGAATGTGTCCTTTAATATTTTAATGGCTGTTGCCAGATTCCTATGCAGTCTTGTAGGGGTCATAGACCAGAGGAGAAATGCAAACTCTAGGTGAGGGCTCTGCAACCTTAAACACTCAAAGAGCCATTTGGACCCATTTCTCACAGAAAAGGAAACACCGGGAGCCACAAAACCTGGGTGGGCATGGCCAACTCGAAGACACTCACTCCCACCCAGTCACATGATCCCCCCCAGCCATGCCTACCCAGGTTTTGTGGCTCCCAGTGTTTTCTCTTCTGTGGGAAACAGGTACCTCTCTCTGTCTCTCTGTCTCTCTGTCTCTGTTTGTCTCTCTCTCTTTCTCTCTCTCTCTCTCTCTGCTCTGCTCTTTCTCTCTTTCTCTTTCTCTCTCTCTCTTATCTATCTGTCTGTCCGTCCATCCATCCATCCATCCATCCATCCATCCATCCATCCATGCTCTCCTGCCCAGCTTCACATGTCATGTGAATCCAACCACTTGGACTGTGGAGGGGGAGTGGAGTCTGGCAGGCAAAGTCAAGCATCGGAGATCCACACAAAATAAGGCAACTTCTGTCAGGGAGAAACCCCCTTCCCTTTCCCTCTCTCCCCCGCAGCAGGAGTCTGGGTGGCCCAAGGGCAGCTCTCTCCTCGGAGGAGGCATGAAAGCAAACAAACATGGTGCTCTAGCTGGGAGGCAGTAGTGTGGAGCCCCATCTCTGGCCAGAGAGAACGGAGCAGGCAGGGCATGCACCTTCCCCCCGGTACCCGCCACAATGGTGCTGGGTGACTTCTATATGTAGGTAGGAGGCAGAGATGCTGCTGAGAGTCTCCTGCAGCTACTGCACCTCACAAAAAGCCCTGGCGGGGTCTCCTTGCTCAGACACAGGAAGGCTCTGGTTGCTGGCACCACTGTGTTCCCCACCAGCTGGTGAGGTGGTGGCTTCCCTCCTGGGCAGAGGCTGGCAGACAGGTGCCCCCCCACCTGTTCCGGCTCAGCAATTTGGATGGAGACAAGCGCTGCGACAGGTGGAATGGAGCTGGGAGGGACATGCAAGTCAAATAGTTGGAGCCCCACTTGGCAGAGTTTGCAAACGGGCTTGGCGGGGCTGCTTAGTGGGGAATGAGACCCCAGCCCATTTGGTTTGCTTCAGCGCAGGGTGGGAACATAAAAGACAGAGGAAATCTGTGCCTTCGCTCCTGATCTGAATATGGAGCAAGTCTCCATCTCCTGCCATCGCCCTTACCTTCTCAGGCCAGGAGAGGAGTGATTGGGAGGGGAGCATGAGGGGCAGGGTCACCCAGTGGTGGGATCACCCAAAGAGAGCCACAGCAGAGGGATAAAAGAGCCACAGGTGGCTCTGGAGCCACGGGTTGCCGACACCTGCTCTAGGTGTTTGTCTGAGCTAATCTTGTCAGCTTTGGCTTGCCTAATTATGTTGCTTATTTAAAGTCTCTTTGCTTATAAATAGATTGGCCATTCCATTCTCCATTCAAAAAGACCAGCCTCTTCAAGCTTCTGCTTGAGGCTGTTTTCCTATGGCAGGAAGCCTGGGGCTGCTTTCTGCCTTTGTTAAGATTTTTCTCCATTTCTCCTTGGGGGGAAATATTGTATTTTGCCTCTTTTTAATATTAAGAATAAAGAATATTTTAATCTGGGGAGGGGGCCTCTCTGCAGGATCGACTTTTTCTAACTACATGCACATATTTTTCTGCAGGAGAATTGTCTTTTTTCATTCAATTAAAAAAGCAATGCATGTACTATTGGAAGACCAGAAGAATCATGCCTTCCTGATCACATGGAAACTTGAGTAAATTGAAAAAAGTAAAGTTGTGCTCAGATTTCATTGCAGGACAGAAGTCACATAAATCAAACAGTACCCTTTATAATTAATTAAACTGTGAGATATTATGGTGATTCTCCTATAAAAGAAGATTGATAAAATCAAGGAAAAATTAAAGCATCAAATCACTAAATTGTTTGAGAATTATAGGTGGGACAAAAGAAGTTGGATTGGCAGTTTTTCTTACAAGATAATCAAACTCAGTGGCCCAGGAGGTGTTTGCACACTGTGGTTTTGCCTTTTTTTCTGTTGCTGCTCTTTAACTGGCACTTCTAAGCCATCCTGTTTTTATCCTCAAGCACTGTGACTGGATTTGCCTAAGAACACATAAGAAATAGGAAATATAAATAGATAAATACTATACCTAATGGTGGAATATTTGATGAAATGTCCATATTGCAATGTAAAATAAAAAAGATGGAGCATATATCATAATGTCCTGGTGCAAATGTTACCATTTTGGTATCATGGTAGTTTAGTATGGATATGGCTGTGAGAATTTATTGCATTATGTGCCACTCCTTTTTCTTGCAGATTCAGTACACTTTCAAACCCGTCTGATTGATTATGCGCTACCAAATAATTGTTGATTCCTGGTGATTATATAGATAGCTCTTCTCAACAAGGTTTTGTTTCCAATCTGGTCTTTCAAGTTTTCAAAGGTACCCTCCATTATCACAGTAACAGATTCCATCCAGCTTAGTGCTCATTATCCTCTTCCTTTTTTCCACCTTTGTTCTTCTCTTTTAATTTAGAGGGCTTTGTTCTTCTGAGGAGAAGGCAGAGGAAAAAATGCTTTGTTTGGGAATGAAAATGACTGAGTGGCTAAATCAGCTCCTCTACTACTACTGCCCTCTAGATTGCCTCTACAGTTGAGCTACTGGAAAGACTTTGATTTCTTTCCCCTGGGTAAGATTTTTGCAATTCTTTGGATTCTGCTTTTATGAATACTTTATTTTATATTATAAATTTATTTTCTGGTCTATGTTTTGTTGTTCTTGACAATGGAAATTGTTCTTCCCAGAACAAGTGTGTTCTTTTCAGATGTCCTCTTCTTGTTGGACTTGATTTATAATAACGTATCATTATTTCTTTGTATTTCTACTCTTGTATGTTTGTGACAGGTAGACACTTTTTTCTTCCATTAGTCCTGCAGCTGCGGATCTCTTTGCTCAGTAAATGGTTCTAAATTCAGGAGCTCATTTGTTACCAGATGTCCAGAATGTCCAACACCTAGCATAGTCCTTGTTGTCCCAGGTGACCACCTATCCAGCATGGGTTTTTGTAAATTACACCTCACCAGCTCTTTTATGAGCTAGACACTCTCATCTGGCTTCCCTGATGAGATCTGTCCAGTATGTTTGACTCTCTGGTGCAGTTCATATTTCTTTCAGAGCATATCCCACAATCACATCAAGATGGTGTTATTATTTGTTATACTCATCACTTATGATTAAGTAGAATTAATTAAGTAGAATTAAATATACTTTAATAATTGGGGGAAATGCCAATTTGGAATCTTATTTTTTTGGGTGGGGGTAGTCAATTATCACTATTGCAATAAATGCAAGAGAGAAAACTGCAATAGTTCAATGGAACAATCAAAGAGAATTTTTGAAAAGAATTCTTATACAAAGAATTCTTATACAAGCTGCGAGACATTTCATTAATATAAACTTAACATAAGATAAGATAAGATAAAATAATTATTAATGGCCATTTGGTAGAAGGGAGTTCTGTAATGTGACCATTTGGCTAAGAATATAATGTCTTTTAAAGTTTTTTTTTAATATATAATTTTTATTAAACAGTTTTTTTAAAAACAAAAAAAAAATCTTTACAATTTTCTTCTTTTCAACATTTTCGCATCAGTAAACATCTCTTATATATCCATTTTCTCCCTTACTTCAATTTACCACTTATACATATGATTCTAATATTGATTTATATACAAGATAACAATGTACTTAATTTCAATCATGCATTCTATGTCCATTCCATTTCCACTTGTTTGTTACTACATTTTAACTCCTATATCTTCCTCATTTACCCTTTCCTTGCCCTTCATACCTCTCTAACCCTTCATATCATTTCTCCCATACTATATAGTATTCTGTTTCCTCCTTTTCTTCTATTTGTTTTGTGAGCTTGTCCATCTCTGCGCACTCCAAAACTTTTCTAATCAAATTTTCTTCCGTTGGTGTATTATTATTTTTCCAATTTTGTGCATATATTATTCTTGCCGCTGTTGTAATATGTATAATTAAATATTGTATTTTTTGTCATATATCCCTGGAAGTATTCCTAACAAAAATATTTCTGGCTTCATCTCTATACGTTGTCTGGTTATCTCTTCTAAATATATTCTAATTTTACTCCAATATTTTAATGGATATTCAGCAGCTGTCATCCTCACTTGTTCTGTCACTGGAATATAATCAACTGAAAGTTTTGACAAGTTTTTCATTTTCTTTCTTTATTGCTACCAACTAATCTTTGTCTAATAATAGCACCTCCAATTTTCACTAGTTAAGGCATACTTGTTTTCTGAAAGTTTATCTTTTGTGGTATATGGCTAAGATAATTTTTTTTAATTTATATTAGGCACAGAAACGGTAAAATGTGTTCTATTTGATTCTTGTTTCAATTCCAAATAAAGATTATTGTATGTTACTATTATATTCTTTTAAGACTTTGATCCTTAAAGTTGTCAAGATTATCTGTATGAAAAGTTGTAGGCCAAAAGGAAAATGTTCAGTTTAAATCCTACATCAAAAACTTCTGATGCCGAATATCTTTGTTCAAATCCTATAAATTTGAGAATAAATTCCAGTTAATTAATCACCCTTATATACTCAAGACATTCTTTTTAGTATTTAGCTTTATTATAGGAATCTGTATATTTTTTTTACCTAGAAAAGTCAGATACCAGGAATAATGTACTGCCAGTTTAATTAATTAATAATTATATTTCTTCTAAATGTGGTTCTAAACCACTTCTAAATGTGGTTTGGCTTATTAATTTTTAATTTCTAATGTACAATCTGCAAAAGTGCTGGACTGATACACAGTTAAACTGAGGTCTGGGACATCCGAGGCCATTCCTAGTTTCATGATTCATGCATAGTCTTTCAAAAAGACACCTTCATTAACCTCTTCAATCTTGATCTGGGGTAATAGCAACCTATATCTCAGAATTTATCATGGGGAGAATGAAGAATATTTCAAAAACTTCTTTGAAGTGGTCTATAAATATTCAACACCAGCACTCTCTCTGACCTTTGTACCACAAAGTTTCATTTCAAAATGGTAATGTCTATGTGCCCCTGTATTTATCACTGGCAAATATTAATGTATCAGCATCAATCAATAGCATTAACAATTTCATATTAATAGAAATTGCTTGGATTTATATTATGCTTTATTTGTTATTCCAAGACTTTCTTGCAGATTATTTTAATAATCTTTTAAAAACTATTAAGGTAGGCATGCATTTTACAGAACACGATAATTATGGGCTTCCAATCATCATTAGAGTGCAACAATTTTTGGAGAAAAATGAATTAAAACAAAAACAGATAATTCCTGGTTATAAAATGCTACATTTTTATACAGAACAGAAGAGGAGTTGAAATATAATGGAAAGTTATAAATGGGAGCAAATTGAAATAATTTATTTTAATTTTATTTCAATTCATATTTTGCGGTAAAGTTGTTAAATTTTAATTTAACAACAATCAAGAAGGATTAAAGTAGTTAATCTTATCAGTTTCTTGCAAAAATCGAATCGAGAAGCACACACAGATAAACTGATGAAGGGTTCATTAACTTCTTTATATTCACAATAATACACAAAGTAAATTTACAATACAGTACTCGACAAAATAAATAAATAAAAATAAAATAAATAAAATACCAACAGCAGATTCACAATTTCATTTCAGCAGAGCAGACAGCATGCACAGACAAGCTCACACACACACTGGTTTCAGTTTCTCTTTTCTCTGCACAGACTCAGAAGCTGCAGACTAAGACATGCCCTGGCTTCAGTCTGTCTCAGCTCCCAATTGGCTGACTTAGTTGCTATGCCTATTCATTGGCTGACCTTGTTACCATGTCTTCCCAGTGATGAATATTCTGACAAATCTGAGGTACAAGAAACAATTCTCTAAGATGGGTAGATAAGTAAACAATGGTTAATGTTTGGGGAAGAGATTTTGGAAAGAGTTAGGAAAATTGGTAGCTATATTATGGATGTAAAAAATATAAACGCAAAAGAGATTCAGAGAAAATGAAACAATTCCAATGGCTACAGATGATCATCTCTAATTAAAGATAGGTAGGAACAGAGATGCATCATTGCTTGTGTCAAGTTTTTTAAAGCAATGTACACTAAAAAATAGAAAGAACCAAGATAAAAAGATGAGCAGGGCCTTAAAATAAATTTAAATTAAATTAAAATCCAGAATTTTAATATAAATACTGTTTTTAATATCTTCCCCTGCTCATTAAGAGTTACAATCTTATGGTTATAGCTGGTAAGGGTCAGAGGTCACATTCTGATGGTTATGCATCTTTCAGAACAAACTGAATCTAAATAATGCAATGGCATCTATATACTACAAAAACTCTTGTGTCTTTAACTGGGTGAACAACGCATCATAGGAAAAAAATTTGCAAACAAAATTTACAGAGTACCAAGGCCTGTTATTCCCAAGGAAATGACATCCAGGAAAGCTGTGGCTGCTTCAGGATTGCTGCCCTGCTGATGCTGTAATCACATGATATTCATTTTCAATGCTCTGTGACAATTTTCCAGCCATTCATGCAGTTACTCTCTACCCACTCAGCAGCAGCTGTTTACCTTTCTTCACTGAAGGGAAATGAAGGAAAGGGAGTTCCAAAGGTGCTTTTTCAAAAGGAAACTGGACTTTCTTGTTTTTTCCTTGAAGACATTTTGCTTCTCATCCATTTGCTTCTTCAGAACTTCTCCATAGAAGGGAAGGGACAAACAAAAAGAATGGAAGGAAGGAAAAAAACAGGCAGGAAGGAATTCCTATACAATGTTCCCATCCCATGCCATCCCATGCCATCCCCAGCCCATGAGAGCCCTTCGTTAACCTGTGCCTCTGCACCACATGGCTTCCCTGACTATGCAGCACCTCTTGCATACCCATACCACCCCCATGCACCTTCCCTGACCCATGCATCCCATGGACTTTCCAACCTGTACCTTCCCCCTGAACATCTTCCTTGAGCTGTGCCTCTTGTGCATGACACAATCCTTCCAACCTGTGTTCTCCTGTTTTTCTCCAGCCCTTGAAGAACCTCTTGCATTCCCTCCCTCACCCTTCCTGACCCATGCTATCCTGGCATGCTGTCCTTGATGAAGTACTTCTTATGTACTTCCAAGTACCCTTAGGCATTCTTTCTGACCTATGCTGCCCCCCAATACATCCTTCTCAAGTCATGTACACTATTTTCCAGTCATGTCTATGAACCATGTTGATTTTATCATTCTAGCTTTCTTGGCTCTAGATGCTGAACTACTTAATTTTCCATTATTAGATTGTTTTTGTTTATAATTTATGAAGTAGTTGTAGCGTTATTTGATTTTCATAAGCTTCTAGATGTTGGTGAACAATATTCACTTTTTGATTGGTAGGCTGAATAAACATAACTTTGCAGTTATAGCTGGAGACACTTATAGACATAAGAGTATCACTATAAAGAATTAATTTCTATAACTTAATGTCATTCTTCTGTAATAGCAAATAGTGCATAGTTTACATCCCATAATGGGTTTATCTATTAGCATTTCCAGGTTATGACAGAAATGGTTCCCCCCCCCCAATTTACTAGACTTGCACTATTTTTTTTGTGAAAGTTTACTCATTTTTTACTGGGTCTTTTAAACTCACTGCCTGACTTCCTAGGATCCTCCTGAGCTGAAAGTAATTGTCACTTCAAATTTTCATCATCAAGTATTTGTCTTGCTTGGCAATAAGTGAATCCCTGTATGTACCACTGGAAATTCAACATTAGGACTACATACTGAGACTACTAGGGAACAAGACAAAGCATTCAACAAAGGGACTGCTTTCCACAGAAAGGCTCTAAGGTCTTTTATTTTCTCAAACCAAAGCATAATAAAGAGATTAATAAAAAGACTTCTTCTACTATAATTAAAAAAAAAAACATTGTTCTAGGGTCTGTAAATGCAAAGTCAAAATCCTTGACTACACATAGATCAACTTCTGAAATCAGAGCTGCCAACCACATTTTATCTCATGTAAAGCATATTTGAGAGTAACACCTGTAAAATTATATGGGAAACTATAATAATATAATTGATTTTATATCAATGGCTGTAATATTGAATAGAATTCCAGAAAAAGAGAAAACCAACAGGAAGAAAGATGCTAAGCTGTCTACGATTAATATTTATAATTATATCTATTTACACACATACTATATATGCATATATGGCAGAATAGCCAAATATTTATATTTATGCAATACATATGTTAGTGCAAATTAGAAAAAGTTCTTATTTGATTATGGATCCATGACCATAACCTGATTAAAAATATAATATTTAAAAGATTAAAAATAAAATACACATCAGCCTATTGCCATAAGTCTATACTATAGGCCACCCAACCAAACAGAGGAAGTAGATGAACTTTTTGCTAGTCAGCTAACTAAGGTATGTAGGAAGCACATCACAATAATAATGGGGGACTTTAACTACCCTGATATCAACTGAGAGACAAACTCTGCACCAAGTGGAAGATCCAACAGTTTCCTAACAAACCTAGAACACAACTTTGTTTCCCAAAAAGTAGAGAAGGGAACAAGGGGATCAGCCATATTGGACTTAATTCTCACTAACAGAGATGAAATAATAGGTGTTGAAGCTACAGGAACCTTGGGGGTGAGTGATTATGTAATATTGAAATTCAACATTATGCAAGCACAAACAGTAGAACTAAGTCAATCTAGAGTCTTGGACTTTAAGAGAGCTAATTTCAATAAACTTAGAGAAAGCTTGAGAAGGATTCCATGGATGAGAATCCTCAAGGGAAAAACAACTCAAGAAGCTTGGAAAATTTTGAAAAGTGAGATTTTAAAAGCCCAATTTAGCACAATACCTATGAAGAAGAAAAATAACAGATCTCAAAAAAAACAAGCATGGCTGCATAAAGAACTCTCTGACAAATTGGAAGACAAAAAGGACAAGTATAAAAAGTGGAAAGAGGGGCAAATAATTAAGGCAGAATATCAGCAAATAGCCTGAGCCTGCAAAGATGAAATGAGGAAAGCTAATGAACAAAGGCTTGCGACAAAAGTAAAAAATAACAAAAAAAAGCTTCTTCCAACATGTTAAAAAAAAAGAGAAAAGTCAAAGAAACTATTTTTTCATTGCTGGGAGAAAGTGGCAAGAAGGTGACAAACAACAGGGAGAAAGCAGAATTACTTAACTCGTTTTTTTGCACCTGTCTTTACACAAAGGGAAAAAACAGTCCAACTTATCAAAAACAGCACCACAAAAAACAGATTAGGAACACAAATTAAAATAGGGAAGAAGATGGTAAGTGAACACTTGTCTACCCTAGACGAGTTCAAATCACCATGACTGGATGGATTCCACCCAAAGGTTCTGAAGGAACTGGCAAACAAATCTCAGAACCACTGAACTATATCTTTCAAAGATCCTGGAGCACCAGGGTACTGCCAGAGGACTGGAAAAGAGATGATGTAGTTCCCATCTTCAAAAAAGGAAAAAAAATAGATCGAGGAAACTGCAGTCCTATTAGCCTGACTTCGATACCAGGGAAGATTCTGGAAAAGATAATCAAGCAACAAATCAGCGAACACCTAGAATCAAACCAAGTATTAACCAAAAGCCAACATGGGTTTGTCAAAAACAGATCATGCCAAACTAATTGCATTCTTTGACAAAGTGACAACATTAGTGGACCAGAGGAATACTGTTGATATAATTTACTTAGCCTTCAGTAACGCATTTGATAAAGTAGACCACAACCTACTACTAGACAAAGTAGAAAAATGTGGATTAGACAGCATCACCACCAGATGGATTCATAACTGGCTGACCAACCACACTCAACGTGTAGTTCTCAATGGAACTGCATCTACATGGAGGGAAATATGCAGTGGAGTACCTCAAGGCTCTGTTTTAGGCCCAGTACTCTTCAACAACTTCATCAATGACTTGGAGGAGATAGATGGGGAACTCATCACATTTGCAGATGACACCAAGCTGGCAGGAATAGTCAACACTCCAGAAGATAGGCTCAAGATACAGAAGGATTTTGACAGGTTTGAACATTGGGCACTATCTAACAAAATGAAATTCAATGGTGAAAAAAGTAAGGCTCTACATTTAGGCAAGAAAAACAAAATGCACAGGTAAGTATATGTGGTACCTTGCTCAATAGTAATAACTGTGAGAGGGATCTTGGAGTCCTAGTGGACAACCATTTAAATATGAGCCAGTAGTGTACAGCAGCTTCCAAAAAAGCCAACACAGTTCTAGGCTGCATAAATAGAGGGATAGAATCAAGATCATGTAAAGTGTTACTACCACTTTATAATGCCTTGGTAAGACCACACTTGGAATACTGCATTCAGTTTTGGTCGCCACGATGTAAAAAAGATGTCAAGACTCTAGAAAGAGTGCAGAGAAGAGCAGCAAAGATGATTAGGGGACTGGAGGCTAAAACATATGAAGAATGGTTGCAGGAACTGGGTATGTCTAGTTTAATGAAAAGAAGGACTAGGGGAGACATGATAGCAGTGTTCCAATATCTCAGGAGCTGCCACAAAGAAGAGGGAGTTTAAGCTATTCTCCAAAGCACCTGAGGGTAGGACAAGAAGCAATGGGTGGAAACTAATCAAGGAGAAAAGCAACTTAGAACTAAGAAGAAATTTCCTGACAGTTAGAACAATTAATCTGTGGAACAACTTGCCTCCAGAAATTGTGAATGCTCCAACACTGGAAGTTTTTAAGATGATATTAGATAACCATTTATCTGAAGTGGTATAGGTTCTCCTGCTTGAGCAAGGGTTATACTAAAAGACCTCCAAGGTCCTATTCTATTCTATTCTATTCTATTCTATTCTATTCTATTCTATTCTATTCTATTCTATTCTATTCTATCCTATCCTATCCTATCCTATCCTATCCAATCCAATCCAATAGGAGAAGGCTATGACTACGTGCTGGGTGCCAAATCATATTGTTGTTCAGGTATTTATCGCTGAAGATATTTGAAGCCCTTGTAAAGTTTTTTTTTAATGTTTTAGGTGAACTGTGGTAGCAGTTGTGATAAGGATATATCCAGAACAGTATGTTATGTGAATTAAAACACATGGATTTCTTAGGCTTTATATAATTTTCAGTGAAAAACTAAAAGGAAAAAATTGTAGGAATAGATTGGAAAGAATAAGATAAATCTGAATTTGTGCTGTTTGCCCAGAAACCATCTAACTCATTAAAAACTTTTCCTGGATCTTGTAGATAAGCAGGATGAAACAGTTTTGGAGAACATTTGCTGAACCAGTTTCTGGCCTTCTTAACAATAACTCACGCCCTCATCACTTCTAGAATTTATCACAATGTGTTCCATTGATAACAGCCTTTGAAACTGTAAGAATCCACAGTTGGCACAGTGACCCAGTTATTGGCAGGTAACAGCTGCGATAACCATACAACACTACTTCTGTGGTAATGTATTCACTTTCAGTAGTCTTCCAGATACAATTTGTTCAGTTGTGTCCAACTCTTGGTGACTTTATAAGCAAGTGCTCTCCATGCTACCCTTCCAGATATAATACAAAATGATATTGTTCATTGACAAATCTCTCTGCGTCTAAGTATCCAAGTAGTCTCAGGGTCACCTAATTCTGCTGGAGCTGATCCCATTTGAGATAGGGGGAGCCTTCTCATACACAAGATTTGAGGTTAGTGAGTCAGGGTCCAATGCTTTTCTGTATCTTTCCTGTAAATTACAGTCTTCCAATAATTATCTTGTACCCACTTTAGGATGGTGCTTTAACTTGGATTTATTTTTGGTACAGCTTTTTTTATCTCTAGTATTGTGCTGTACTGCAGATGCAAGAACAGATTGAAAATTTTATACTATAATTTTGTTGAATTGTTTTATGCACATTATGGAAATTTATAAACTGGTAAAAGTTATAGAATGGGCAATATATAAATAATAATTCAATATTAGCTTAGTAGGTGGGTTACTCATTATTGATAAGAAATATGGTGCATATAAATAAAGCTACTTACATTCCTAGATTGTAAGACTAGCATTACAAATATCAAGAGAAATAAGAAAAAAAAACCCTCAAAAGCAATTATAACTTTCTTTAATTCAAATTTCTTCATGTTATTGCAAATCTGATTGTATGTAGGCATGAATTATGAAGAAGATTGTTTAATATACTGTAATAAATACATCTATATACAACAAGCATGCTGTGATTAAAATTAAAATTATGGCCATAAGGCTTATTTGATATTATTGTCCTTTCAAAAACATATCTTGGAAAAATACAGTAAGAAATGCTTAGTTCTCTTTCCCAAAGGAACATGCTGAGTTCTTAAATAGAAAGAGATAAAAAGGGATGGGGGAAAGGAAGAAACCAACAAATAGCATTTAATTACATTGCTTACATAGAGAGAGAATACAATCTTTGAATGCACCTTTCCTGAAAAATCATATTCATTGTTATAGATTGTTGGAGATGGTCGTAATCTGAGTGACACTACTGAAGCTACCTGATTAATGCTATACTTACCAGGAGACAAAACTCACCCTGTGATCGTCGAACCACTGTCAGTAATCTTTGAGAACTTGTGGCAGATGACTGAAATCCCGGAAGAGTGAAAAAACAGAAGTTGCATATGTCTTTAAAAATAAAAACAGAAAGATGGAGTAAACTATAGATCTGTCAGCTTTATGTCTACATTGGACATAGTCTTTGAACATATTATCAAGCTGTGTGCTTGTAAGCACTTGGATAGGTATACTACCTATAAGAGGAACCAGGATGGGTTTGTTACACAGAAATCTTTGGAATATTATCTCAACTCTAAACAACATTCTAATATTGGCAAAATATATTTATTGGTGAATAATAGGGTGAATTGAAAGAAACCAATTAGTAATACCTTATAGTTAATCCCCCCCATTAGTTATTTAACTGTATTTTGATAATATTATCTTTGGTAATGTTAAATTGCTAAAAACTAATAACCACATTCAGAAAATTACAACTTATTTTATTTATTTTATTTTATGCAATTTATATGCCACCCTATCTCCAAGGACTCAGGGAGGCTCACAACGGTAAAATGCATAATTCCTGCCAATATAAAATTAAAATCCCAATTTAAAACAATTTAAAAATTCATTAAACCCCCCACCCCATCAGTCCAGGCTGCAGAACAACCAGGTCTTCAAATTGCGGGGGAATGAGTGAAGGTCAGGGGCCATCCGGAGCTCCAAAGGAAGCTGGTTCCAGAGAGTGGGTCCACCCACAGAGAAAGCTCTCCCCCTGGGGATCATCAGCCGACACTGTCTGGCCAATGGCACCCTGAGGAGGCCCTGTCTGTGGGAATGCACCGGGCGATTGGGGATTGTCGCTGGCTGCAGGGGGTCCGAAACTGGTGGACAATTAAATTCTAGTCTGTACACTGATTGTAAAAAAGATTATTCTGTTTCACAAACAAGTTCTGAATGCATTTGACTTTCTTATTCTTTGCCACAATATTTAGGATCCATTGATAAATGGAAATTCAGTTCAGCTAAATTGAACATTGGGACGAGGGTGATTGGAGCTCCCATTTCAGTGGGTGTAAGGCAAATTTTTATTCCTTATTGCATATTAATTGCAGGTGTTGCAATACTAAGAATATTTGCTTTTTGTTTGCTTACTTTCTTGTTGGTTTATTGTATGCCACCTGGAGTTGGATAGCCATATAAGTTAAATCGATCAATCAAATATATAGTTACAGCCTTCAGTGATTTTTTTTCTTTCCTATAGTTTATATAATATTCTTTTGGAAGACCTTGCAATGAAAGAATAGATTAAAAATATCTGTTCAAAACAATAATTACTACAGAAATCAAGGCCAACAATGTCCCAACACATCTCCCAAATACTTCCCCCTATGGATGCCAAGCTACTCCTACAGCTGCTTTCTTGGCAAAAGAAGAACGGAGCAGTGATATAATGCAGTCTTTCTAGCTCTTCCTAGAAACACTGGATCTATATTTCAAATAGTGATTTTTTAAAATCTCAGTTAATGTTGATGTGTGAGGTGAGAATCACCAGTGAGGATATCTGATTGGATAACTGATTTATGGGGTTAAGTGTGATTTTGGGAATCAGTTTACTTTATCTCTCCTCAAGAAGCCGTCCCTGGATCCGGCAATATTGGCCAACTACCGTCCTGTCTCCAACCTTCGCTTCATGGCGAAGGTTGTTTAGAATGTGGTCGCGCGACAGTTCCCACAATTCCTAGAGGAAACATCTTATCTAGATCCGTTCCAGTCGGGTTTCACGTCTGGGCACAGCACGGAAACGGCATTGGTCGCATTGGTTGATGATCTCTGGAGGGCTCGGGACAGAGGTTGCTCCTCTGTTCTGGTCCTGTTAGATCTCTCAGCGGCTTTTGATACTATCGACCATGGTATCATGCTGCACCGGCTGGAAGAGTTGGGGGTGGGAGGCACCGTGTTGCGGTGGTTCTCCTCCTTTCTCTCCGACCGGTCGCAGTTTGTGTTGGCAGGGGGCAGAGGTCGACCTCGAGGCCTCTCATCTGTGGAGTGCCGCAGGGATCGGTCCTCTCGCCCCTTCTGTTCAACATTTATGTAAAGCCGCTGGGCGAGATCATCCGTGGCTTCTGGGTGAGATACCATCAGTACGCTGATGACACCCAGCTGTACATCTCCACCCCAGGCCACCCCAACGATGCCCTTGAAGTGATGTCCCAGTGCCTGGAGGCTGTGCGGATCTGGATGGGGAGGAACAGGCTCAAGCTCAACCCTTCCAAGACTGAGTGGCTGTGGCTCCCGGCATCCCGATATAGTCAGTTGACTCCATCACTGACTATTGGGGGCAAGTCTTTGACCCCCACAGAAAGGGCTTGCAATCTGGGAGTCCTCCTGGATATGCAGCTGTCCTTGGAGGAACATCTGACAGCTGTAACCAGGGGGACCTTTTGTCAGGTTCGCCTGATTCGCCAGTTGCGGCCCTTTCTTGATCGGGATTCCCTGTGCACAGTCACTCATGCCCTCGTCACCTCTCGCCTTGATTACTGCAATGCTCTCTACATGGGGCGCCCCTTGAAGAGCACCCGGAGGCTCCAACTGGTCCAGAATGCAGCAGCGCGGGTAGTGATGGGAGCAGCATGGCGCTCCTATGTAACACCGCTCCTGCATGAGCTGCACTGGCTCCCAGTAGTCTTCTGGGTGCGCTTCAAGGTGCTGGTTATCACCTTTAAAGCGCTCCATGGCATCGGGCCTAGCTATCTTCGAGACTGCCTGCTGCTACCGACGACCTCCCATCGTCCTATGCGCTCCCATAGAGAGGGCCTCCTCAGGGTGCCATCAGCCAATCAATGTAGGCTGGTGACCCCCAGGGGGAGGCCCTTCTCTGTGGGGGCACCTACCCTCTGGAATCAGTTGCCCCCAGAGATAAG
Source organism: Arizona elegans (assembly GCA_022577455.1). Lineage (NCBI taxonomy): Eukaryota > Metazoa > Chordata > Lepidosauria > Squamata > Colubridae > Arizona > Arizona elegans. Next base: position 87,749,951 of record JAKOOJ010000004.1, read on the forward strand.
GAGAATCCAAGACCTTAGTGCCTTCTGCCATGCCCTTAAAACTCACTTTTTCCAGCAAGTCGGGCTGGCTTAAGAAGAAATTTTAAATGTTTTAATTGGTTTGCATTTTTAATTTTGGGCCAAATTTATATATATTTTAATAGTTTTTAATATTTGTATTTCATGTTTTTTAATTCTGGCTGTACACTGCCCTGAGTCCTCAGGGAGAAGGGCGGTATATAAATTTAAAATAAAATAAAAAATAAAAAATAAAATAAAATCTGATGCTAGGTCAAATTCTTCAGATTTAATTGTATACCTGTGACTTTGGTCCAGTTCTCCAGTACTCTATAGAAAATCTTGACTAATCATTTAATGAACATGGGTTGTTTCACGATGTTGTGTCAATGACAATACAGAAGTCAGCTAATCATGTTATGACAGTGTCAAGAAAGGTGAGAGCAGTTTGTAGGTATAGCTATGCTATTATCTGAGGTTTATTGGAAAATGTTTCATTGGCCTTGATCCTGAAAATGCTTTACTGTGCAATTAATTTTAAGGACATGAATGATTCTATCAAGTGAAATACAATTACTGTGTGTAAATTTAAGGCTCTTTAAAATGGCAAGGCTTCTAAGTTTATGACTTTACAACATTAGCTTCTCTGCTGTTTCAGGTCAGCCAATTAAATTTCAGGATTATGTTTATGGAGAAAAATAGGCAATGATATGCACTCCCAAAGGGGAATATATAGATACAGATATAGAAAAAATTTAATATTAGATCATGTGTGTGTGTGTGTGTGTGTGTATGTTTTTCTTCTAGCCAGGTTTTCCCTACGTAGTCAAGGTTTTTTTGTAGCTCCAGCTCAGTAGAATCACATGGAGCTACAAAAAAACCTTGGCTATGTAGGGAAAACCTGGCTAGAAGAAAAACACACAAAAACCCTACAAAGAAGTAAGAATATATACATACATACATACATACATACATACATACATACATATATATGTCTTTTTCTTTTTCGTAGGCTTTTATGTGCATATTCTTTCTAGCCAGGTTTTACCTACGTTTTACCTACGTAAACTAAGTTGTTCTGCAGCCCTAGTTCTGTGAAATCTCATTCACAAGCTTCTGGGCCTTTTTTTCTGTTGACAAGAAAGAGAGAGCAACACAGAGTTGCAGTTTGTCAACAGAAAAAAAGGCCCAGAAGCTTGTGAATGAGATTTCACAGAACCAGGGCTACAGAACAACTTAGTTTACATAGGTAAAACCTGGCTAGAAAGAATATGCATATATATATACACATACATACATACATACACACACACACACACACACTATATATATATATATGTGTGTGTGTGTGTGTGTGTGTGTGTGTGTGTGTGTTTTTCTCTCAAGAAACCTGGTCTACCTGGTCTACCCCAGCATGTGGGAGGGAGCATACTGCATCCCTTTTGCCTTTCAGCTCCAATCCAGGAGCCCTCAAGCAGTCGCATTCACGACAAACCATTTTATACCAAATTTATATTTCGCTGATAAAGAAATAAAGGGAGACTCGACTTCCGGTTTGGTTCCCGTCATCGCCAGACAGTCTTTCTTCGGACCGCCAGCCCCGTCATCTGTAAAGAGCCACTTCGAGAAAGGAGAAGCGGCTTGGAAAACTCCAAATCCAAAAGGAATTGCGAGGAGAGCCGGCGAGAACAGGTTGAGCCCTGTGAAGCCCCTAGATTGCTTTTTTTTTTTGCTTTTGGGGGAGGAAACAGGCGAGGCTCCCTATCCAGCTTGCCGAAGCTCCGGACCTCGGGGACGATTCTACATCTGTAGAACTAGACGGCGTGACCATGCTCACAAGCAAAAATGAAGAGAATTTCTTAATTGAACAGGGTGAAATCGGGACTTAAACCTCAAAATCGCAAGTATCTGTGCTGTGCTGTGCTAGCCCTGTGATTAAATTTAAGTGAGAGATTGAAAGTCTCATGAAAATGGCGCCCGGCTTCAGCGCTAGAGAAAGCTGAAAGCGAAAGTGGATTTTCATAGTTATCTTAATACGCTACAAAGTATCACTGCTTGTAACAAGTGAAGAGAAAGGGAAATTTTCTTAAAGTAAGCCTGATCCTGACTTAATCTCATCTTTAATTTAACCAAACCTGGGGGAATTTTTTAGAGGATTCTGCGGAGGAAGAAGGGGAAAAAAGACTTCCTTCTTTGAAAAAGTTAGATTACGTGGCAGAATGGCCTCTAAAGAGTCTAAGCAAGAAACGAAGGCGGCGGGGTGGGGGAATCCCCCACGCATAAGCCGCAACAACAGCCTTCTAGCCAGCAGAGCCAGAGAAAGGAGATTGATCTTGAAAGCTTGAAAGAGTTTATTGCTCAGGCTTTGATGAGGCAAGATGAAAATATGGATGAGAAGTTTAAAAAATTTCAACAGGAAATTAAGCAGGAGATTAAAGAAATCAAAGAGGTAGTTCAAGAAAAATATGACAAGGTAACCAAAAAGTTAATGACAGTGGTGACTGGTCTGTCAGCTGCAGTTGTGCAAACTGATAAAAAAGTGGAGGAATACAAATCTGCAGTAGATGCTAAAATGAAGGAGGCTGACCATAAAATTTTTAATGTTGACAACAAAATGCAAAGGATTGAAAATGAGGTGACGATGCAATTCAGGTCTATGGAATTTGCTATAAGACTCAGAGGTATAAAAGAGAATACTAGAGAAGAACTGAGAAGGATCTGTGCTGATGTTTTAGCTGTGATGTTAAAGACTAGCCCTGAAGAGATTTTTTGTAAAATGGACAAAGTTTACAGAGTGAATTCTTGGGTGGCTAAACAGAGACAATTGCCTAGAGATGTGGTGATATATTTTACAGATAGAAGAATAAGAAATGATATTCTGCAAAGGTCCTTTGTTTCTGCTGTGCAAGTGGATGGAAGGGAAATTGGACTTTATAAAGAGTTGCCACCTAAGATGTTAAAAGATAGAAAGGACTTTGGATTTTTAGTGTCTGAACTAAAGAAACAGCAAATCCCATTCAGATGGGATGCTCCAACTGGTATAATATGGTGGTTTGAAGGAGAAAGATATAGATTAAATACTGTTGAGAAAGTGGAAGAATTTTATTCTACAGTTTTTAAAACAGGCACAAAATCCCCACGTACATCTTCAGTGTTGGAGGTAAAGGAGAGTGATGAGGAGAAGCAGTTTGAACAAGAGACTGAAGAGCAGTGTAAACAGATGGAACGGGAGGCAATGGAAATGCAGGGAGCTACAGGGGGATTTCTGGATGAGCCCCTGTTAGATCTCCCTCTGGAAACTGTAACTAGATCACCTAAGAATACAAGAGAAGTGGCTCTGGACCTGGTCCGGATGTGTGAAGCTAAAGATCAGCGTATAACTTGAGCAACTTATAAGCAATTCAAAGAAAAACAACAACAGGAGAGGTCCAAGCCACAACAAGACAAGAAGGGAGCTAAGGGTACACAAGCACGTGAAGCCATGGGGGGGAGCTAAGCCGAAGACTATCAACTTGGAAGAAAGCCTTCAGCAAATGTTCTTATCGCTTCAAGAGGCTCCAGATGACAATTAAGTTTTTATCTTGGAATGTGAATGGACTAAATTCACCACAGAAAAGGAAGAAATTATTTAATTATCTGAGAAAGTTTAACAATGATATTATTTACCTACAAGAAACTCATATTCGAATACAAGATCAAAAATACTTAATAAATTCTAGATTAGGAACACAATTTATAGCTTCTAACTCGGAAAAAAAGAATGGAGTAGTGATTAATATAAATAAAAGATTGTCAGCTAAAATTATAGAAGCAGATGATTTGGGGAGGTTTATAGCAATTGAACTTTATACAGAAAGTGGTCCAATTTTGGTGATTGGAATTTATGCTCCTAATCAACAACAAGAAATTTTTTTATAAAATATTGTATTCTAAAATATTGCAATGGGATTACAGATCTATTTTAATTATGGGAGATTGGAATGGAGTAATTGATCCCAAAATAGATAAAAAGAGTATGGCAAAGTCAAGGATTAAATTGCCACAGACTTTTTTTTGATATGAAATAAGATTTGGAACTAAAAGATATTTGGAGAATACATAACCCAAAAGATTTGGACTTTACTTTCTTCTCAGACAGGCACAGATCCTTCTCTAGGATTGATTTTATCTTATTATCATCTGATTTACTTGTAAAAACAACAACAACAAAAAAAAAAACCCAAAGATTTTTCCAAGGACTCTAACTGATCATAGCCCAGTATGGATAGAAATTGAAATGGGAAAGACTGAGAGAAAATCATGGAGAGTAAATGAAAATTTGTTTAGATATGAAAAAAATGTAAATGAACTTAAAAAGCAAATGAAAGAATTTTTTGAAATGAATTTGAATAAGGGTACCCCTATTGAAATTGTGTGGGATGCGAGTAAGGCATATATGAGGGGGGTACTCATTTATATGAATTCTAAACATAGATTAAACCGACAAAAGAAAAGACTGGAAATGGAAGCAGAGATAAAGAAGAAAGAATAACTACTTATAAAAAATCCAACAGATGAAAGAATACGAGGAGCCATAAAACTTTTGAAAGATCAATTTCATATGCTTATGGCGGAACAAACAGCAACTAACTTACAATTTGTGAAACATAATACATTTTGCAATGCTAATAAACCGGGCAGATGGCTGGCTTACACACTGAGGAAGCATCAGAGTACACGGGTCATTGGTAGCATTGAGAGTGGAGGGAAGGAAATTTTTCAACAAAAATTAATTAAAGAAGCTTTCTTAGATTACTATATCAAATTATATGCTAAAGACTGGATTTATAGATAAATATTTAGAAGAAAGAAGAGTTATGAAAATTTCTAGTGATCAAAAGGAAAGAATGAGCCAACCAATAACAGTTGAGAAGATTATTGCTGCAATTAAACAATTGAAAACAGCTAAAGCACCAGGGACGGATGGTTTAACTGCGGTGTACTATAAAACTCTACAAGCAGAAATGATTGAACATCTTAAAGATTTATTTTGTAGTATATAACAAGGGGGTAAAATACCTCCTTCATGGAAAGCAGCTTATATTTCATTGATACCGAAAGAGCAAGCAGGTCCTAAAAAACCTGAGAATTTTAGACCAATATCTCTTCTGAACAATGATTACAAAATTTTTGCAAAAATATTAGCCAACAGGTTAATGCCAGTTATTCAAGAGGTGATTCATCATGACCAAGCAGGATTTATAGAAGGCAGATACATGAAGGATAATGTTAGGCAAATAATAAATTTATTGGACTATCTTGAGAAGAATAAACAGATATATGCAGTGCTGGTGTTTTTGGATGCGGAGAAGGCCTTTGATAGAGTGGATTGGAACTTTCTATTAAAGACTTTGAGGAAAATGGACTTTGGGGATCAGTTTATACAGGCGGTTTCAGCAATTTATCAACAACAAATGGCTCAAATTATTATTAATGGAAGTCTGACTACAAATTTTAGTATTGAAAAAGGAACAAGACAAGGTTGTCCGCTATCCCCATTGTTATTTATTCTAACATTAGAAGTCTTGTTGAATACAATACGGGATTCATTACATGGCATAGCTACTAGGCATGAGGATTATAGGACCAGGGCATTTGCAGATGATCTGGTTGTTACCCTAACACAGCCGATGGAATCAATAATCCAGATGAAAGACATTATAAAAGAATATGGTATGATATCAGGATTTAGACTGAACCAGAAAAAGACTAAGATGATTGTTAAAAATATAACACAAAATCGTAAGCAGGAACTTGAAAGAAAGGCAGGCTTTGAAATAGTATCAAAAGTTAAATATTTAGGAGTTCAAGTTGCAGATTCAAATATAAAATTATTTCAAAATAATTATGAGGTATTGTGGCGAGAGATACAAAAGGATATGGAGATCTGGAAAAAACTGCAGCTGTCGTTGCTTGGAAGAATAGCAGCAGTTAAGATGAACGTTTTGCCTAGATTTCTCTTTTTGTTCCAAATGATTCCGGTGCTTAAAAGTGATAAGCAATTGAGAGAATGGCAAAATGGACTGAATAAGTTTGTATGGAATGAGAAAAAGCCGAGAGTTAAACTGAAAATTATGCAAGATGTTCCAGAAAGGGGAGGCCTTAAACTTCCAAACCTACAATTGTATTATGAAGCAGCAGCTTTGACACAAGCAAGTGACTGGTTTGGAAGGATAAAGACTGGAATATTGAACCTAGAAAGTCATGATCTTGAATTCGGTTGGCATGCATATTTATTCTATGAGAACAAAGTGGATAAAGTATTAAAAAGCCACATATTTAGGAACTCTTTGATGAGAGTTTGGAAGAAGCACCGATTCAAATGGGATTACAAAATACCGTTATGGCTGGATCTTGGTCATATCATGTGGAATACAAATATAATGTCACTCGGGGGGTTTTTATACAAAGAAGTTCTTTTTATGGAGGGGGGCAGATGGCAACTAAAGACATTAGAAATACTGTTGGAAGAAGGGATTAATTTAACTTGGTTACAGTATAATCAACTTCAACTGAGATGGAAAGAAGATCAAAAAACTGGTATAATGATGCATGAAGAAGAATTGGTTAGACATATAAAAGAGAAAGGTCCAATGCATATTAAGAGGGTTTATAATGTCTTGTTAGAAAAAGATTCGGAAAATGAACTGGTTAAAGATTGTATGATAAAATGGGCACAAAATTTTGCAGAACCAGTGATGTTGGAAACATGGGAAAAAATATGGGTCCAGAATGTTAAATTTATACAGTCGCAGAATTTGAGGGAAATTTTTTATAAAATGTTTTATAGGTGGCATTTAGATCCTAAGAAAATATTGGAAAAATGATGCTATGTCCACTATTGAAGAATGGACTTTTGTGACAAACTGAAACCTTTATCAGTTTTGTTAATGTGCACTCCAAGATATTTATCTTTCCTAGTGATTTTAATGAAAAATGTTCTCCTAACTTAGTGACAAAAAAATCTCTCTTATCTTTATGTTTACCAATATATAGAATATCGTCCATATATATTAACACAAATTCCAGTGATTCATCTTCCTTTCTGATGAAGAAACAATTATCTGCTGCTGTGGCATTAAATCTCATGGTTTTGAGTACGTTAACCAGACATTCGTACCAATGCTTTCTGGATTGTTTTAATCCATATAGACTTTTGTTAAGTAACCATGTGTCATTTCTGTTTGTGCTTTTACTGTGTGGGGCCCTTACATAAATCTCTTTATCAAGTTTGGCGTGTAGATATGCTGTCTGTATGTCATACTGAAAAACTTCAAGATTAAGTGCTGAGGCTATTACTAAAGCTGTCTTGACGCTCTCTGTCCTCACTGTAGGGGAGTATGTGTTGGTAGAGTCTTCAGGGTATCTTTGGGTGAATCCCTGAGCTACTAATCGTGCTTTGTATAGTGTATTGCCTTCTTCTAAAGTTTTAATTTTGAAGATCCATCTGGTGCCTATGATTGTTTTATCCTTTGGTACTGGGGCTGGGGTGAATACGTTTAACTCTCTTAAACTATCCATTTCTTTAGACATGGCTGATTCCCATTTGGTTCTCTCTTCTAGTGGGGGGTTTTAATACATCTTCATATGTGTTTGGTGTGACTAGTTCATTGTGTATGTGCATTACATAATCTTTGAATCGTTTGGGCACTTGATTTCTATTGCATCTAATTGGTTTTTCTGATGTGTTGTTACTATCGTGTAGGTATTTTGCTTCCTTTTGTGTAAGAGAATCTACTTTAATTTTGGGGCGATTCCCCATCCATACCTTGGTGATGTCTTCCTGTGATCTGTACGTTTGTTTCTCCTTCTCTTTTCTATTTTGGTGATTAGAGCTGGGTCCTGATATTGGATGTATTTCTTTGAGATGTATTTTGGACCAGTTAGTTTGTTCGTGAAACACGGCTGTCCTAGATACTATAAATTTGTTGTTATTGTCAATAAACCTATATCCTTTTGTACCTGGCTCATAGCCCATGAATCTAAGTCTTCTGGACACCTTATCTCCTTTACGTCGTAATTGTTTAGGTATATGCACATCTGCAGTAACCCCAAACACATGCAGATGTGCTATCTGAGTTTTTTTATTATACATCAACTCATATGGTGTTTTGTTTATGACACTGGACCAAAGTCGGTTGAGTGTATAGTTGGAATATACCAGGGCCTCTGACCAGAAATGTTTGCCTAATTCTGCATCCTCTAATGTACATCTAATCATAGTTTGGAGTGTGGAATTTCGTCATTCTGCGACGCCATTTTGGAAGGCCGAAAATGGGCTACAGCTAAAATGTAACATTCCTTTTGATTTAAGCCATTGAGAGAATTCTTTCGACATGAACTCAGACCCTCTATCTGTCATAATTTGTTTGATTTGTATATGATGCTGTGTTTCTAACCGTTTATGAAATTCTTTAAATTTTTGGAAGGTTTCATTTTTATGCCTTAATGTGTAAACAAAACCGTAGCGACTGAAGTCGTCTACAATAGTGAGGAAAAATCATTTTTTGTATGTAATTGATGGCGTTAGTGGACCTACTAGGTCCATGTGTACTAAATTGAAAATATGGTTAGTTGATCCTATTGCTTTCCTGGGTCTGGGTTTGGTCTTTAGTTTTGAACATTTACATACTGAACATTCCAAGTAATTTTTACAATCTTTTATTTTGACACCTTCAGCATGGTTACTCATTTTTTTGTATTACAGGAAAACTAGCATGTCCTAATTTTCTATGGAGTATGTGCACGCATTCATCATGTATTGGCTTTCCTATTATGGGTTTCCTGTTTGTGTGTGTATTGTTGTCTAACATAACTTCATCATGTTCTGTTTCACTTTCGTCATTGTCATTATCTCTACCCTCTTCTACTTCTGTGTCAGTGTTGGATTCTACATTTGTGTTTATATTGTGCAGCCATTTTTCTTCTATGCTCAAGTATGGTAGATCTCCTTTGATAGTTACATTACCTATGTTTCTCTTGTTTCTCTTGTTTCTCTCTAACGTGACCTTTCCTTCTGAGAATATTATATCTATGTTTGATTCTCTGCTTAATTTGATTGCACTGAGAATATTATGGGGTATTTTTGGTACCAGTAGTACCCCCTCTATTTTTCCTAATCCGGGTAGTTCTACATTTCCCTTTCCTATAACTTGAACTTCGTCTTGATTAGCTACTTTAATCAAGAACTTTTCTTCATTAAAAGATGATAATATTTTTCTATCGTGAGTTGTATGATTTGTTGCTCCAGAGTCAATGAGCCATGCACTGTCTTTTATGTTCTGAATTTTGGGTTTTGTATGTTTTCCTATTCCATATAATGATCCAGATCTTGTGTCCCTTGAGTTATCTCTGATCCCTCTTGATTCTCTAGGGTTTGGGGAGTCCCTACGTCTGTACCTGTCAGTTGATGATTGTCTATCATAATGTCTACTTCTGGTATCTTGTCTGTGTCTTTCTCTAGGGGGCTTGGGGCAGTCCCTCCTATAATGTTTTTTGGATCCACAGTTATAACACTCTATCGTATTTTGGTGTCTATCTTGGAATACTACCCTTTTGGTGGGCCTGTGTTCTCTGTGTGCATTGTAATGATTTTTTCTTAAAGTATCCTCAGCAATTAGCCTGTTTGATAAACTTTCAATAGATAGATAGCCTAAATTAAGTGTATCTAGGTGTGATATGAAGTTGTACCATGATGAGTTTAATGAATTAATAATAACACTTTTCACTGTCTGGTCAGATATAATCTCTCCCCTTAAGTGTAACTGTGCTCTGGTGGCATTTAATGATAATAGATGTTCACTTATAGTGATTCCCGGTTTAATCCTAGCTGAGAAGAAGTTTTTAGACATTCTGGTTGTGGTTGCTACACTTTCACTATGAAACAGTTTAAACATACTTTGAATTATTTCAGAAACAGTTAAATTAAGCTTGATACTGTGGTAAATGGCAGGTGAAATACTGGAGATTAGTAAATAGAATGCTCTGTGATGCAGACAGTCCAATTTTAGTGTCCATGGTCTCTTAGGAGGGTTAGTAATAAAAAACAGTAAATTTTCTTTTAGAAAAATAACCTGAAGCTGCTGACTCCACTCCAGTAAATTAACACCGTCCATTTTCAATTTGGGAAAATCATTAGGTAGATTTCCAATGTTATTAGCTATATTACTTACAGCTGGTGGCTGTCCGTGGTGCTGGATATGCTGGTAATTGCAGAAAGGTGTAGGGATACTCGCAACCAGTCTGAACGGTTCCTTCTGTGCTTTATTGTCTCTATGTTCATCTAGATGTATTTGCGCGTGCGCGAAGCTCATTTCGTTTCTGAAGCTGTCGGGGAAGGGTCTTGCTGCTGCAGCTCCATTGTAGTGGTCCTCCTCTGAAGAGTCGTTTTCTGGTTCGGGTTTGGGGGTCCAGCAGTGAAGTGAAGCCTGTTCTTCCTTCTCGATGTCGCCATGGCGGAGGTCCTCGGCTCCCGGATACGTCTGCAGTGTGGGTGAGTATTTGCAGGATCCTCTGGGCTCTGGTGTTCGCGGTCTTGTCGGTCAGATCAGAGTTGATCTTAATCGATGTTGAGATGTCTGCGGGTTTAATTCGTTGCTTTCTTCTTTTGGATGCACAGCTTCTTTTCTCTTTGTCATTTGGCTGGCTCCTTTTTGCGTTTTTAGTGGTTTTCTTGAGATTTTTAGATTTGGGCCGAAAGCTGCAAAAAGCGTTTTCATAGCAGCTTCGATTTGGTATCCAGTTGGGGTTTCTTCAGTGCCTGAATCGGATTCTTCTGACCAGTAGGATTTGTCTTTTATATTTTTTGTGTTGGGAGGAATTTTTTGCGCCTGCCATTTTGAATTTCAGTTTCTGATTGGTTATTGGTCTGTCATTTTGGCGGGCTGGCAGATCAAAGATGGCTGCCATTCAAAATTTTGTGCGGGATCGCACAAGCTTCTGTCTTGGTTAGATTTTCATTTAGGGGTAAATCGCTTACCAGTTCGTGGTCTTTTGGCTCTGGTGTGTCGGTGTAGTTGTTGTCTGTTGTGAGGTTTTCGAGTTCTTCTGTCAATTTTATTGGGATTTCGTTGATCACATCTTGATCTGTTTCCATTTCTTTGATGTGCGCCCTGGTATTGGGTCTTTCTTTCTTGCTTCTGGAGTTTTCTTTCTTTGGCATGTCTGCTTTTTATTGAGTCATTAAACCATCCTCTGCTACTATTTTGTTGCCATAATTCGAGGATCTGACTCAATAACAGACATAGACTTCTTTATGATTCAAACAAGGAACAGTTTATTTACAGATAATACAGATTCTTCATTCACAGGATGATTTCAAGAAGAAGCGAGGAGAAGCAGTGTGCTTTGCCTTTTATACTAAGAAGGCGGATCTCAAGGTAGGGAGTGGCTTATGAATGATACATTTGGGAGGATAGAGTGAGTTAATTCTTGTTGTCCCATAATATCTTTTTCATCTAATATGAGTGAGGCATTTATACATGACACTAACAACAAAACAACAACAAAAAGATTCTGTCATGTTCATGAAACATTTTCTCAGTTGACATTAATAAAGTTATTCTAACTTTATAATCACATTCTATCTGACCTTCATGCCATCCCAAACAAATTTGGAGTTTTTCTGATGGTTAATACCAATAAATCACATAGCTTAAGTTCCTACAGTACTGCTCTAGTGTTTGATTAAGCACTTTACAACTCATTGCTGAATTGGGACAGATCATAGCTCAACAGGAGAATACATGTTTTGCCTGCAGAAAATAACAGACAAATCTAAGGAGATCTGGAAATCCCTTTATCTGAAAAGCTTGGAAAATAATGCTGAGCATTAAGATGCAAGGAAGTCTTAAATTCTGGAATGTGTAGAATCTTTGGCCTCACATAGTAGTTCCTTGCACTCAAGTCTTCAATCAACTGTGCTATGAAATCTCTCTCTCCTCTCTGTCCCCCTCCTTTTCTTCCAGTTTATTGTATTAGAACTATTATGGCTCAGCTGTTTTGACTGTATAGACTAATGACACATCCACATATTGAAATATCAGTAGATGCTTCAGTTAGCAAATAATGCCTATCTGTATGTAACTCAGATAAAGTTAATAGACAGTCACATAATTCAAAAAGTATTTTTTTAATTTTATTATTATTTAAAATAGCTGTATGCCTGCCTACTTATGGCTACAACACTGGTTGTATCCATAAATAGTAAAACTTTTATTAAAACAAGAAAATTGAAAAGGGAAAGGGAAGCTGATTTGCAATTGCATTAGATTCCAGTCTCACAAAACAGAATTGGGTACATGGAAAAGAGTTTTTAAAAGATACAATCATATATGGTTCTCAGAATAAATAACTGTCATGTGAAGTTCATGATACAATAGTGAAAAAAATGCAAAGATGGGATTGGAGAGACTTTGATAGCTTAGTTAAGCCATGTTGTAAAGTATAAAAATGTATGAGGACTGGAGTTCATGGGACCTATTATGTAAAGTGAGGTATTTTGCATAGTGGGTGTCCCCCAGTATGGTTCAGAAAATAAAAGTTTGAATAGGATAGACATGTCTGGCTGTATGAATGAGTATAGCTACAAAAAATTCAGACTTGTTCTTCATTACAGAAGATCCAAATTCATGGCCAGTCCCACAGGAAAGTAATAGATATATTCCTGCACAGTCAACACCATCCTAGCTTGCTAGAAGTTGAAATACAAATTTCCATAATTTGTTCCACCTCTAGATCCAGATGGAACTTTCAAAAAACAAACTGGCCCAAATTTGTCAAAGATCTTGATAAATCTAGACAATGGATTCCACACTATCATAGATTTATGAAGGCAATAATTGCTTCAATTATATGACACAAACTCCTAGAATTTAAAAGAGAGTACATCCCAGGATAGAATGAAGAAATTGAAAAATTCTAGCAGACCTTCCTTCAGAGTGATGATCCAGAGATTGCTTGGATGCAGCTCAACATAAGAAGTGGTAACATTAAACAGAATCACTAAATTCCAGTAAAACCAGCAGGAAAGCTTAGAGGCTATTAAAGAAATTGGGTTGATCTGGACAACCCAACAACAAACACTTAGTGTAATTGACCAAATACCTTCTCAAGTGGTATCTAACTTGTCAGAGTTTGTTGCAGAAAATTAAATCCAGAAAGCACAAACAGGCAGACTGATGCAGCAGGATTCATTAACTTCTTTATATATATATATTAATACATGAAGATAAATGTACAATACCAATATAGAAGATTTCTCCAATGTAGCAGTTACAAGCAAAACACAAGGCAGGACAGAACAGTTTCATATCAGCAGAGCAGACAAGCATGCACAGACTGCTTTCAGTTTCAATTTCTCAGCACAGACTCAGAAGCTGAAGACTAAGACACATCCTGGCTCCAGTCTGTCTCAGCTCTCAATTGGCTGACTTATTGCTATGCCTATTCATTGGCTGACCTTGTTACCATGCCTCTATTCCAGTTCATGAATATACCTGACATATCTCCAAAGGGTAAAAAAAAAAATAATTGGCAGTCAGGCCAAATGCTTTCTGAGTACTCTTGTCCCTTCTCTATAAAGAAAATTGTCATTGTCATTGATATCTGAAATGTGGTAAAGCACCAGGCTTTGATAGCATGCATCCAGAATTCCTGATAAACTCCAGGAAGCACACACAGAATTGAATTGGTAAATTCCTCTGAGACATAGTTTCCAATAGCTGCCTCCCATCAGAATTTTTGTCAGGGTATGAAGAGTTAATAGCTGTAAGCTGATGAGATGTTTGGATGGGGAGGCAACCAGAAACTGATATAATGGAATGAGGCAGCAGAGTTACTGCCACTTTAAGAAGCTGGGTTAGAAGCTGCCTATATAAGGGAAGCCATTAGAGGCCATGTCCCTTCTCCTCATGCCTTCTCCTCATGTATTATCTTCATGTTCTCTCTCATCATGTGTCAGTAGTTGTAAAGGTATTTAATGACATATAAGTCTGTAAATATTTAACTTTAGATAAAACCACTGTTATTTATCTAAAAGACTCTGTGTGCTGTGTGCTGTGTTTTGCTCCTGGATTTATCTCATTATACAAGTTATGCTGCCAAAACTCTGACAATTTTTTAAAAAACTAAAATAATATAACTTCTAAAACCTGGTAAACCACACAACATACTTAAAAGCTGTAAAATTTGTGTAAAGAGGTTAAATAGGCTAGAGATACTGATGCAGAAAAGTTGTTATTAGTATTGAAATTTTGATATGTTTGTTTTTGGTTGTTTATATTTTGGGTGTGTGTGTCTGGTTTTTTTTTTTTTTTGCTTTTTTGTATATTATGTTTCTTTTTGTAATGTGTATTTTAATCTTTGGAAATTTAATAAATATTTTTTTAAAAAAAGATAATAATGGGGGACAACATAAGTAAATTAAGAAGATTAAACAATGGCCTTCCAATAGGTTCTGTAATGGCACACTGCACTATTCAATTTATACATATCAAATATGTGACAAGAAGACACAAATTTGGATACGCTGATGATTTGTTCATAGCAGTACAAGAAAAACACATGGAGGTTGCAAACAGCATCCTGTCCAAAGATCTTAAAACCTTGGGAAAATTCTTCACTGATTGAAGGCACTCCTAGTACCGGGAAAATGATAACTATGTGCTTAATGACAAACTAGCATATGAAGCCCCAAAAGTCTACTTAAACAACAATTTACTTCATTTTTAATCCTCATCCAAAGTAACCTGGAGTAATATTGGACCAGATTCTGTCCTATACGAAACACCTAGAGAATATGGAATATAACATATTCCAGAAACTATGGAAGGAGAATTTCAGCTGCAACCCTCAGATCTTCACCACTAAAGTTGGTCTTCTCCATAGCTGAATACTGTGCATCTTATGCCTTAGCTTAATACTAGTACGTTAGATGCCAAATGACACCATGACAATTATAATTGGATGTATTAAAACCATTCTGACTTGCTTGTTTCCTCTTCTAAGCTCACAAAACTCACAATTTCGAGTGAACCAGCATCATTTCTATAAGATTTTTGAAAGTAGAGATGGTGCTACCACAAGTGAAAAATCTAACAAATAAATTTCCCTGAAATTTTGGAAGAACTTGTGGGAAAACAACAAGAAGCACAATGGGAATGCAAAGTGGATCAAGCCGGTTGAAAACACTGTAAAAGTGACTAAAATAGAAGATGTTCATACAATAAAAGAAACAGTCCAAAAACAAGCAAAGAAGGTCAAGAACTGGAGTGCCCCTGGTTTCGATGAGCTGCACAGATTCTGGTTGAAATCACTAACAAGTTTGAATGCAGGATTAGGGTTGAGCTCATTGCTGAAAATCACTAAGGAGTTTAGCAGAGACATTGAGATGCAACTTGGCATTGACAAATATGCAACAATTGTTAAGGCAGGAAAAGTTGAAGTTGATGGATTTGAATTTGATAATGAACATTTGATAAAAACATAACACCAGAAGAGGGATACAAGTACTTAGGAGTTTTAGAAGCCTTGACCTGTTGCACAATCAACTCAAGGAATCTACTTGAACACAATCCAATCCAAAAAAATTTGAGATCAAAGCTAAGTGGAGGAAATATCATAAAGGCAATTAATACCTGGGCAGTGCCTGTAATACCATACTCAGCTGGAATAATTGATTGGATTCAGCTTGAACTTGATAAGTTGGATTGAAAGACAAGAAAACTAATGACAATGCACCACGCTCTGCACCCAAAAGGTGAGGTTAATCTATTGTACTTGCCAAGATCTCAGGGTGGCTCTTATAGGTGAAACAAACTGTGGAAGAGGAAAAACACAGCTTAAATGACTATATAAAAAAAGCAAAAGAGCTTTTGCTGAAAGAGGTAAACAAGGAATACCACTTGAAAACAACAAGATTGAAAGCAGAATATTAAAATGAAACAATTGGGAAAAAAAAGCCTATGTACAGTCAATACCTGAAGGACATTGAAGGAAAGGTAGATACAATGCTAACATATAGAAGGTTGAGATCAGGACTGCTGAATAAAGAAAGAGAAGGCTTCATTTGGCTGCCCAAGAGCAAGCCTTGCAGACCAATTTCCATGAAAGCAAAAATTCAACATGACAATAACAACAGCAAATATTGCTTATGCAATGAGAAAGATGAAATAGTGGATCACCTTATCAGTGGCTGTGGCAAAATTTCATAGACTGATTATCTACAACATCGTGATCAAATAGCCAAAATTATACATTGGAAGGTTTGCCCAAAGTTTGGCTTTGAATGAAGCAAAATGCTGAGAACACCAAATTGACAAAGTTCTTGAAAAGGAGCAAATAAGGATCCTGTGAAACTTTTGAATACAAATAGACAGATATATGGCCCACCACATGCCTTACCTCACTATTGTGGAACAGAAAATGTCTGGTTCATTGATATTGCAATCAGGAATTGAAGAGAAACAGCTAGAAAAAAAATAACAAAATATCATGATTTGAAAATTAAAGTTGAGCGACTATGGAGGAAGAAATGGTTGTAATAGGAGCTTTGAAGCAGTACCCAAAGGGCTGCCTAGGTACATGGAAATTTTGAATTTATTAGATCTGAATATCCTGACTTTGCAAAAAAAAACCATCCTACTCGGAACTGCCTATATACTCAGAGGCTTCCTTAATAGCTCTTAGGTCCTTCGGATTTAAACTGTTAAGTTTTTATCAGTCCCAGATTGTCAATCGAATTGAGGTTTAAATCAATAACAACAACAATAACAACAACAACAACAATAGCAACAACAACTCCTTCCACTGGTTTCAATGCGTCTTAGATTTTAAATAAAAAGAACAGCAAGCATTCTGAAGGTGCTTTCTGGGCCTCATTATGATATAGTATCTCCCTCCTTTGTTTCTTCCATTTTGTCTTCTCATATATTTATTTGTTTCCACTTTATATTAATTTGTGAGATGCTAATATGAGGTGGGACAGAAGGGGTAGCCAAATGAGGTTAGAGAAAGTCAGACCTTTCCTAAAGCAGGTTCATGATTGATAGATAATTCTTCTCTTGGGTAATGATATGTTGAAGGGAAATAGCAGCAAAGCCAGAGAAAACAGTCACCTTGCCTGGAGAAATTAAATAGAAGAGGAAGCACTAAGCAATCATGGCCTGGTTCACAACTATTGTCTCAATATTCATGTCACAATTCATGAAAGAAAAGGAACCTGCATGAATTAAACTGCATTCTGAGAGATCATTTGGGGTAGAAAATGGAAATAATCCAGAATGGGGATAACAAGATGAAAATAGAAAGATAACTGTCTGCATGTTAACTGAGATACAGGATGCAGATATAATAGGTGCTAATGGAATCGACAACATCTTTTAGATCTTAATTTTTGTGACGTTTCTACGAGTTTATCACATCCCTTCTCTTTGCAAATTGTCCCTATTGATGCTTGTGTGTATAGGTCTTTTCAATTCTACAGAGGATTTAAACTGTGCCACAATCTAATTATTCACAAATGCCAGTTCTTTGAATAAAAGCTCTTCATGCATTCACAGTAATGCAGCAACAGTGCTAGACATTCTCACTTTTGTTCCTACTGCAACAACTTTTTGGTCCACTGATAACTAACTCCTGCTCATAGAATATAGATGCTATTTCTGTAGTACATAGGGATATGTTTGGTTCTAACATACCACCTTGATTTTCTAGACCTAGTAGAGCTCCTCATCTCCAGGAAATTATGCAGAACATAAAGAAGGGATCATACACAATTTTCACTTGGATAGCAAGGGGTCTTCTGCATGTTATCTTACATATTAATCTGTGAGAGTGTCTTACCTTGCAAATTCCAAATGTGCTGTAGATACAGATAGTCAACTTAAATCTATAATTGAACCTGGAATTTAGATTGTAAAACATTGCAGTAGTTAAACAAGACAACCATGTGACTTCCTTGCTGAATAGTTGCAATTCTGGCTGTCCCCAGAGAGCTGTTATTGTTAAGTGACCTGATGGATTGTTAAGCAGATGGAGTGAAAGAACTGTCTGCCATTCTTTTTGGTGTGTGGGGTGATGTGTGGTGTGTAGGGGTGTGTGTTTCCTTCTTTCACCTAACGCTGCAGTTATCTTCCCTTCCTTAGGCAGAAGGGAACTTCATCTCAAAATCCAAGCAGGATATTGGTATGACATTTGCAGCATTGGGCTTTGGAGCCATCCCCTGGAAACAAGAGGTAATCTCCAGAAATACTCTCTATTCTGTGGGTGGCTGTAAATGATCCTTCCTAAAAAAAAATCCTGCTTGGATTTCAGGCTTCTTGAGAGCAAAAACACTGCTTGATAAAGAGACTCCACCCTGCAGAAGAGTGCAGTGCTAGGAACAATTAAGATACTGCACAGTATTCTCAAACTTCCAGGCCTCTGGTAGAAGATTTAAGATTGCAAAATAAACATACCAACCATGAGGATGAAATTTTTTAAATAAGCATATGAGACAAGTTGATGCTTCTTGTATAAAATATATATATTTAGTGGCTTTTCTGATTTAGTAAACAAATCAATAGTTATGAAATGGAAAGTAATGGCTCTCTAAGTCCCTTTCTTAATCATATCTTCCAAGCGTACAAGTTTGTTAAAATCTTCCTCTGCAGTGTTGAACACTACTCTTCGCCCTCAGAGCAAAGGAATTCTAAAAAAGGATCCCACAAGCAATAATGATACATCTTCTAAAGATTAATCAACCATAAAGACTATAATTGAACAAATGTCATTGCTTGATTAATTGCTTCACTAAAATCATCCACATCCTACATATATCAGAATAATATTCAACAGAGGCTAGTGCAGTATATACAAAGCCTGGGATTGTTATTGGTCTCATCATTCCCACTCTTTGTTCTGTTTGTTTCCATAACTTCTTTTTGTTTGAAAAGATAAGGGGGCTGATGAAACCTGACAGCAGGACATCATTTTTTTTCAGAGTATGATTCATGCTGCCAAAAGTTATTGGAGCAGGGGGAGAAGGAGAAGGAAAGAGTAGTAACAGGAACAAAATAGTTGTTTACTCTTCTATTCCTCTTCCCAATAGTTTTGCTCCTGAAGTGCTTGTGCACATTTCCCCACTGGGTTCTGTTTCCATACTTAGGGCTCAGCAGAGAGAGAAGGAGCCAGGTGTGGGTTGCAGTTACTAGAATGGTAAAATTGTGAGCAGGGATGAGGTCCCTACTATAGTTCCCCTGCTTTGAATCACACTTTTTAGTGCCTGGCTTTACAGTTCTGTTATGTATTTTAACATATCAAAGTTGTCATTGCTTTATTTTATAAAGGAATATCTGTGCATCCCTTCTCCCTTTTCAATACATTTTGCTAGGTGAAATTACTGCAGCTGATATGAGGAGATTTTCTGCTGTTGGAAGAAAAATCCATCTGGTTCAGTTCCAAGCTGGAAAAAAGATGCTGGAAACAACATAGAGGCTGGACGCTGTTTGGAAGTTGGTTTATTGATGAACAGAACCACCAGTGTTTGTAAGTATAAGTATAATTTTATTTCTATACCGCCCTTCTCCCGAAGGACTCAGGGCGGTATACAGCCTATTTAAAAACACAAGACAAACATCAATTAAAAATTTAAAATTATTAAATAAATTCGGCTCAATTTAAAACCCCAAAAAATTTAAAATACCCCAATTTAAAATATTACGTTGATAGCCCGGCCTGGCGGAACAACAGGGTCTTCAATGCACAGCGAAATACTCGGAGGTCGGAGATCTTACGTATTTCCGGGGGCAGTTCATTCCACAGGGCTGGGGCTCCCACAGAGAAGGCCCTCCCCCTGGGTGTTGCCAGCCGACATAACTTGGCCAATAGCACTCTGAGGAGACCCTCTCTGTGGGAGCGAACTGGCCGGTGGGAGGCTATTGGTGGCAGAAGTCGGTCTCGAAGGTACCCGGGTCCTTGCCATGGAGTGCTTTAAAGGTGGTGACCAACCTTTAAACCTTGAATCGCACCCGGAAGACCACTGGGAGCCAGTGCAGCTCACGTAGGAGGGGTGTCACATGGGCACAATGAGTTGCGCCCATAACTACCCATGCGGCCGCATTCTGGACCAGTTGGAGCCTCCGAGTGCTCTTCAAGGGGAGCCCCATGTAGAGAGCATTACAATAGTCCAGCCGGGAGGTGACAAGGGCATGAGTGACCGTGCGCAAGACGTCCCGGTCCAGAAAGGGCTGCAACTGGCGAATCAGGTGAACCTGATAAAAGGCCCCGCTGGCCACGACCGTCATATGCTCTTCTAAAGACAGCCGTGCATCCAGGAGGACGCCCAGATTGCGAGCCCTCTCTGTGGGGGGCAAAGATTCACCCCCAATAGTCAGCGATGGCACCTGCTGACTATATCGGGACGCCTGAAGCCACAGCCACAGTTTGTGGTTCTAGATCAGCGGAACAACTGATGAGTACATGGATTTTTATAAGTTTCAGAGATGCTGCTAGGAGGGTTGTGCAATGTCTGAAATGCCCTTAGCAAATTAGTGAGCTCTGAGTCTTCTGCTAAATGGTAGTGGGTTAATCCCATTATGTCCTGAAGGATCATGTCCTGTTCTTAATCCCATCACCCTGGAGCTGAAGGTCTTTTGTAGATAGCCTGGGCCAGTCTTTCTTAATGGGCACAAAATATTTGCTGGGGGGAGGCTATTAAGAAAGACTTAGTCTGCTTTCTGTCTTTAAGAGCATGTTTCTCCATTTCTCCCTTTGGGTAAATATAATATTCTGCCTTTTTAATATTTCTCAAAATGTTTCATTCTTCTAGGAGCGTGGGCTTCCCACACTGCTCTTAATCTCTTAGCATTGAGAAGGGTCTCATGGATAAGGAGTACTGAGCACTGTGTAAAGTGTTGCTGAGCTTGGTCATCCTGGTGAGGTCAGCTACCATCAGGAAGACCAACCATGAATTTGCAGGGCCCATCCATGTTAAGCCAAAGCCAATGTGCAGATTTCATAGACATCATATGCCAATGAATTTCAGAGCATGCTATATGTTAATGTATGTTCTGATATGACAAGCCTCTGCCCTTTGGAAAACTCTCACATGTTGCATAGTCTATTCCCATTCTTTTTGCTTCCATAGCATTTAGCTCAGGGAGTTCAGCATAATTACCAAATGAGGCAAACTGTTATTGTGATATTCTGTGACTGCAATTCAGCATCTATCTTTACTACCTTCAATACATCTAGAGTCTATTGTTACTTCATTGAAAAACACATGTTTACAGTGTTTCACCTGCTCTTCCAGTTCCTTTAAAGTTTCTGCATTTTTCTTCATTCATTCTATAACAATTGAAGCACTATATGCCTTAGAATGCCTTTTAATATGATGCTAATGCAGATAATTCCCAAATATTGTTGCTGAAAGCCACATAGTAAGAAATTTCCTAGATTCCTCCATTTCTATTTGTCTTTGATGAAACCCTTTTCTCTAGCTAATGATTAGTAAATATTCTTAGTCTTAGATCTGATATAAGGAGGAAAGTTCTGCCTGAAGCTGATCACAGATCTGTATAACCTCATTTTTTTCTTCTTCATAAAAGACAAAAAGCATTTTCCATTCACTCTCCACTTGGGCATTAGATTGGAGCCTCTAATGTGCTGCAGTGACAGCTTATATAATGTCCCTTTTCATATTTTCTTTAAATTCAGTTGAAGTAAATTCCCAATTATTATCCAAACTAACACAGCAACATTGAATACCCCTTAAATTGCAAATAATTTAAGCCATACAGTTATTGTAGCCAGGGAGTTTTATGTAGCTATTAAAATTATTTCAAACCATTTAAATAAGAATCTACAACAATGAAGAAATGATTCTTGTGTAATGGTCCTCTAAAATTTTTATGAATTCTTTATCAAAGCTTCTTGGTGAATTCCCGATGGGAGGTAGATCCGCCTAGAAGGAGCCACATTCAGTGGTGGGATTCAGCCAGTTTGCCCTCCGCTATCAAAGTGGATCCTGGGCGCTCCGCTGCAATGGAAAAATGGGCAGCAGAGTGGCCGACGTGAGGGAAGGAGAAGACTGCTTTCCCTCTTTCTTCTCCTTCCCTTGTGCCAGCCACTCCATTGTCTGTTTTTCCATTGCAGCACAGTGAACCACCCAGGATCCACTTTGGTAGTGGGGTGGTGATGGTAATAAATTTCTGGGCCAAACTAACCCTGCAGTCTCCCCTAAATTGGGCCCAATTTCGATCATGCTGCCAACTTAACTCCTGCCCCTCTCACTTTTGCCTGCAGACTGACCAATGCTCCCTGCATGCAGCTCCATGGGGAGGGGGGAATTCCTCCCTCCACTTCTCCCCAATTTTTCACCTTCCTGCATGAACTCTTGGGAGCATCAACTCCTTGTCTCTATGTTAACCTCCCCTCCTCATTCCTTGGAAACCTTGCCATCCAGAAGGCTGAAACAGCCATGAGACCTACGTGCAGACAAGCACTCTCAGAAACAACCTTTTGGCAAAGGGTGGAAATTTAACAACTGGTTCTCCCTGGATACAGGTTGGCTGTTGTGGGAGGCTAGTCCCACATGTATGGTGAAGCTGGAGGACGGGGATGGGCCATGCCTTCCATGACAGCTAGCCTGACCCCTGGGCAAACTGATTGTTAAATTATTTGAATCCTACCACTGGCCGCATTCCTTTACACATTATTGAATATCTGACTTGAACTCAATCACACAGATTGGCCACAGATGTCTTGCCAATACTTCTTACAAAGAATTCCAGGATATGCTTCCTAAGACCCAGCTGACACCTCCCTTCTAAAATTACAATGCATTTGCCTCATAATTGTATCTTTGATAGGAAGATCTTTCAATACAATTTAAGAATTATCCTGTCTTGGAGGGGCACATACCACCAGCATAAATGAATGGCATGGAGAACACATTTTCAAACTCAGATTTCTTTTTTGACATGAACGCTTGGTTTATTAATGTCAAAAAGTTTTTTCAGGAATTGTTGGAATATTTCAGGGGCTGTAACAATTACAGACTTAATAGGCTTATCCTATAAAATAACCTAGAAGAGTCATCATTGTTTGGGTATCTCACTTGCTGCAACTAGCTGTCAATATTAGGTTAGATTAAACTTTGTAAAATGTAAGGTCCAACAAAAAAAGGTGTGTTTATAAATCTCCAGAAAGACCAACCTTGCCATTGGGCTTTAATAATAGTAACCTGCAAGGCAATATCTTATCCTGACATGTAAGAAATCTCCAATCCAGCAGTGCTTAAGGAACATCCATAAAATAGTGATGCAAATAACAATGCCCTTATGAAATTATTGGGATTGTTCATGATATTTAAACCTTTGTGTAACATTTTAGGCAAAACATGTATTTTCAGTAATATCACAACTTCATTAAATGAGAGACCTGATTTTGACAAATATTTGGGACTGCATACAATAATCACTTCTGTTCTGGATTCTTCATGTTATTTGCCTTTAGATAAATACAGACCATTTTATGTAGAAAATACAGATAATACCCATTTATTACAGACTGTGCACCTGCATGCATACAAAGAATTCCTAGTTCCATAGGAGATCAGTAGTATGGGCAGGAAAAATACAGATAAGATCTTAATATACTCTTGATTCAACTGCCAATTAGAACAGGAAAACATAATAGAATGACTGAATGCTCTCCACAGTTTCCAATTACAGGAACTCAAAAAAGTGAAATTATGTAGTAATGTTTAGTATCAGTGCTTTTAACATATAGCATAAGAATCAAAGCAACATAGACAATATTAAATTCCAACTTTTGCAGGCAATATTAAACTATTTCATAGGTTTTACCTATCTAAGAATTCTAGACAGGCACAACTCTAAGTTAAAGATTGTTTTATTGGGAAAATATATTGTTTGCGTTAACAGACAGTGAATTTAGAGGACGAAGAAACAAAAGTAGGCTTCTACAGACTAGTCACAAAACAGGCAAAAACTTGTGATTACTATGTATATTAAAGATAATATGGTATGAATTCCTTCCATTATATTATAATTGTATGGCATGGAATTACTTTCCAAGATGGGGCCCACAGTGGGTCATGTAGTAAAACACTGGGCCTGTGCACCGCTGAAGTTGGCAACTTGGCGGTTTGATTCCTGTGAGCGAATAAACAGCATAGGGACAAGAAAGGAGCCTCGCCCGATTGCCTACTGGCATTTACCTGCGTCCCGCGGGTAAAAATAACACCACCCAAAAAATTCCTTCCACAGAGGCAGCCAACCACCTCGGTGATCCCTGGCTAACACATGCCATACACTAAATAAAATAAAATAAACTTTCCAAGATGATAATATTTCCAGATATAATATGGCATAATATGGTATGTTAAAAGCAGTATGCTTTGTGATAAAATCAAATTACATAAATAAAACCTGAATGTTTGTTTACCATCAAGAAAATGTCTGACGGTCATCTTGCTTCCACTGAGTTTAAATTATAATTCCAGTTATTTATGTATGTATTACATATTAGTGGAACTATTCATAAATTTAGGATATGAAGCAGATGTCTAAATAAAGCACTAACACTTTATAACAGAAATTTGTTCAGGGATTCAGAGCTTATCAGCTACATTGCAGAGTTTTTATTCTCATCAAAAATGGCACAAATAAAAATAGGTAAGGGACAAACCTTATAGCATGGAGATTCAGAAAATGTCTTGTTATACTCTTGTGAAAATTATATCACAACCAAAATGTCTAAGTATGGTATGTCAAGCAGTGCTACTTTAAAAAAAGGGAGGGGATATAAATACCATTATTTTTTCTTTTTTAAAGTAAGCAATATTATACCTTTTAACATTGCATGATAGATTGGGAAATCAGAAAAACACTCCAGAAGTAACAATGGCAAACATGGATTAATGAGGTCATATAAAGAGAAAGCTTTATCTTTTTCAATTTCAAGCTGTAGCAGAGGAGAGTGATTTAGGAATCTCATTCTAACAATAGTAGCCTCACTATATGACATTCCTTTTCTCCAAATTAAACAGTTGAAATAAGAAAGTTTAAGGTAAAGAATTAATTTTTGTGTGGAAGATCATTAAGCTCTACTGAGTTCTGGAGCTGAAAATACATTGATCCCTCTAATACTGTTATGTCTTTCACAAAATTGTCCAGGGAGTAGACCTTGATGATGAAACATTGAGAAAAAGTATCTTTTTCTTTATTCTGTTATGATGAATTTTTGAGATACTGTTATTAATAATGGACTGGAGTCTAAAATGCATACACAGACACTAATAAGAACACAAGTTAAAAAAATTCACCTTGAGATTTATTTAGTTTTTATAATATTATAGCAAGAGTTCTGCTAGAACGAGTCAACATTCTATTCCATGTCTTATTTCCAGTAAATACCCAATATTTACTTTGCTATAAAGAATTAGATATTTACATTCAAGATATACATATTGTAAGAGGTATCAGTGTAACAATATATACACACTACATAACACATATGAGAATTTTTTCTACACTTCTGTTGATGGCCAGGGATGGGATAGACATGTCAGCTGGGGAATAATCTAAGGGGATGGTGACTTCTAGCTTCTCTTTCTGGATCTTTCCCAAAGAGATGATCTATGATTACTTTTTGGAAGTCCAACAGTCCATCTGGAGTTGATTCAAAGCATCCAGTAATCTGCTTGCCTAAGCATCTGTTTAGAATAATAGACTTGGCCTAAGAAGCCCTCTGATCAGCCATGTAGCTCTTTAGATGGCCTTTGGCAAGTCATTATGTCACCACCTAATTCATAATAAAAACTTCCTCTGAAGTAATGAGAAGAAAGGGCAGACACAAGTATAACTATGAGCACAGTTATGAACTTATGAAGAAGTCCTGAAAAGTATTTATATAGTAAGTTTTATTTAATTTATTGAATTGATACTAGTTAAAAATATTTATTGCATTTATTCCAGTGACAAATCATGGTGATATGTTCTGCAGAATTATTACAAAAGAGTACATCAAACACAATACACTGTTTTAGTAGAAAAATACGAAGTAGTAGAAAAATACATCATTTTATTCTGTTTCCTATGGATAAGCATACAAGTATGAAGCTAATCTAATCTAAGACAAACCAGAACTTGATAGTACAAATACTCTTATGATTTTCTTCTTTAGATTTGGGAGCTAGTAATGCCTTGACTGGCAGTTATCTTTTGTATGTTTTCTAGTCTAGGAAGGTGTCACTGCAGTCATGAAACATCCATATGGACTCTGTACATTTCAGTGATTTCAATTTTTTTCTCTGTTGTTTTGCTTTGAGAACATCCTCTTGGGCGGGAAGTCCTACAATATCTGAACCAAACTTTGTTTTAAAAAACCCCTTCACTATCTCCACAATATATCTTTGCTCACAGTATGACACTATGTTCTCACAGGGCTAATATTTAGTTATTTTCATTCTGTAACCCCATCTCTATTGAAATGGTTTTTCATTAGGCTTGCCAGGTGTCCACTATTTGAGCAGACAGTTCACTTTTTTCACATTATGTTCACTATTTTTTTTCACAAAATAGTGGACATTTTTTTTTATTCAAAAGCTTTATGATGAAATGGTACGTAATCTAAAGCTGTACAGTCTAAGAGAATAAGGATAGGAGAATCGCGTTTTGTCTTTTTTTTCATAAGTTAGAATGAGACAAAGATTGAATATCCATTGAACTCGATTCTCCAAAAAAATTAATGATGAGATTAAAATAAAAATATATTATAAAATTATGTACAGTTCACATTTTTAAAATGTTTTGTTGCTTGTGTCGACTGACCTAAAATGGCGTCGAGTGATGAGAGAGACAGTGGCGAGATTTCGAATTCTTTAAAATGAAAGAGAGGAATGTGCAAATACACCAAAGACTGGGAAGCTACTTTTGCATGGATTACCAACAACGAAACCGACAGAACAAATACAATGGCCTACTGTAAATTGTGTCAGAAATCGTTCACAATTGAATATAATGGTATAAAAGCTATCACACAGCATGCAAGCACAAAAAATCATTTAGATAAGGAGAAAATAGCTTCCAGCAACAAGCGAATCAATTCGTTTTTTATTGTTAAAGACTCCTCTTTCAGTGAGAAAGTGACTGTAGCTGAAATGGCTGAAACTTACCATGGGATCAAACACCATATTTCTTTCCTGGCTCAAGATTGCGGTATTAAGTTAATGAAGCAATTTTTTTTTAATTGAAAAGTTTTACAAAGAAAATTCCCCCCCAATGTTCCCCCCACCCTTTTTCCCTCCCCACCACCCCCACACCCCTTCCCCCCTTCCCATCCCACCCTCCCCCCCCAGACTTCCCAGAGCAAAATATAGGGTATTTCCATTAACAATCATAAGCTAAATTAACCTAACTATTCTTAAACTACCAAATCCCCCCCGAAACCTTAACTCCACTATGGATAACATAATACTTCTAAAGTTTAACATTCATTCATAAACTAGTTGATATTTTCTTGTCTGATACTTATTTTGAATATAATCAATCCATCTTCTCCATTCCGATATGTATCTTTCTTGTGTATAGTCCTTCAAATATGCTGAAATTTTCACCATTTCCGCTAAATTCGCTACTTTCAATGTCCATTCTTCAATAGTAGGTAAAGAGTCCTTCTTCCAGTATTGCGCTACCAACAGCCTAGCTGCTGATATTAAGTTTAAAATCAGTTTAGTCTCTAATGCTGTACAATCCGTAGTTATATCCAATAAAAACAATTGAGGAGAAAATTTCAACCTTGTTTTCAGGATGTTCTGCATCACCCACCAAATTTTTATCCAAAATGCCTTGATTTTCTTACAAGTCCACCATATATGATAATAAGTTGCATCATCACATTCACATCTCCAACATTTAACTTGCAAATTCGGGTACATACATGATAATTTTTTAGGATCTAAGTGCCATCTATAAAACATTTTATAAAAATTCTCTCTCAAATTTTGTGCTTGCATAAACTTAACATTTCTAACCCAAATCTTTTCCCATGTTTGCATCATCACTGGTTCCTGAAAGTTTTGTGCCCATTTTATCATACAGTCCTTAACTAATTCCGTTTCTGAGTCTATTTCCAATAAAGCGCTATACAACCTTTTAATATGCATTTGACTTTGATCTCTAATCTGTTTTACCAGGTTTTCCTCATTTTGCATGATACCAATTTTTTGATCTTCCCTCCATCTAGCTTGAAGCTGACCATACTGAAGTCCAATGAAGCAAATTTTTGATGATTCAGAAATTGTAAAAAAGATGTCTTTTGGAAGAACCAAATCATCAGCTATTGTCAATGAGGTTTTTTTTTATCCTTTTTCTATTGAGTTGGTTCTCAATGATCTTAAAACTGGAATTCCATTTTCTCTCTCCACTGACGCATCAAACAAGGGAAATTGCAAAATGTATCCCGTTGTTGCACAATATTTTACTTGTGAAGAAGGACTGTGTGTGAAAATCTTAAACTTTTATGAGGATTCTTTTGAAGATTCTACATCAATAAAAAATCAGCTGTGTCGAGTTCTTAGTGATAACGAATTGGAAATAAATAATGTTTCACCTTACTGAGCAGATAATGCATCGGTCAATTATGGAGTGAACAAATCTGTTTACCAAAAATTATTGCTGGAAAATGACAATATTGTAGCTGCTCATTGCAATAATCACATTTTACACAACAGCGCAAAAAATGCATTAAAGTAGTTATCTTTTGATATAGAAAATGTAGTGCTGAAGGTTTTTGCCGAATTTTCGAATTCTACAAAGAAACGAGAAGCGTTGAAATCATTTTTTGAGTTTTGCGAGTCAGAATTCCATGAAGTTTTGCGCCATGTTCCAACACTTTGGTTAAGTTTGTTTAAAGCGGTCGAAAGACTTTTTTTAAACTGGATATCTCTAAAATCATATTTTATTTCTCTTGGATCTGATGAGTGCCATAAGGTTATCTAGAATCTTATTTCAGATCAGGAAAATGAACTCGCAAAGGTTGATGAACCAACAATTTCAGAATTGTATTTATATTTCACGCACTTCTTCATGTCAATAATGCAAGACATCCTACTAAAGCTGGAAAGCAAGAAAATTCTTGCATGCGATCTTCACATTATCATGTGTAAGCTGCGTGATTTTTTGCAAAAAATATACGATGAGCAGTTTTTTGGAATGAAAGTTTTATTTGCCTTAAGTAAAAAACATTTGCCTGAGAATGCCGTGCAAAAGTTCAAGAAAGAAGCCATCAACGTGTATCAAAGAGCCATTGCGTACCTAGAAAAGTGGTATAATTTCACCGATTCAGTATATGAGATGTCAAGTTGTTTCAATCTAATTGATCGCAATAATCCTCCAACTTTAGAAGAAATGACGAACATCTGATTATTATCACCATGGCGAGAAGAACTTCCACCCAACACTTTCTTCGATGAAATTTCTGCCTTAGAAGAAGTTTATGTTCATCTGCAGGGCGATTCATCCCTTGATAAGTGGACATACTTTTTCAAGAAAGAGCCAGCTCTGAGTTTACTGAAACTGTTCCAGTATTGTGCATCAATTCCGGTATCAAATGCAAAAGTTGAATGAATTTTCAGGGTCATGGGAAATTTGTGGACTGACGAATGTAACAGACTGCTTGTACCATCAGTTCGAAGTGAACTTTGTATATTTTTTAATATTTCTCAACCTTGTACTGAAATTAAAGAATTATTCCTTAAACACAAAGAATTGATCAAAGCTGTGCAGTCAAATAAAAAATACACACGACAGCAAAGTAAAATGTAATTTAATATTTTACATATTGTTATAATATATTTGATGTTTTGAATTTTAAGTAAAGTTTTGAAGTGATTATTTTAATACGTGTTAAAATGTTTGTAAGAAAATATATAATTTAATTGTAATTTTTTTTTATTTTTTTACTACTTTACTATTTTTTTTACTACTTAACACACACACACACACATACACACCCCGCTTTTGGAAGCAGACCTGGCATCCCTATTTTTCATAGTGTCCTGCTTAGACCACATTCACAAACTCAGGAGGAGCTTTAGTCTTCATTGAGACCACAGTGTCTCAATGTCTACAATGACGCAATGTCTACAATGTCCCTTGTAGTGTTCCCCAGTTCCACTCACACTAACTGCAAAGTTCCACTGAGTCCAAGACTGCTTAGCCTAGACATAGAATTGCAAAGTTCACAGGCAAAGGCACAAGATGCTCCTCTGCACTTCCTCTGAAGTCTCTGGAGTCAACTCTTCCTTGTCATCTGAGCAGGTGTCAGGGGAAACCATTATACATAGCATTCTACTATAGGTTTTGGTAAATTTTGATTTATTTTTGTTATTTCCAACTTATTATGGTTTATCACACAGTGTGTAATCCAGTGGTGAAATCCAAATTTTTTTACCACTGGTTCTGTGGGTGTGGCTTGGTAGGCATGGTGTCGCTTGGTTGGCATGGATTGGTAGGCGTGGCAGGGGAAGGATACTGTAAAATCTCCATTCCCACTCCACTCCAGGGGAAGGATATTGCAAAATCCCCATTCTCTCCCCACTCCCTGGGGAAGGATATTGCAAAAGCTCCATTCCCACCCCACTCAGGAACCAGCCAGAGGTGGTATTTCCCAGTTCTTCAAACTACTCAAAATTTCTGCTACCAGTTCTCTGAACTGCTCAAAATTTAATCTACCGGTTCTCCAGAACCTGTCAGAACCAGCTCTGATTTCACCCCTGGTGTAATCTGATGTAGTCCAACAGAATCTAGTTGAGAATATTTTTTTTCCACCTGAGCAGAAACCAAACTGCCCAAACAGTACAGGAGCAAATGATCAATTCCTAATTGACAAGATGATTCTGGAAAACTGCAAGAGAAGGTACACTAATCTGAATGTAGCATGGATTAGTTAAAAGAAGGCATTTGAATCCCTGTTGGATGATTGAATAATCAAATGCCTAACAGGAGTCAAATAGCAGAGTCAATAGAACTATCAGAAGTTCTGTACAAAGTTCAATGGCACAGTGGAAGACATGGTTGCTGGTCAATGGTGATAAAATTGGAGAGGTTAATATCAAGAGAGGAATCTTCCAAGGACACACACTAATGCCACTAGTAATTGTCATTGCACTGATTCCTCTTTCAATAACACTAAATAATTCAGTCCATGGCTATCAAAGAACAACAATATCTGCCAGTGTATCCTACCTCTTTTGCATGGACAAACTGAAGCTTCATGGAAAAACAACATCTGAAATAAAATTGCTATTTAACTACTGTTAGTACATATAATCAAGATAATTCAATCCATGGCTATCAAAGAACAAAAGTATCTGCCAGTGTATCCTACCTCTTTTGCATGGACAAACTGAAGCTTCATGGAAAAACAATATCTGAAATAAAATTGCTACTCAACTACTGTTAGTACATACAATCAAGATATAAATTGGCCTACATCTTTGGAACAAGCTTCAATGCATGCAAGTTTATCCTATTGTTTTTGTACTGTTCTTTAATTCTTTGTTCCAATTCTTCTACATATCTTTGATCTTCCTGAGAAAAAAGAAAAGGCAAAGAAAGGGCTGCCTAATTTTGGAATGAAAACAATTCAATAGCTATGCTGGTTTCTTCTATTGCCAATACCGGCAATAGGTTGAGTTCTTTGCCCTGGGTTGACCTTTGCTTCTGCTTCTTTGAATACTATATATCTGTATAAATACTATATATCTGTATAAATCAGTGTTGGTCTGCCAGCCTTGTTATTTCTTTATCTTTAACTCCTGAGTATTCGCAATGGGCAAATACATTTTCTTCCAGTAGTCCTGCAGCTGCTGGCCTTGCTTATTCAGCTAACAGTCCTGAGTCCTAAGAGGAACTTGATACCAGTTGTCCAAGAACATCTAGCATTGTCCTTGTTATACTGGCAAGGACTGATATTTCATTGATTCCAAAGGAGGATCAAGACCGTAGTCAACCCAAGAATTATAGGCCAATA
The DNA here is from genome assembly GCA_022577455.1 of Arizona elegans. Classification (NCBI taxonomy): domain Eukaryota; kingdom Metazoa; phylum Chordata; class Lepidosauria; order Squamata; family Colubridae; genus Arizona; species Arizona elegans. The sequence continues at coordinate 87,782,024 of JAKOOJ010000004.1, forward strand.
TCGTTTTTAAATACTGATTATTAGATTTTTGCTAAAATATTAGCAAATAGATTAATGGTAATCATGCAACAAATGATTCATAATGACCAATCTGAATTTATAAGTGGGAGACAAATGAAATTGAATGTAAGACAAATTGTAAATTTATTGGAAGATTTGGAAAGGAACAACCAAGTCCCTGCAGCACTTATCTTTTTGGATGTGGAGAAGGCATTTGATCGATTGAATTGGCAATTTTTATTGAAAATAATAGAAAAGATGCAGTTTGGAGAATACTTTACACAATCTATTAGAGCAATATATCAGAGACAAACAGCACAAATAATAATTAATGGTGGTTTAACATATAAAATTGAAAAAGGAACGAGACAGGGATGCCCTCTATCACCATTGTTGTTTATTTTAACTTTGGAACCTTTATTGAATAAAATACGAGGGTCAAATAAAATAAAGGGAATTAAAATCTATAATCATGATTATAGATTAAGAGCATTCGCAGATGACTTGGTTGTTACTTTAACTCAACCAGTACAATCAGCTACAGGTTTAATGGATATAATTAGCCAATATGAACAAATGTCTGGATTTAAAATAAATAAACAAAAAACAAAGATAAGCACTAAAAACATGACGGTAAAGCAAAAAGAAGAACTAGAAAGATTAACAAGATTTGAAATAGTAAAAAAGGTTAAATATTTAGGGGTATATATCACAGCCTCAAATGTAAAATTATATAAAAATAATTATGAATTGTTATGGCAAAAAATACAGAAAGAGATGGAGAATTGGGGAAAACTACAATTATCTCTGTTGGGAAGAATAGTAGCAATAAAAATGAATGTTCTACCTAGGTTTCTATTTTTGTTCCAAATGATACCAATACTCAAGAAAGATGAAAATTTGAGGGAATGGCAGAAGGGTATTAATAATTTTGTTTGGGCAGGGAAAAGACTAAGAATAAAGTTAAAAATAATGCAAGATATATGTGAAAGAGGAGGTCTTAAAATGCCTAATCTAAGATTATACTATGAAGCAGCTGTCCTAACAATAATTAGTAATTGGATTAACTCAACAGAAGAAAGAATATTGAACATTGAAGGATATGATTTGTTATATGGCTGGCATGCTTACTTATTATATGACAAAAAGGTGGATAAGACCTTTAAAAGCCATATATTAAGGAATGCCTTGCTACGAGTTTGGAAAAAGTATCAATGTAAGTTAAATTATAAGATACCTATATGGGCAATACCCAGACATGCGATAGAGAATATAAGTGTAGAACAAAAGCAAGAGGTAATTACTCATAAAGAGCTTCTTAAAATGGAAGGGGGTGTATTGCAGTTAAAATCTTTAAATGCATTAAAAGAAGAAAGAATAATTCAAACTTGGTTTCAATATGGTCAGTTGCAAGCTAGATGGAAAGATCAGACAATTGGTATCATGCAGAATGAGGAAAATTTGGTAAAACAAATTAGAGACCAAGGTCAAATGCATATAAAAAGATTATATAATGTATTGATAGAAATAGATTCAGAAATGGAATTAGTTAAGGATTGTATGATAAATTGGGTACAAAACATTCAGGAAACCAATAATGATGGAAACTTGGGAAAAAATATGGGTTAGAAATGTAAAATTTACGCAAGCACAAAATTTAAGAGAAAATTTTTATAAAATGTTCTATAGATGGCATTAGATCCTAAAAAGTTGGCTTGTATGTATCTGAATTTACAATCTAAGTGTTGGAGATGTGATTGTGAAGATGCCACTTATTATCATATATGGTGGACTTGTAAAAAATTAAAGCATTTTGGATTAAAATATGGTGGATTATCCAAAATATTCTTAAAAAGAAGAAAAAGTTTACTCCACAATTGTTTTTGCTGGGTATATATACAGATTGTACGGCACAATATTGGAAGAAGGAAGATTTGCCTACCATTGAAGAATGGACGTTAAAAATAGCGAATCTGGCAGAAATGGCGAAGATTTCAGCATTTTTGAAAGATCACTCACAAGAAAGATATATATCGGAATGGAGAAGATGGATTGATTAGATTCAAAACAAAAATCGGACTAAAAAATATCAAATAGCTTATGAATGAATAGAAAAATTAAGAGTATTTATATCTAGTTAAGTAAAAGGGAAGTTAAGGTGTGAAGGGGGGATAGGAATCTTTAGTTAATTAGCTTAGTTTAGCATATGATTGTTAATTGTTATACCCTGTATTTTGTTCTGGGAAGTTTGGGGGGCGGGAGTGGGGGTAAGGGACGGAGGGGGAGATGGGAAAATACTTGTAAAAAAAAGTACTTTTTCTTCTTTTTGTAAAACTCTTTAATAAAGAAAAAGAAAAAAGAGAAACCAGAGTATAATTATTAACTAGGGGATTATTATTATTATTATTATTATTATTATTATTATTATTATTATTATTATTCAAATTAAAGGGAGTCATCTCAATTTCTCTAGGTAGCTTACAACAATATAAAACAGAATAAAGATGATATGAACATTAAAACATCAAAAACATTCAGCATTAAGAATTGAAACATTATTATTAACTAAGACTAGAAAAACTGTGTGACACATGAAAATAGATATTAAAAACCTAGGCCCGTTACAATAGCAAGTATGTATACCATATATAACTAACTTATGCTAACATAGAAAAATATTCTAAGAAAATTAAGTATAAATCTACTTGCTTCCTAATAATTCAATCTATTTGGCACTTAAATTGAAAGACATTTTTGCAACAGCTGTAGTCAAAAGATACTTCTATAGAATTTGATTCAGAATTCTGAAATATAACAGACAAATATGGGAACAGGAAGTTCAAGTTATTTATGATACTCATTTCCTTAGCATCACCATTCATGATTACTACATTCATTCCATAGAAATTTTGCTTATCCTTCCACTGATGAATTTCCCATGGAACCTGCAGAATTTTAAAATAGCATCACATTTATGAGTAGTGAGAAGAAGGGAGTAATTAATAATAACGAGCAAGAGGAATTATTAGTTTTCTATGCACATGTCTAGATTTCCACCTTTTTTGGTTTAGCACTGAAAAAGGTGTAATTAATTCTTTATCTCAGTTGTACCTCTTTAAACTAGCATGTGGAAATTTATTGAAGAATATTTAAATCAGCAACTAGAAAATTATTTGCAAAGTGAAGGAAAGTGCTTAATGTATTTATTGATTATCATTGTGAGGATGAATGGAAAAAAGACTGTTGCCACCAGAATTTTCTACTTTACCTAGGTAAACTCTGGTAATTCCATTTATCTGGAACTATACATCTGTACCTGGCTTGTCATTAAAATAATATTTAATTATCATTTTCTCATGTCAAGACTTAATAAACAGTGGTTCATCTGCTACTAGAATGATAGGGAGAAATATATGTCAAATATAAGAGCTGTATAAGTGAGCTCAAATTTCCACAGTTTAAACTCTTAAAATTGAACTGTGATATTAAAATTGTCAGCCTTGATAGATCTCTAATATTTTTGCAGACAGAGGAATTGTCTTAACATTCACTAGCAGCAAAAGGTACCCTCTGAATAAAAATGGGGGGGGGGGAAAGAAAGAAAACTTTAGGGAGGTGAAATGATGAAGCCAAATGTTCAGGATGGAATCCAAAACTGTAATACAATAATACCAATAAGTAGTCGGGTCTTTTAATCTGATAAACCTGTATTACTGAAAGCCTGTAAATAATGATGCTGTAAGAAGTCATCTGCTAACCAATTTGTTAAATCCCCTTCATCCTACCTCTAGGCATTTCACCAGGTTATCTGTTCTTTATTGTTTCTTCATTATCACTTATTCAGAGCTTGCTGAGGGGCCCTGATGCTATTGGGCTGTTTAAATTATCAAGTCTGTTTGGGCTGAAGGGCATTTCCAGAAGACCTCATGCTGACAAGTTGCAAAAGAAAATTTGGATGAACTTTGTTTCAGTGTTTTGGATACTGTTTGCTGGATTCTCCTTTCTTTTGAAACGGAACTGCAGTGTGCATTTGTGTGTGCGTGTATGCATGCATGCCTGTATGCATACATACATGTTTGTACAGTACATATGTGTGCAAGTAAACAAGCAAGTCAGAGTTTTAGAAAACAACCAGCAATTCCAATCATAAACTGGAATTCAATTTACAAATAACAAATCAAATAACAGACAGCAAGTAGGTTGTGCAATTACTTTAATTAGTTAATCAAGAACATCTAAATTCCTGCTTGTCTCTTAAATAGCTAATTTGTCCTGCACTGTAAAAATTACACTGATTTGCGGGATACTTTTGCTGTTATTCTAAATTATAATGAATCTACCAATAAAGTGGACTGTTTTAATTTTACAGAACAAAATAGCCCACAAGAATATATGACAATCTAATGTGACCTAGCTTGTCTGGCATTATAACTGCTTTGATGTTGAGCCTTATTGGCTGTAGCGTCATATTGTCTCTCTCTTGTCCCTCCCTCCCTCTCCCCCTCCTTCCCCCTCCTCTTCCCTCCCTCGCTTCCCCTCCCTTCCCCCCTCCATCTATCATCTCAAGATTTAGGCTTAGCGGTTGTATCCCAGATAATTGGTTTGCCAGGCTGATTCTCAATTATCTGACATATGAACTTGAACTGTAATGATGACTTCTTATTCATATATTGCATAAATCTGATGAAATCTTTGTAACATAGCTTTTCCTGTTGGTTGATACTCTGCTTATAAAAATATCCATAACATATATGTAAATTATACTATTTTTATTTTTCTGCCCACTATCTTTGATAAAATGTCTGCTATATTTTTCAGTGTTTCTTTGACAGAAAACCATCAAGTTTTCCATATAGCATATCTAATTTCAATTCCTTAACAAAGCATAAGAATGACAGTTTAACTAAGCACCTTAACACATTTCAGAATATACAGCCACCTGTGTTTGGAATGTTAGCAACTCCATTTATAAATCACTTATATTACTTATTATCTTCTGCAGTAATTTTCAATGCTTCCCAAGCACTCAACAAATCAAATAGGGATATACAAATCAAAAAGTTATTTAATTAGCATAAAAATATCAGATGTCACCACAAAATGTCACTTAATGTCAGCCTCAAAATGAGCAAATAATTTGCCTCATCAGTTTAATTAACAAAATAGGAAGCCAAGTAAAATTAATATGCTCCAAATGTGTTTTGGATCCAGTTTAGAATGAAATTATCATGGTGGAATTTTAATAGTCAAATCATTTTCAAAAGTAAAAGAACAGTTTGCCTAGAATTATGGAACAATATAGTCAGCATTGAATCATGAACAATAAAACATAACTTTCAAAACCTTAATCATCTAATAGGATGCCAGAAATATTTGGAACTCTTTTGGGTCTCAATGGCTTCCCTGTACATATGTGAATGTTTATGGCAATGGTAGATTTATACTTGTTATTATACTACTCTGGTCTTTTATTAAACCTTCAAAATAATATTGGGGCCAAATGCAGATGGACATATACTAAAAAATAAAAATCAACACACTTTTGAGTGCATGATCAGTCTAGGCATCCAAAAGCAATACCAGAGTTAAGTCTTTTCATATAAAAGTTCATTCCTGAATTCTTTTATAGCATATTATCAGAGGAGGTAGAATACTAGAGAGAATGACTCTCACTGTATCGCCATTTGTCCAGTTTCTACTATTTCATAATGACTTCTCTTGAACCTTCTCTTTAATTTGTTCATCTTCAGATATACATGTACAAAAACACATAAAGGCAGGATAAAGACCTAATTGTTATAGTTGGTTACATAATCAACAAGATATTTAGATTGGATTTGACATTTTATACAGCTAAAGAGTGCTTGCTAAGAACTTCAGATAGGCAGAGGTTGTCTCATGGTGTTAAAAGTATTGCAGGATGTAAGCTGTTCCAAATAAAGCTACATTTTGCAATTGGTGGTGATTTATTATTATGGTTCTTTGCATAGTAAGCCAGATGTTCATAATGGATTTGGCATCTTTATCCACCTATTAAGTCTTTCCCAAGGATCTGAGATAGGCAGATACTGATGTTTGAAAGTGTTAAAGGTATCATTTCAGTATATACTGTAAACTATTCCAACTAAATCTGCCTTTTGCAATTAAGTGGTGGTGATTTTGTCAATGTCAACGGTGTTCAAGTGGTGTTCTAATTGTTTTGAGATTGCACCCAAGGAACCCATTACTATTGGTGCTACCTTTGCTTTCTTTTGCCATAGCCATTCTATTTCTTTGTCTTTGTATGTTGTTATATTCTCCAGTTCTTTTTTTTTTAAATTATTCTGCTGCTATTTTGCTTATTCTGCTATTTAGCAAATATGCTAAATAATATATGCATTCCTTCTCTGTTGAGTTGTACAAATATAAATCAAATAAAAAAAATTGATTATGTCTTATAAAGCTGTAAACGTGTTACAACTTAAAATGGCTCAAAGACATATGAGATACAAATGGAATTACACTTACTATGTGCCAGCAGTCACCTAATTGAGAAGTATATCGCTCAACTGGAAAGAAGTAACTGAAAAGATTTCACATTTGTAAAAACAAATTTTGAATGATCTATACATTCTGAGAACACTTTGAAATTTTATTTCTGATTTCTCTTATAGGTGAAGTCTAATATTTACTCCAGCGTCTCATGATAAGACTGAAAGAATGCTCAAAGTCCAAGACAGGAGCTGGGACCCACTACTTAATTTTCTCCTTTGTTATTTTACATATGGTCCTTTAATAAACAAAAATTTCAAACACTGAAACAAATATATGAACCCAGAAAATTTTTAAATCTAATAAAAAAATAACAGATTTGACTAGGCAATTTGATTAGCAATTTCTGAATGGTGGTCTATGGCAAATGAATGCCAGTTCCTTGAAAAATGAAGGGTGCAGTTACAAACAGTACTGAAGAGAAAAGTAATGGAACATAGCTGCTAAAGCAAGCGACTACACACAAAAAATTGATGAAAAAAATTGAATCATATACGAGGTGAGAAAAGGGGAAACTCATCAAAGACAAGTATTCAGAGATAGTCCCGAATTGTGAAGATGATATCTGAAGGTTAAAACTCAGAATGAACTGAAATTGGCAAAGGATGCTGAGAACAATAAAAGAGCTCCTTCAAATATGTTCAAAATAAAAGGAAGAGAAAAAAATTAATGTAGTAGCATCAGAGTTGGATGATTCAGCCATGATTTGATTTGAATTGGAGATTCAAGATTAGAAGACAATAAGATTTTATACAAGTTTTCAGTTCAGACTTCAAAACAAAAGAATTTTATTGGAGCCTATTTCAGATTCAATTAAAAAAGATTCATATATAATCTATAATAGGAAAGGATCAGAGAGAATTCTCCATCTGAACTGTAAGGGTTGATGCCAAGGCTGGCCTGCTGCTGCTTTTTCACTCTTTTTCCTTGGAAATTACTGAAGCTAGGACAAGAAAGAGAGCAGCTGCTCTCAAGAATCATCCTCCCTCCCTTAATCCTTGCTCTGAGAAAAATAGAGAATGATATTGAGGAGGCTGTTACAGCTCTTAGAATTGTCGTTCTCACTAATGAGTCAATCTGCAAATACACTGAAACATTGTGAAGGCAACAGTTCCCAAGCCATGGAACGCCTCAACATCTCACTCTAAAAGCTCCTCAGAATGAAGAATAGAAACTGAAAACTCATATACAAAACAATGGAGAAAAGCAACAGAAAAAAGCCAGTATCATTCTTTGGGGCCTTCTGAAGGGTCTACTCTGACTCATAAAAAGACTATTTGTGGCAGTGGATATTAAAGTGAAATAATTGCAAGAGAATATTTCCAACAATCTTCTACTTACTTTATGATCTAGATCAGAGTTTCTCAGCTTTGAAACTTTAAGATGCGTGAACCAACTCCCAGAATGTTCTCCAACCAGCATGCTGGCTGCAGAATTCTAGGAATTAAAGTCCACACATCTTAAAGTAACTAAGACTGAAACATTGATCTAAACTTTTAATCAAATCATTGATCACCCCAAAAACAATGTTTTGGATGGATAATGGCAGCAGTCCCCAACCTTTCTGGCTCTGTGGATTGGCAGTAGCAGTGGCAACGGGAGAGGGATGCTTTCGCACCCACTGTTTGCACAAACCTTTGCATACTTGAGTGCTCGTTGTTGCTTGCATGGCCCAATTCTCAATGGACTGCGGCCCAGTTATGGGCCATGGAATGAGGGTTTTTGGACCCCTGGGTAATGAGATGATGATAGAATGGAGAGAAAGAGTTATATCTCTCTAGCCTCATTGATTGAAGAAAGTGGGGGAAGGAAGGAATTGGGCAGGTCTCAGATTATAGGTACTTAATAATATTATGAGAAAATACCGGCATAGTAAGCCAAGCATAGTTAACCATAGTAAACCAAGCACCAAACTCTTAAGATTAAAAATGAGAAATCATTTCAGAAGCTTCCATGAATGTCAAATTAAAATATTGCAATCCAGCTTGGGAAATACTAAGACCACTACTGGCATAATGGTTAAGAGAGAACTTTGATCTCAAGATTTCATCATTCTTGTCTTGGTATTTAAAGAACTGAAGTTTAAAGAGCCATGTTATTATGTTACTTATGAAATTTTTAAATGAAATAATTAAGAATTAACATACCTCCCCATCAATAAGCTCTAAAATTAAAAACCATAAAGATAGTTTGCCAAACTCATTGAAGTTCTCAAAGTTTATAGATTCTCAGGTGAATGTATTAAGGGAGGAGATTGAATCTGATTTGCAAATCTGAAATGCCCTATTTGTGTCAAATCTACTAGACTTCAGAAATAGATTATTACAAGGGAAAAAGGTTGTCTTCTAACAATATATGACTTATCATAGTTGATATGTAAAGAGAGTTAAAGTGAAATTCAGAGTTATGAACTCTGGTAGTGATTTGGCTTTTTCTTCTGTTTAAAAAATGTCAAGAGGTAGATAATAAGGATGGAAATAATTTTAGACACATAATCTTGAGTGAAAGCTGAAGGAACTGATTGGATGGTGGTTTAGATTGCATCTTTTTATTCATGTAGAATACTTAATATCAGGGCAACTGATATTAAGTATCAATTCTTTCTTCTATAACCTCTAAAGAATATCTTGGAAGTCTGATCCTTAAAAAGTAGGAAAGCATTTATTTATTTATTTATTTATTTATTTATTTATTTATTTATTTATTTATTCAAATTATTGTGTGGGCAATCCAGTGGACTCTGGAAATTTGAACCATGCAAAACTGTTGTATTTTCTTTGCTATTTGCATTCCAGTGCCTCCTCCACCCCTACCTGAAATTATTTATTGGCTAAAGCATGGATAAATAAGGACTTGCATCCATGAATTTAGGTATAGTTAGCAGGCCCTTTCATTTCATTTCATTTGTTCTCTTTTACTAAGATAATTTCCACAATTTCCACAATTTCCAGAATTGCCTATTTTCAGAAATAAATATAAATGAAAATAAAAGTGCAAACCAGAAAATTATTTGACCTCTCTCCTAAATACTCCTATGGAAACTGCACTTCAGATTTTAAAAGCCTAAGGGTCTGAGTATCCAATAAAACTTTCTCAGTTACAGTATTTTATTCAGTTACACCTGAATATTTACAAGTATGAATATATGAATTAAACTAATAATATGCATCAATTTAGAGTTACATTCATTTGAATATTTATTCTTCTCCATAAACTCAAGTGAATTTTTAAGCATCTCTTTATCACAATAATTGTTTATATAAATAATCTGAATTTAACTAATTCTAAGACAGTTAAAGAAATTCAAACAACGTAATTATTTTCTTATTTGCAATTTTCCATAGAAACCTCTGTTCAGATAGTAAATATATTAGTCTTACACCATTTAACAGAATGATTTAATAATTGATCACAATACTATACTATATGCATTTGAGAAAGATTATATTCATAATTACCAAGAAAGTATCAATTACTAGCATATATTAATGCACTCCACTTGTCTTAATACTAATTCCCAAATCAAGTTAAATTTCAAAACTGAAAGTGGGTATCTTGATAAATGAATTGCATAATAAATAAATGCACTTATGATATCCGTAGGTAATAGATGACAATAAAATATTTTATTTCAATCATATTGCAAGCAGATCTACTTTTTATTCGAGATATGCTCTAAACTTTTAAAGTACAATTTTAAACTCCTTTTCCACAGGAAAAAAAATCAGTTAATCTAAATGATTTGATTGCACTTCAAATATACCCAGTCATGCTTTAATGGATACTATACAGGCTAAACTACAAATGATAATATAGTTCATGTTTTTGAGCCAGAATGGCTGACAAAAATTTAGCATCCATTTTTAGCAAAATAGCAGATTGTAATTTGCATACTACATAGAATCTTTACCATCTGCAAAGTTACCTAAAAACAAAAAAATAAGGAAACAAACATAAGAAATAATTATAACTGTAAAACTTTTTGTCACAAGTAAATGCCTTAGTCTCCTTTATGTAAATAATATATGACCAGGGTATCAGGGGTTAACTTATTCTTCTCTATTTAATAGATTCATATTTAACCACTCCTACATCTAGCTCCACCCCATGTATATATAAGGAGCTGTATGCTTTCCTTCTGTGCTTCTATCTGTGAATATTCAGTGAATATAGAATGCCTTCTGTAAATAAACAGTGCTTTATTTGAATATCTAATTCTTAATCTACTTATTGAGTCTGATCCTGAAAATATCGTAACAATCTGGTAGCAGAGGATGGTTAAATTGACTCAATAAAACTTTAAATATGTCTGAGAGAGAAAACTCCAGAAATAAAAGAGAAAGACCCAACATCAGGGCATACAGCAAAGAAATGGAAGCAGATCAAGAAATAATCGATGAGTCCACGAATACAATATCGAGAGAATCTGAAGACTGCACTACTGACAATGAAGAAACAATGGATGAGACTGATGACCAAGAAGAAAACGAAATAGAAAACAACGAACTCAGGTCAGAGATACTAAAACTCTTAAAAAGCCAAAAGAACGATGAAAATCTCATCGCAAACCTCCAAGAAATATTAAAAAACAACGGAGCAGCGAAAGAGAAGCACATCGTTACGAATAAATCTAAAGACTCAAAAACGGTGAGTGATCTGCCTGAAAATAAAAATACAGCGAAAAAGAAAACTAACAGTCCCGCGCAAAATTTCGAATGGCAGCCATCTTGGTTTCAACGGACCCCTAAGATGAGTGAAGCAGAGCCAATCAGAAAGCTAGATTCAAAATACCTGGCGTGAAAAGCCTTACTCGATGCAAGAAATGAAAAAGAGAAAATTTACACCTCAGAAGAATCAGACACAGAGATTGAAGAGACTTCGATAGATATGCAAGTAAAATCAGCAATGAAAACGCTCTTTGCTGCTTTTGGACCAAAATTGAAAATCACTAAAGAATCAACGAAAAGGCAAGCAAGCAAACAAACATCTCAGAATCCACCCACTTCTATTCAAACGACGAAAGCGCCGATGCCTGAACCCAGAGAGCCCTGCAGATACCACCCCACGCCACAGACGATCCCAGGGACCAGCGTTCTCAACCAAAGAAAGCGAGCGCCTGCTATCACCAGGACTCCCAAGATCGAGCCGGAGACCGATTCCTCAGAAGAAGAGCGATGCGAGGGAGCTGTGGCAGCGAGAACCTCTCACGACGGCTTCAGGAGCGAAATGAACAACGCGCATGTGCAAGACTACACAGACAACTTCAAAGGACATGAAGAACAGAGAGAACCATTCAGAATCGTCGCAAGCATACCCACGCCATTTTGTAACTTTCAACATTTGCAAGACCACGGACTACCTCCAGTTGTAAGTAATGGATCCAACAATATTGGGAATTTACCCAATGATTTCCCAAAACTGAGAATAGATGGCATTAATTTGCAAGAATGGTGTCAGCAGCTCCAGGTTGTCTTTCTAAAAGAAAACTTATTATTTTTTATCACTAATCCCCCAAAAAGACCTTGGACTCTAAAATTAGACTGTCTGCACCATAGGGCATTTTTCTTATTGATTTCCAGTATATCTCCTGCCATGTACCACAGTATCAAGCAAAATCTAACTGTATCAGAAATTATTCAATGCATGTTTAAATTGTTTCACAGTGAAAGTGTAGCCACTACAACAAGAATGTCTAAAGATTTCTTCTCAGCTAGGATAAAACCAGGGGTTACCATAAGTGAACATTTAATATATTTAAATAAAATTAGAGCAGAACTGCATTTAAGGGGGGAAATAATTTCAGATCAAACAATGAAGAGTGTTATCATTAACTCACTAGACCCATCGTGGGATAACTATATATCTCATTTAGACACAATCAATTTAGGATATTTATCCATAGAAAGTCTATCTAACAAGCTAATATCTGAAGATAATTCAAGGAGAAGTCGTTGTAACAATCACATGGAACATAAACAATATAAGAGGGTAGTTTTTCAAGAAAGATATCATGAACCAATAGGATGCCACAACTGTGGATCCAAAGAACATAATAGGAGAGACTGTCCAAAACTCCTCAGAAATAGAAAAAATCCTGACTATAGAAATAGGTATCAAAACAGACAGTCATCAATTGATAGACATAGATATAGAAGTCCACCCATCTATAGGGAACATAGAGGGGGCAGGGATAACTCAAAAGATAGAAAGTCTGGTTCACTGAATGGGTTAAACAAACATGACAACACTAACATACAACAGATAGAGGACAATGATTGGCTTATCGATTCTGGAGCAACCAACCACACTACAAATAATAAAAATATACTATCTTCATTTGTAGAGGATAAATTCATAATTAAGGTAGCTAATCAAGAGAAGGTTCAAGTCATAGGTAGAGGAAACATAACCTTACCTGGCCTAGGAAAAATAGAGGGGGTATTGTTAATACCCGAAATACCTCATAACATACTTAGTGCAATAAAACTAAGCAGAGATTCTGGCATAAATATTGTGTTCTCAAAAGGAAAAGCAACATTAGAGAAAAACAGAACAAACATAGGTACTGTGATTATTAAAGGAGGTCTACCTTATCTAATGACAAAAGAAAAATGGTTACACAACATTGATTCCAACATGGAAGATAACAATAACATAGACAACGAAAGCAGTAGTAATAGTAACAATGAGGAACATGAGATTATTCATAATCACAAAGACACACACAACAACAAAATACCTAATATTGGTAAACCAATTCATGATGAGTGTGCTCATGTCTTACATAGGAAATTAGGACATGCCAGTTTTCCTGTAGTTCAAAAGATGACTGAACATGCTGAAGGTGTTAAAATAAAAAATTGTAAAAACTATTTGGAATGCTCAGTATGTAAATCTACAAAACTCAAAACTAGCCCCAAACCCAAAAAATCAACAAGATCAACCAACAAAATTTTTGATTTGGTACACATGGACCTAGTTGGTCCATTAACACCATCAATCACATATAGAAAACGTTATTTCCTAACCATTGTGGATGACTATAGTCGTTATGGCTTTGTCTATACACTAAAGCACAAAGATGAAACTTTTCAGAAATTTAAGGAGTTTTACAAACGTATAGAAACACAACATAATATTAGAATAAAACAAATTATGACAGATAGGGGATGTGAATTCATGTCAAAAGAATTCTCCCAATGGCTTAAAGACAAAGGGATGTTACATTACACGTCTAGCCCTTTCTCTGCATTCCAAAATGGAGTGGTAGAGAGAAAGAACTCGACATTACAAACCATGATTAGATGCACATTAGAAGATGCTGGCTTAGGAAAACAATTCTGGTCAGAAGCTTTACAATATTCCAATTATACACAAAATAGAACTTGGTCCAGCATTGTTAACAAGACACCATATGAAATGATGTATAATAGGAAACCCAAAATAGCTCATATGCACATATTTGGAGTCACTGCAGACGTACACATACCTAAGCAATTAAGACGTAAAGGTGAGAACGTATCTAGGAGACTCAGGTTCATGGGTTATGAAACAGGCACAAAAGGGTACAGATTCATCGATAATAACAACAGATTTATAGTTTCCAGAACGGCTGTATTCCATGAACAGGCCAACTGGTCTAAAATACATCTTAATGAAATTTTCCCAAACAACTATACAAACACTAAACACCAAGAGGAAAGAACTGGAGAAGAATACAATCACAACATACATAAAAACAAAAACAAAACATGGACAAACAGTCAATACAAAATAAAGACAGATTCATTAACAAAAAAAGAAGCTAGGTATTTACATGACAATGACAGTAAACCAAAAAGAACAATCAGGAATAACAGAAACCAAATACCAAACAAATACAAAGATTATATAATGTATATGGATGGAGAAACATCAACACCAAACACATACGAGGAAGTGCTAAAACTTCCCCCTGAAGAAAAGGAAAAGTGGGAATCAGCCATGACTAAAGAGATGGATAGTTTGCAGAAATTAAATGTATTCACACCTACACATGCACCTAAAGATAAAACTGTTATTGGTACTAGGTGGATATATAAAATCAAAAACTTAGAAGGAGGCAACACCTTATACAAAGCTAGACTAGTTGCTCAAGGTTATGCACAAAAATATCCCAAGGATTACACGGATACATACTCTCTCACAGTAAGAACTGAGTGTTAAAACTGCACTGGTCATAGCATCAGCACTTAACCTTGATGTATTCCAATACGACATACAGACTGCATATCTACATGCAAAATTAGATAAAGAGATATATGTAAGAGCGCCTCACAGTCAATATACAAACAAAAATGAAACGTGGTTACTAAATAAAAGTTTATATGGGCTGAAACAATCTGGCAAAAGATGGTATGAATGTTTAGTCAGTGCTCAAAACTATGAATTTTAATGCCACTACTGCTGATAACTGTTTCTTTGTTAAAAGAGAGGATGACTCTTTAGAATTCGTGTTAATTTATGTGGATGATATTTTGTATATAGGTAAACACAAAGAGAAGAGAGAAACATTTGTAACGAAACTAAATGAACATTTCTCTTTGAAATCATTAGGTAAGGTAAATAAGTATCTTGGAGTTCAAATTAGTAAAACAAAAAAGGGATTCAAACTTTCTCAAAGAGATAAGATTATAGAACTCCTGAACAAATGTAACTTAAACGATGCTAAACCCTGTGATACTCCCATGCAAACTGATTTCCTGAGGAACACAGATGAGTCATCCCCTGAATTTAAAGATAATACACTTTACAGATCAGTCATCGGTTCCCTTCTATATATCTCCAATTGGACCAGACCCGATATCGCTTTGCCTCTCAACTTGTTGTCTAGACACGTCAGCAAACCACTAGTATATCATTGGGAAGCTGTCAAAAGAATATTAAGATATTTGAAAGGTAGCTTAGATTTTTGTTTATTATTGGAACCCAATAGTGTCAAAGAGCCCATCCTCACATGTTACGCCGACGCAGATTGAGCTGGCGACATCACATGTAGAAAAAGCACATCTGGTTATATATTTTTTCTTAACAATTGTCCAGTTTACTGGTATACTGGTAAACAAGACTTAGTAGCCACATCAACAACTGAGGCAGAATATGTCTGTTTCTCTAAAGCCTCAAATAACCTCGTATGGTTTAATGACTTGTTGTCAGACACCTGGATGAAACCTTCATTACCATTTATCATACATGAAGATAATAAGGCTGCTATTGAAATATCTAGATCTGATGCCATTGGACAAAGATCCAGACATATAGATATAAAATTCAAACATGTGAGGCAGTTATCTCAAGATGGATTTATTAAAGCAGTCCATTGTGAAACCTCAGAGCAAATTGCTGACATACTAACAAAGCCTTTACCCTCTAAGCAGCACAAATATTTGACTTCTAAGTTACAAGTTTTATATTGTTCAGAATCTGAATGTAATTATTGTTATATATCGAATCGGCATTTAGAGGGGGATTTGTCACAAGTAAATGCCTTAGTCTCCTTTATGTAAATAATATATGACCAGGGTATCAGGGGTTAACTTATTCTTCTCTATTTAATATATTCATATTTAACCACTCCTACATCTAGCTCCACCCCATGTATATATAAGGAGCTGTATGCTTTCCTTCTGTGCTTCTATCTGTGAATATTCAGTGAATATAGAATGCCTTCTGTAAATAAACAGTGCTTTATTTGAATATCTAATTCTTAATCTACTTATTGAGTCTGATCCTGAAAATATCGTAACACTTTTAATAAAAAAGGAGCAAGAAAATAAGCAAATACTTAATTGTGATTAAGTATTAATCTACTGTTGTAGAAAATCATATGGGATCTAGAGCCTTTTCTAATTTCATTGATTTAATGGTTGTCAGATATTGCCTGCATATGATGCACCAGAGACGAGAAGGGGTTAAGTCTTTATAGATATCACATGTGACTATATCAGCCAATGAACTCTCTTATTGGACTCTTACCTAGAAACCACTTGGATATCTTCCCCTTTCTCTCTCTCTCTCTCTCTCTCTCTCATCTATCTCTCAGCAAGACAACATGTGAACTTCTCTCTCCTCTCTACATCTGAATCATACAGTTAGGGTAAAGATGTAACAGGACACGTTGTTCATTATTGTATGCATGAATATATTTGTAAATAATAAAAACAATCTTTTGAACATGAAGCTGTATTGACCAAATAACTTCCTCATAGAACCAAATGAGCACGACCATCAATATATATCTGATAAATGGTAGCAGACGATGAAAAATTATTGCTCAGTCTATGAATTTTTTGTAAATTTTAAAATCATAGAACGATTTTTCCTAACATGGAATCCTTGAACCTGAACGAACTATCTTTACAAGAGATTGATGCATTAACCGTATCCTTAACAAAACAGCACCAATCATTATCCAAAAGACTAAAAAAACTTTCTATTGAAGCTATGCAGCAAGTACAAACCTCTTTACGAAAGGACCCATTTTTTTTCTCCTCTTCACCCAAACACCGAAAGAACAGAACCACGCTTACAACAACCTTGCTTCAATCTCAATTCTACTCCACCTCATGACTATCATCAAGGACTTCAACCTTCTGAATCCCTTGTATGTTCCAGCCCTATAACTTCAGACCAACTTTTATTTTCTCAAGCTTCTCCAAAACAGCATTTATATCAATCTTTATATGTGACAGGCCTACTAAATGGAGGCTGGATTCCTCAAAGAACTCTTGAACTGTTAAACACCCTTTCAACCTCACCAGACCTGGTAAGCAACAATTTTTTGCTTCAACCCATAGATTCCCAGACTGACTTTTTAAACACCCATTATATTAAAAATCCTCCCTCCCTACCTATTGACTTTATTGCTTTCAATATGGCTTCCACCTTCTCCGAAAGCATGGCTTCAAAAATGGCCAACAAAATGGCCGCCTCCACACTCCACCATGCGGTCCACAAAATGGCCGACAATGTATATGACCACACTTTAAACAAAATGACGTCTACCACTTCAGACCACAAGGTCTCAACCAATCCCCTTACCCCCATATATCCTACTACCCACCCCACAACTGGAGATATTCAGACTGATTCCCTACCTTCTTCATCCAGAGCACCGAGTTCGAATCCTCCTAATTTTTTTTTCAATTTTCAGAACTTTTCTATTTTTGCTGCTGCTGCAGACCTCCCCTTCTATACTGCTGCAGCTGCAGCAGCTGCAAATATTTCTACTGATACCAATATTGTCTCCAATGTAAAAAGATCCTTTTCAGTCTTTGCAGCCACTGCCTCGCTCCCCCCCTTATTGCCGAAGATGCCGCCACTGCCGCTGCCGCCTCCAACACTACAGATGCCCCATCCAAACAACAAATTCACACGATTTTTGGAGCCTTTGCATCAAAAGTCAACCTACCTTCTACAGCAGCTGACGCCGTCGCAGCTGCTCTTCCTAATCAACCTACAACCACCACCTTCATTATTCCTCCTATCATTGAATCACCTACAACATCTTCTCTCACACCAAACGACTCCAATCAACAATCCGACGTTCAATTACCTATCTCTGCTGACAGTAACTCATTTCAGCCTTCTATTACTGTAAACTGTAATGATTTAAATTTTGAAACTAATAATTCTTTGTCTTTATCTACTAATGTAAATTTATCTTTAGAAATTGAAACTGTTTTGCAACATTTTAAACAACATGACCCATTACCTTTATCATCAAATTTCAAAAAATTACAAACCTCAGGTAATAATTTCCCTATTTGGGTACAAGAAACTCATTTACATTTTTTAAGAGAAGGCACATTTCTTATAATTGAATCTCCCCCTAATGAGCCTTGGTCATCTGACTTAACTTTTCTTCACAATAGTGTTTATGCCACCCTTATGTCAACTTTAGAAAGTGATATTGTTCATTCTATACCTACAGGTTTTACTGCACAAGAAGTATGGCAATACTTACAAAAACATTACAACAAACCCTCGCCTGCAACTATCGCTACTCTTGCAGGTGACTTTTATAGCACCATATGTAAACCTGGCACATCTATGGCCAAACATCTTTTCCACCTCGAATCCATGCGAAAACAACTGATTCAACACAATCATCCTGTACCTGAAACTGCCATGATTGGTATCATTTTCAATTCTATTAAACACATCCCTAGTTGGTCAGGATTCATTAATAGTCTCCACTCCTTACCCGCCCCCACATGTACACTGTCGTTGAAATCAAATCCAAATTAATAGATGAAGATAGAAGACTCTACCATACTGATAGATACCCTACTTCTTTTGACCACCCTTTTTACCCTAAACATGATTCCGATCCTTCCCATTCTTCACACAAACTCTTCTACCAAAACTGGCAGAAATACCCCTCTCAATATCAAAATAATTTTAATTATTGTAATTATAGAGGACATTATCATATCTACAACTCCCATCGTCCACACGGTGACAACACCACCCACACTCATGATACAAGGGGATACACCCCTACAGACAAGACTAACAAAAGAAATCATACTATCAAAGAACATACTGGACCTAAAAGATCCATGCCCACTGAATTTTACATTAGAAAGGGTCCCACACACAAAGATTATAAGGACAGAAGGGGACAACATACTGAACAATCTATATATTCTAATTCCAAATCCCAAACATTTGGCATCTTTCCCAACACCCAACCATACCTGCATGACACCACGCACCTATGGGTCATCGATTCTGGAAGCATACACCATACCACCAATAACAAATCCATATTATATGATATTCACCCAACCAATATTTCTGTTACAGCAGCAAATCGTACTTTCAATACAGTTGAATATGAAGGATCTATCTTTATACCCGGTATAGGAGATATTAGTCAAGCGCTCTACATACCTACCTTTGGCCACAATATTTTAAGTACTTCAAAATTAGGTAAAATCGATTTTAAAGTATCTCTTGATGATCAACACGGTTTTATAAAATCCAAACATGATAACACTATTGTTGCTAATATTTCTGTCATTAATGATTTACCGTTTCTTATTCCAGATTCCTTTACATTATCCTCACCTACGACTCAACTACCTCAATCCTCATTGAGACCTGACCCTGACAATCATCCCGACCATACCCCTGACACCCACCACGAAGGTACCACACCTCACCATACCAATACACATGACACTTCCGACTCACATAATGACCAACACACCACACCACACTTCTCTCCAACTTCACCCACATCACAAAACCAATGAACCTTGAAAACAAAAATTCAAACTCATATAGGTGAACCTTTACACGATAATTGTGCCCATTTATTACACAGACGTTTAGCACATGCCAATACTGTTGCTGTACACAATACTCAAAATTTCTCCCAAGGCATATGCACTAAGGATTGCCCTATCCAACTTGACTGTGAGATTTGTAAAGCTGCAAAATCAAAGGCAGCCCCAATTCCCCACACCAGCACCAGATGATCAAAACACATATACGAATTGGTACATGTTGACATTGTAGTCCCTTTTCCACTTTCTTTGGGCAAACGCAAATATTTTTTAAACTTAGTTGATGATTTCAGTCGTTTTGGACATATCTATACCCTTACTGAAAAATGTCAAGCCTTTCAAAAAATAAAAAAAAATTACACTCTCATACAAAACCAACACAACATCAAATTAAAGAAAATTCAAACAGATCGTGGAGCTGAATTCACATCTATACAATTTCAAAACTGGATTGACTCCAAAGGCATTATACACAACAAAACATCTCCTTTTACCCCCCCCCCAGCAGAATGGGATTTGTGAAAGAAAAAATGGAATATTACAGATCATGATGCGCAGTGTCATGTTAGATGCTGATGTACCCCCTAGCTATTGGGCAGAAGCCCTTGCATATGTCAATTACACTTTTAATCGCACATGGAATAAGGTTATTAACCAAGCGCCCTATTTTCTTGTATATGGCACTCAAGCACACCTCACACATCTTCGTGTTTTTGGCTGCTATGCATATGTCAATATCCCCAAACCACTCAGATGGAAGGGGAATGAGGTGTCCAAAAAATTACATTTCGTAGGATATGCACCAGGTTCGAAAGCATCTTGATTCATAAAAAACAACAACACAGTAATAACTTCCCGTTCAGCCACATTCATAGAAAACCACAACTGGAGCAAAATACACTCAAATGACTCATACGTATTAACCCAAGAAACAAATACATCAGGTACACCACAGAGAATTCAACATGTACAAACAACAACACCAAAAGTTACACCATGAACAAACAACACAGATACACAACTACCAATCAGAAAATCCAAATGAATTACACAAGGCATCCCACTTAAAAGATTTGACGTGAACAATGTGACACAAACAAACCAAATACCCATCACTCCAAAAAATTTTAAACACATGCTCCAATTATCGGAATCAGAACAATTAAAATGGTGGGACACTATGTCCAAAGAAATGGACTGTTTAATAAATTTAAAAGTATTCACAAAAACAACACCTCCACAACACAAACACCCGATTGGCACTCAATGGGTTTACAAAATTAAAACACTCTGTGACAACACATATCTATACAAAGCACGCCTTGTAGCCCAAGGTTTTGCCCAACGCTTTCCCGAAGATTACGATGAAACTTACTCCCTCACAGTAAAACCAGAAACCGATTGTCTCAAATCAAGAAGTCTACCAATTTGATGTCCAAACCACATACCTCCATGCAACATTAGAGGAGGAAATTTATGTCAATGGGGCACCAGGATTCCAAGTTGAATTCGGCAAAACATGGAGGCTACACAAATGGTTATATGGCTTAAAACAATCGGGCAAACTCTGGTTTGACTGTCTTACCAAAACTTTAAAATCAATGGGATATAATCAAATTCGATCTGACCAGTGCATAATGACAAAACTTTATGAAGGGGGAAAAGAAATTATTTTAATCTATGTTGATGATTTGATTTATATCGGGCCCAACATACAATCCAGCGAACTATTTGCAAACAAATTAAGAGAACATGTTAATTTAAAGACCTTAGGTCATATAGACCAATATCTGGGCGTACAAATTTTTAAAACTGATAGAGATTTTTGCTTCTCGCAAAAGGATAAGATTGAAGACCTGTTACAAAGATGTGGCATGGAAGACTGCAACCCCACAGATACACCCATGCGCACTGACTATAATAAAATTGCTTATCTAGACGGTAACAAGCATCACAATAAAACTCAATATCAATCCATCATAGGATCACTCCTTTATATCGCAGCTGGAGTAGACCCGATATATCATTAAGTACAAATCTCTTATCTAGACAAGTAGATGAGCCTAAAGAACAATATTGGGTTGCTATGAAAAGGTTACTCAGATATTTGCATAATACAAAAGATATGATATTATTATTAGAACCTGATGAAGGGGTCACCCCAGAACTTATCTATTATTCAGATACCGATTGGGCAGGGGATGAAAAATCAAGAAAAAGCACATCAGGCTTTATATACTTTCTAAACAGTTGTCCCATAGACTGGCGCGTTTGTAGCCAAAACTTCATTGCTAATTCCACAGCCGAAGCTGAATATGCCAGTGATTCTGACGCTTGCACACTTCTCACATGGATATACAAATTAGTTTCAGATATTTGGACACAACCTTCACTACCTATCACTCTCAATGAGGACAATGAGTCCGTCATAGCCTCTTCAGTCAGGGATGATGTCAGCTTCAAATCTCGCCATATTGATATACGTTATAAAAATGTGAGAGACCTAGTTAAAAAGGGTTTTGTTGAATTTGTTCATTGCGATACCAAGGACCAAATTGCCGATTTCTTAACTAAACCTGTATCTTGTGAAATACATTGGAACCACTGCAAATCAGTTGGACTGTACTTATAATTTATTTTTCTTATACTTGTGTTTATTATTAGTTTTGAACACTGTTCCATCACACTTGGCAATAGATATTGTCAGATATTGCCTGCATATGATGCACCAGAGACTAGAAGGGGTTAAGTCTTTACAGACATCACATGTGACTATATCAGCCAATGAACTCTCTTATTGGACTCTTACCTAGAAACCACTTGGATATCTTCCCCCCTTTTTTTCTCTCTCTCTCATCTATCTCTCAGCGAGACAACACATGAACTTCTCTCTCCTCTCAATATCTGAGTTATACAGTTAGGGTAAAGATGTAACAGGACACCCTGTTCATTATCGTATGCATGTATATATTTGTAAATAATAAAAAAAACCTTTTGAACCTGAAGCTGTATTGACCAAATAACTTCCTCATAGAACCAAATGAGCACGATCATCAATATATATCTGATAATGGTATTCTTTATTTCTTGCACAGACAGGTTTAAAACTTGATTTTAAGTAAACTTAAGATTTGAATGTCTACAACAATTGAATCTGCAAAGAGCATTAACTCCACCAAGTTAAACCCTAGTATCTTCAAGGGCTCACCACAATAAAATATTTCCAAAGCATTTCTTGAAGACACAGATGGTAGAGATAAGGAAAGCGTAGCTCAGCAAACTCCGATGAACTAAAGTTGTGCTAAATCAATGTTGCAAGTATTTTGTCCCAACTTTAAAACAAAAACTTTCAATAGCTGTTAAAAACCTAGACTCTTACTTTGCCATTTCCTTTTCTGAAATTCTCAACTTGGCATGACACTGAAAAATAAGCACTTATTTGAATCACCTTGTTTTCCTTCCACTCCCAGCAATTGCAAGTGTATGCCACACCCTGTATTTTCCAACTTCAGTTCAGAACTTCTGTTTTCTGACCTGAATTATTTTACGGCTATGTTCTATGCTGGTTGGCAATTGCAGGTTGTTGCTGTTTTTTGTTTCTGGTTTTTAAAATAATCTTATAAAAACCTTATATTTAATTCAATAATGGCTCATTAGATTGATGAATTATCCTCATGCTCCATTCAACACTTATATTTCTTAGTAGACATCAGAGTGGTTCCAGCTGGAAACTATCAAATGATATGTAAAGCTGAGTACCCTACATTCTCAGAGCAGAGAAATACAGATGTTACATTGTGTGTCCATGTACAATGTTGACACATGTAAAATGAAGGATGAAAGTCATTTAAACCCCTGCATATGGGCACATTACACAACATAATATCTGTAACTCTCTGTTCTGAGAACTTTAGGGAAGTTAGTATCAAGATATTGCTCGCTGCTGTCATGAGCACCAGGACTTAGGTAGTTTTTAAAGCTAAGTAGTCATCTATAATGTGAAGGTCAATTCCTGGTAAAAACTGGTAGACTTGGTGGTGTCGGCCTGGTTGTTGTAGTCAGTGAGGAAAGCGGCACCGTGCTGCAGGTGAGGCTGGGAGGTGTCGCACAGGTGGCAAGACTTGGTGACCCTGGGGACGCCAGTCTGCATGGAGTATTCCTCGGCCAGTCTGCCACATGTGTTTGTGGCCACCACGGTGGCATTAAAAGCAGTGTTGATGAACTCGGGCATGCAGTGCTGGGCCGCCTGCTCTACTCATCTGTGCACTCATCCATGTGAGTGCACGGATGTGCACTGCTGATTGCGCTGCCACACGGCCCGATCAGCAGCAGCAAAAGCAGCCGAAGGTTCAAGCGGATGTCCATTCCCACAGCTTCCCTTCCCCCTCCGAAACCCAGAAGCGCCACTTCCCACTAAAGCAGCTTGCCTGCCTGCCCCTTGCTCTCCACTGTTTCCCAAAGAAAAGAGGGCCCGGCTCGCTCCACTCTTATATCCACCGAGTGTGCATAGAAAGTTGTATCGTGCACACACACACATACACACACGCACGCAGCCTCCCTCCACTCTCTTTGCTAAAGGGTAGGGGCACCGCGTTGCACGCTGGGATATGCAGCCCTCCAGCAGAGATGGAGGGTGAGGGTGAGTGGAGGCGTGGGGGGGGCAAGAGAGGGCTTGACCAGGGTCTTTCCAGGCGTGGGCTTATTCCCCCCCGCCTCTGCCTCTCTCTCTTGGAATGTCTTGAATGGGGAAGGATTCCCGCATGGGAACTTTTTGCCAAACAGAAAAAAAAGAGCCTGTAAGCCTGTATTTGTACGGGGTGTATGTGATGGGGTTAGCACAATGATGTCATCACGCCGGTACTCATGTGGGCATATCTGCATGTGGGCGGATCCGCCTGGAGATGGATAAAGGAGCGGTGTCTCAGTTCCTAAGACCATTGAAAATATGTGTTTTCTGATGCTCTTAGGCGACCCCTGTGAAAGGGTCATTATCTTTTAAAAAAAAACTTTAAGTTGCAATGTAGAAATATTTCTGGGTTTTTTCTATGAATCTTAATGACCAATTCTTCCTTGCTGCAAAGCTCCCATGTACTTACTGAGGAATGTAAGAATGAAAGAACTACCTGTGAGGAGTAAAACTCAACTCCAAAGTTGGAATACGAAACAATTTTATTGAAGCTGGTGGTCATCAATACACACAGGCAAGAGGCCACACCCAAATAATGAAGAAGCATACTTTTATAATCATCCTACCCCCCCATCAGCTTACACCATATCATTCCTTTCCAGGCCCAGTTGATAGGCCCAGTCTGGTCACATGCTTTCCAACTGCCTATAAACTACTATCACTCCTAAATGTTTAAAGTTAGTTAAGCTCTTATTGTCATCCAAGCTCACTAAACATTCACCCCCCTCATGTCTTACTTCTTTGTTATTCCCTTATTGGTTCCTCTTTTTCACAAGAATTGCAACACAGCCCTGGAAAAGAACATCGATCAAGTGAAAGAAACATTTGAGAGAGAGAAATATCAAAGCAGATACAGTACATTCTTAGCCTGCCCAACGTTGGCTTGACTATCTGCAAGTATCTTTAGGAGTGTGCTTTGAAGTAGCCTGCATGCCAGCAGCTGGAGATGGGGCTGCAATCAGTTCATTATCGAAGAAGTAGCCATTTTGGAATTTGTTTTTAAAGGGACAATAAGTTATGTCTTTCATTTCTTAATCATTTTAAGAACTATTAATCTTTATTAATAGTTAATTAATAAAGGGACATGGTGGCTCAGTGGCTAAGATGCTGAGCTTGTCAATCAAAAGGTCAGCAGTTCAGCAGTTCGAATCCCTAGTGCTGCATAATGAGGTGAGCTCCCGTTACTTGTCCCAGCTTCTGCCAACTTAGCAGTCGAAAGCACATAAAAAAGGCAAGTAGAAAAATAGGGACCACCTTTGGTGGGAAGGTAACAGGGTTCCGCGTGCCTTTGGTGTTTAGTCATGCTGTCTACATGACCACAGAGACCATGTCTTTGGACAGTGCTGTTTCCTCGGCTTTGAAACAGAGATGAGCCCCACCCCCCTAGAGTCAGGAATGACTAGCACATACAGTATGTGTGAGGGGAACCTTTACCTTTATCTACTCTTTATTAAGCTAAAAGAGACTCTCTTTAGCCATAGCCTGTTAGTCCTTTTTGAAGATCTGTGTCACTTTGGGGATTTCTTCATTGTTAAACAACAGAGAAGAATGCTGCTGAAGGCAAGCTAAAAATAAAGAAATGCAGAGTATTTTTTTAAAAGTTGTTGGAGAAATAGACGGGCAGAAAGTTGTGGTTCTTGTTTACTAGAAGTCTAATTTGTAGCTTGGTCTTCTTTGTTATGGTGGCCAAATCTTCCATTTTTTATCATTCCTAATTGGCTAGCAATTCTTAAGTGATTAAAGTTACTTTGATTAAAGAAATATGTGTAGAGAGTTCAAATCACTGATGTAATTTTACAAATAGCTGACAATGTAGAGGAGTCAATTGCAATTTTGGAATATAAACCTGACACCAATTTTTATTATGATGGTTTAAATATAAACCTCCCAACACAATTGAAAAAAGAGCTCCAAGAAAATCTGCAACTTTTAAAAGGAAAAGTTTGGGACTTTTTCCTCATGGATATTAACAAGGTTGAGAAATCCTTGAGAAAAAGAAAAAGAAGCTTATAACTATTTGACAAACATTCCAGAGAAGAAAAATTTTATTCCATGAAGACAAGCTGGAAGAAGTGACTTAAACATAACAAGTCAATTGGTATTAGGGTGGATTTTTACTGGTCTGATATTTGTAATTGAAATAAAGTCTTAATCTAACATTTGAAAATGTATTTTTTTCTTTATATATAATGCTTAAGTAATTCCTAATGTTTGAAATTATTTTTAAAATTGTATCTATGTTAAGAGAAAGTTAAAGAAAAAGATTATTAACTTAATTCGATCCTTAATTCGAGTTCGATCTTGTGACTTCTGAGGACGTGGACAGGATTTTGGGAAGGTTAAACGCAACCACATGTTTATTGGACCCGTGTCCTTCCTGGCTGGTACTGGCCACCCAGGAAGTTACACAAGGCTGGCTCCAGAGGATTATAAATGCTTCTCTGAGTGAGGGTTTCTTGCCTGCCACCTTGAAAGAGGCGGTGGTGAGGCCCCTCCTCAAGAAGCCTTCTCTGGACCTGGCTGTTCTGGCAAATTACCGTCCGGTCTCCAACCTTCGCTTTATTGCAAAGGTTGTTGAGAGTGTGGTTGCGCGACAGCTCCCGCAGTACCTGGATGAAACTGTCTATCTAGATCCATGCCAGTCTGGCTTCAGACCTGGGTACAGCATGGAGACGGCATTGGTCGTATTGGTCAATGATCTCTGGAGGGCTCAGGACAGGGGTTGCTCCTCTGTCCTGGTCCTGTTAGATCTCTCAGCGGCTTTTGATACCATCGACCATGGTATCATGCTGCGTCAGCTGGAGGGCTTGGGGGTGGGAGACACCGTGCTGTGGTGGTTCTCCTCCTTCCTCTCTGACTGGTTGCAGTCTGTGTTGGCAGGGGGGCAGGGTCACAAGGGTCGGTCCTCTCACCGCTCCTGTTCAACATTTATGTGAAGCCGTTGGGTGAGATCATCCATGGTTTTGGGTTGCATTGCCAACTATACGCTGATGATACTCAGCTGTATATCTCCACCCCTGACCACCCCAATGATGCCCTCGAAGTAATGTCCCAGTGTCTGGAGGCCGTGCGGGTCTGGATGGGGAGGAACAGGCTTCGACTCAACCCTTCCAAGACCGAGTGGCTGTGGATGCCGGCGTCCTGATATAGCCAGCTGGTGCCATCGCTGGCTATTGGGGGTGAGTCATTGACCCCCACAGAGGGGGCTCGCAACTTGGGTGTCCTCCTGGACACACGGCTGTCTTTAGAAGAGCATATGACGGCCGTGGCCAGGGAGGCTTTTTATCAGGTTCGCCTGATACGCCAGTTGCGCCCTTTCTGGATTGGGACTCCTTATGCACAGTCACCCATGCCCTCGTCACGTCTCGCCTGGACTACTGCAACATTCTCTACATGGGGCTCCCCTTGAGGAGCACCTGGAGGCTCCAACTGGTCCAGAATGCGGCCGCGCGGGTGATTATGGGAGCAATGTGGCGCTCCCATGTAACACTTCTCCTGCATGAGCTGCACTAGCTCCTGGTGGTCTTCCGGGTGTGCTTTAAGGTGTTGGTTCTCATCTTTAAAGCGCTCCATGGCTTGGGGCCAGGGTACTTACGAGACCACCTGCTGCTACCGATAACCTCCCACCAGCCAATACGGTCTCACAGAGAGGGCCTCCTCAGGGTGCTGCCAGGGAGAGAGCCTTCTCTGTGGAATGAGCTACCTCCTGGAATACGACTGATCCCGGACCTCCGGACCTTCTGTAAGCCCCTGAAGACTTATTTATTCCAGCAAGCCGGCCTAGCCTAAAGGGTTTTTAATGGGATTTTTAAAATTTTATAGACTTGGGGTTTTAAAATGGGAGGCCAATTGATTTAATCTTTTTTAATTATCTTAACTTTTGTATTGTATGTATTTTAATTTTGGCTGTTCACTGCTCTGAGTCCCTTTGGGAGAAGGGCGGTATACAAATTAAATTAAATTAAATTAATTAATTAAATTAGGTTCCAGATGGAGCTTGGGCCATTTCCTGAGACTCTGGCTCATGACTCGGCTGAGGACCTGGTGGCCGCCTGGGATAGTGCGGCTGCTGGGGCCTTGGACCGTGTCGTGCCTTTGCGGCCTCTGACCCGGCACCGAACTCACCTAGCTCCTTGGTTCTCCAAGGAGCTCAGGGAGATGAAGCGCCGGAAAAGATGCCTGGAGAGTAGTTGGAGGACCAGCCACTCCGAATCCGACCGAACACTGGTGAGGTCTCATATTAAAACCTACCTAGTGGCGATAAAAGCAGCGAAATCTAGCTATTTTGCCGCTCTTATCGCGTCATCAGATAATCGCCCAGCCGCCCTGTTTAGGGTGACCCGCTCCCTCCTCCATCTGGAAGTGCGGGATGACTCCTTGCAGGGCTGAGCTGAGGACTTTGTGCAGTATCTGTATGACAAAATCGCTCAGATTCAGGAAGGGCTGGCCTCTGACTGGGTATGTCCGGACGGGATGACTGAGGCAGGTCTTGAGAGTGTTATCTGGGGGGAGTTCGATCCTGTGGCTCTTGAGGACATGGACAGGGTCCTGGGACGGCTGAACGCGACCACATGTTTATTGGACCCGTGCCCCTCCTGGTTGGTACTGGCTTCCCAGGAGGTGACACGAGGCTGGCTCCAGAAGATTGTTAACGCTTCTTTGAGTGAGGGGGGTCCTGCCGGCTGCTTTGAAAGAAGCGGTTGTGAGTCCCCTCCTCAAGAAGCCCTCTCTGGATCCGGCTGTTTTGGCTAACTATCGTCCAGTCTCCAACCTTCACTTCGTTGCGAAGGTTGTTGAGAGTGTGGTAGCGCAACAGCTTCCCCGGTACCTGGATGAAGCTGTCTAACTAGACCCGCTCCAGTCCGGCTTCCAGCCTGGGCACAGCATGGAAACGGCATTGGTCGCGTTGGTGGATGATCTCTGGAGGGCTCGGGATTGCTCCTCTATCCTGGTCCTGTTAGACCTCTCAGCGGCTTTTGATACCATCGACCATGGTATCATGTTGTGCCGGTTGGCGGGGTTGGGGGTGGGGGCACCGTTTTGTGGTGGTTCTCCTCCTACCTCTCTGACCAGTCGCAATCTGTGTTGACGGGGGGGCAGTGGTCGACCCCGAGGCACCTTGCTTGTGGGGTGCCACAAGGGTCGGTCCTCTCGCCCCTTCTGTTCAACATTTATGTAAAGCCGCTGGGTGAGATCATCCGTGGCTTCGGGGTGGAGTTCCATCAGTACGCTGATGACACCCAGCTGTACATCTCCACCCCAGGCCACCCCAACGATGCCCTTGAAGTGATGTCCCAGTGCCTGGAGGCCGTGCGGGCCTGGATGGGGAGAAACAGGCTCCGACTCAACCCCTCCAAGACCGAGTGGCTGTGGCTTCCAGCGTCCTGATATAGCCAGCTGACGCCATCGCTGGCTATTGGGGGCGAATTCCTCGCCCCCACGGAGAGGGCTCGTAACTTGGGCGTCCTCCTGGACGCACGGCTATCTTTAGAAGATCATTTGACGGCCGTGGCCAGGGGGGCTTTTTATCAGGTTCGCCTGATACATCAGTTACGTCCCTTTCTAGATCGGGACTCTCTACGCACAGTCACTCAGGCACTAGTCACTTCCCGCCTGGACTACTGCAATGCTCTCTACATGGGGCCCCCCCTGAGGTGCACCCGGAGGCTCCAGCTGGTCCAGAACGCGGCCGCGCGGGGGATTATGGGGGCGACGAGGCGCTCCCATGTGACACCTCTCCTGCGCGAGCTGCACTGGCTTCTGGTGGTCTTCCGGGTACGCTTCAAGGTGTTGGTGACCACCTTTAAAGCGCTCCATGGCTTAGGGCCGGGGTACTTACGAGACCGCCTTCTGTCACCAATAGCCTCCCACCGGCCAGTACGCTCGCACAGAGTGGGCCTCCTCAGGGTGCCGTCGGCCAGACAATGTCGCTGGCGACCCCCAGGGGGAGAGCCTTCTATGTGACGGCGCCCACCCTCTGGAACAACCTTCCCCCAGAGTTGCGTACAATAACAGACCTCCGGATTTTTCGTCGGGCCCTGAAAACCTATTTATTTCAACTAGCTGGGCTGGCTTGAGTTAAATTTTAAATTGATTTTAAATTGGGTTGTTTTAATTTACGGCCAAATATTTAATTATTTTAATACTGTTTTTAAATTTTGTATGCTCTGTTTTTACCTTGGCTGTGCACCGCCCTGAGTCCTATTTGGAGAAGGCCGGTATAGAAATTTAATTAATAAATAATAAATAATAAATAAATTAAAAGTTTAGAGTTTTAAAATAAGATATATAAGAAAAAATTATTCTATGAGTGTAACTTGGAGGAAGTGATCTAAATTTAATAAGTTAATTGGAGGTAGTTGGAATGTTATTGGTCTAAAAGTGAACTTTAAAGTATGTGTGTTAAGAGGACGTTTTTAAAGATGCATTAAAAGGTTTTGTATTTTGTATTAGAAGTATTTTTAAAAGAAAATTTAGTGTTTTAAAATGGATGAAAAATGGTTTTTCATTTTAAGGTTAAAGAATCTGAAAGAATATAATGAATTTTGTTAATATAAATGGTGATAGTTTATAAAGATTATTAAGTGCAAATAGAAATACATATTTCCACAGCAAGGAAGATTAAGCAGAAATGGTTAAATTGATTATTTTATTCAAAGAGGAGAATATATTTATGTTTTTTATTTGGATAGCTCTTCTGGATTTTGTGCTTAAAAATGAAAATTTGAATTTGGTTTTGCCAATTAGATAGATTTATTGTTATAGAAATGGCTAGTATGTATATTAATATATAAAAGTAAGAAGTTGAGCTGTAATGTTATCTTGTACTGTACTAAAAAGTGTCAGAAATCAAGACTTTTTTATTTCTTCCCTTATACCTCATATTTCCTTTCCCCCTCTTTTTTCTTCCCTTTATTTCTTATTTTTTATTTTTCTTTGTATTTTATACATTGATAAAACAATAAAAGTCACGGAGTAGTAGTATGGAAAGCATGTAAAAAAATCAACAAGAATTGAAATACTAAAATGGGCAAGAGATGATGGATAGAAATTGTCACTGCATTATTTTATTTACCAGCTGAGCTAATTATTTCTGGACTGTCTGACTTTCCGGAGCTTGCCAACTTCTTATCAGTAAGCTATGTGCTTCCGCATTCTTTTACATTCTTTCACACCCTTTCCTTTGTTTTCTTGTCAGAGGTCCAGCTGGACCGGCAGGACACCTCGCTTGCCAAAATATAACAATTACTTTTCTTAGTTAGTGAGGTGTTTTATTTTCTTTATAACAAATAAATGAGTTTTATTAGAGAACTTTTCTTCACGTTTCTTTTCAGAATATTGCAACTTGGAGAGGCCACGATCCATCCTCTAATTAAATCAGGGTGATTTTTCCCAGAGCCAATTATGGGATTTATCAATGCCCAGACATCTGGTAGTTCGGACGGTTGATTTATGGCTTTTTTCCTTGTTTTGTTATTTCTGATAAGAACGCATAGGCAATTAGTTTTTAGCTACTGAGGTACGCTAATATTTTTGCTAAGATGCCGAAACAGAAGAAAAACAAATACAAAATGTATTTTGCTGAGAAGGTGGCAGAAAGGAGGTTTTCAGATTTCCAGCCCCTTACTACAGCCACACGCCTGGAACAAGGAGAAGCTGTGGGAGAAGGAACGAAGGGAGATAACAGAGAAATTGCTTTTGAAGATAACGTACTGGAACTGAGGTCAGTGACGTCTTCTTCTGAATATGCATGCTCTCAAAAAGTCCTCCCAGAACCTTCTGAATTTGTAACGCTCGGTGCAAGGCCAAAGCAAACTGCAGAGCAAAATTACTCCCACGCAGAGAGAGAAACAATTCATTATTCTCCTCGAAGCTCTAAGCTCACCCTGGATGAGCTGGCTATGAAAGCCTATCGTGACTGTATAAAATTCTATGAACAGGAGCTATCTCAGGCAAAAATGGCTATATCTATGCTTGAGCAAGATAAGGGAGAATCTCGTGACTTAAGATTTTCAAAAAGCGCCATCTTGTCTTCTTCCTCAGAGCCAAAGACACTCCCCCTGGTGGATTCTGTGTCAGGCCAATTAAGACAGAGAGCACTGCATACGTCACATGAAAGTCTCCCTGATCAAGTTACATATAAACCTGCCACGAAGTCATTTCTTGTAACTGGGCTGCCCGAAGCTAAAGGTGCAGCACCATCTGCTGGTGAAAGTAGTTTACTACCGGAAGCTGAAATGCCACAAGTGTCTCCACGGGCCCAAACTCCAACACCCCCTGGTGGTGATGGTGTCTTTTTAGATGGAACACAAACACGCTTAGTGCAGCAAAGGCAAATGACTGCATCTCCAGCAGGTCATGCCAATATTGCAGCTCAAGCACAAATGGCAGATGGAATACAGCAGATTCCAATCCCACACCAGCTACAAATGCCTGCATATATGCCACAGCCACAAATGCAAATGGGGCCAGCCCCTGGTCCACCTCCAATGGTACAACCAAGACCATTTTTAGGTCCACAACAGGCACAGCAAATACCACAGGCATTTCTGCCAGCACAGCCAGCATATCAAATGCAAGCTCCTTACCAGGCATTTTCTGTCTCTCCACTAACTGGTGAGTCAAAACTAAAAATGTCAGGACACAATTATAAAGCCTGGGTCAGTGAGATTACACTATTGCTTCTTAGAGAAGGCACTCACTGCATGGTTTTTAATCCTCCTGCTCAACCTTGGACATTTGCAAGAGATTTAGAGATAAGAGCTCGCACAACATTATTGATGTCCATGGATACTGAACTGCAGGTCACTTTTCCACCAAATACAACTGTCCGACAAATTTGGGCTCAATTGGAAAACTGCTACAGGCCTGTCTCAATTGAATCTTCATGTTTACTCATGTCTGAACTCCACGGTTCGAGATTGAAACCTGGTGAACAAATTGGAGGACATTTGATCAAACTGAAAGGTCTGAGAACAGAATTGAGAGAAAGAGGCCATAATATTGAAGATATTCAAATGATCAGCATCATTATTAACTCTTTGAATTATGAATGGAAAGATGCTGTTACAAAAATTAACCAAGTCCCAATTGTTCAACGCACAGTGGACAATGTCTGTAGACTTTTAATTGAAGAAGAGGCATTCATGTTGGCCACACCACACTTGAGAGGACCACCCGCATCAAGAGCTCCAGCTAGGCGCCCCTTCCAAGGAAGGACCTACGCTCCAAGGATGCCAAGATGCTACACCTGCAATCGTGTGGGACATACCACCCGGGATTGTCCCCAACGAGTTCCAGCTCCCGTCTCATACAAGCCCAGAGGAACAGATTCCAGAGGCAGAGGCAGAGGTGGAAGACAAGGTTGTCGTGGTCCCCGGCATGATCCACAAACTCCACTCGCCACATTGGCTTTAACCAATGATCCACAACCTCAACCAGAGTATGACAGACAACTCCTGTGGACTTTGGATAGTGGTGCAGCATTGCATGTTACCTACAGAAAGGGACTTTTCACAGAAATGCACGAGCCTGAACCAGAACTACGTGAACTTTACTCTTTTTCCAATCATCCTTATCAGGTCAAAGGAAAAGGAACTGTTTATGTTGAAGAGCTCGATGCATTCATTCCTGATGTCTATTACATACCAACAGAAACCAGTAATTTGCTTAGTCAGAGTCACTTGTCTAGAATGTTAAAATTCCAGGTTCACCACCTTGAAAATGCAAGTTACATAGTTAAAGATGGAGATATTGTTGCTGGAACCATATTAATTGGTGGTGTTTATTACTTAAAGCCAAAGCCTAAAACACAAACACAGGCAAGTATACAAACTCCAAAAAGGGAGAGCACAGGCCCAGAGAGAGATGCTCCAGAGAGAGATCCTGTTGCTATTCCAAAGGCTCCTAAAGCCAACAAAAATAGAATTGGTAAACAGGTTGCTCAGAGCGAGCCTGAAGTTCCGCATAAACTGTTAATGTTGAGAATTCACTAACAGGTGTATCCATAAATGGCATAGAAGATTGGCGCATGCCAGTTTCCGTGTTCTTAGGAAGATGCCAGAATTCGCAAAAGGTTTGGATCTAAAGGGGTGTAAGGTGTTGGATTGTGCTGTCTGCAAAAAGGCCAAATCCAAAGCAGCAGCCATTCCCAAACACACTACATGCCTGTCAACATGCATTTTTGATTTGGTTCACACTGACATAGTTGGTCCTTTCCCGCCATCATTTGGTGGTAGAAAATATTTTCTAACAATTTTTGATAATTACTCTAGATATGGATACGTATATCCTATGAAAGAAAAATCAGAGACTTTCAGATCTTTAAAGACTTTGCAGCCCTTGTTTCTACCCAACACCAAGTTCACATCGCCAGAATCCAGAGTGATCGTGGTGCCGAGTTCATGTCTCAGCGTTTCCAGGACTGGATGCGTAAGAATGGAATTCTTCATCAGACTTTGCCCCCTGACACACCGGCTCACAACGGAGAGGTACTGCAAACCATGATGCGTTGTCTCCTAGAAGACGCTAATCTTGATATGATATACTGGGGTGAAGCTATAAAATATGCAAATTATATTGTCAATCGTACTTGGAGCAGTGTAACAAATCAGACTCCTTTCTTCATGTTGTATGGCTATAAGCCTGATCTTAAAAACATTCATATTTTTGGTTCATATGCTATGGTGAACATTCCCTTAGCTCAAAGAAGAAAAGGAAGTCCAGCAGCAAAGAGACTGAGATTTATGGGTATTGATGATAATTCAAAATGGAGCAAATTTATTGACTTTAAACATGTAATTGTGATTTCCCAATCTGCTAATTTTGAAGAAGATATTGACTGGTCCAGGATTCATTCCAATGATCCTGGAGTTTATTTTCCTAGAGATTATACTTTTGATGCCACACAGATTGATGATCAAGATTCCACTGATTCTTCTCAACCCGATGTTCTGTCTTCGCAAGCCGCGGATACTGATGCTAGCGACGAAAGTGAGGACAAGGACGAAGCAGAAGAAGACTGGACAGTTGTCCCGAGACGTTCCAAGAGGGCCACAAAAGGAATCCCTCCACAACGATATTCTTGGCAACTGACAAAAGCACCCTTGCCTTTGATTTGCAATGTTACACTTCCATCTGTTAATTTCATGCAAATCAAGCAGCTCCCTGATTCAGAGCAAGACAAATGGTATGAAGCAATGCAGGTTGAAATGGACAGTCTAAAGAAACCTAAAGTGTTTACACCTGCAAAACCTCCAGCAAACAAAAAGGTCATTGGCACTCGATGGGTCTACAGAATTAAAAAGAAACCAAATGGTGAGTCACTGTACAAGGTCAGACTTGTAGCTCAGGGTTTCGCTCAACGTTATCCTGAGGACTACACAAATACTTACTCACCAACAGTCAGAACTGAGAGTGTAAAAATTGCTTTAGCAACTGCAACTATCCTTGGTTTAGAAGTTTTCCAGTTTGATGTTGACACGGCTTATCTACATGCTGACCTAGATGATGAGATCTACGTGAGGGGGCGTGTCCATGGCTGTGGCTTAGAAGACATTGTCTTCGTCTCTCTGCGGCATATGGAAAATTGAAAGCGGATGAAAATAAAATAAACAGCATTTTTGAAGTCCGATAACAACTAGGTGCATTATTGAAGAGTTCCTGTCTTGGATGGACTAAGATTGATGTGGTTAGTCACCCTGAACTGCTTTTAATTGAGGTTTTCTTTTAAAGTGCTTTCCCTTTGAGGGATAAAAGTGAGCAGAGGGGGTGATGAAACGGCGAGACGATGATTTAAAGAGGTCTGAAAAACAATAAATTAGAATTTAATTGTGAGTTGGATCCGCAAAAGATGTCGACAGGGCGAAGGGCAGCAAACTAAGTTTTATGGCTATGTTTGAATAAGATAAAAATAAGGTATATGAGAGCTGCCTGAATGTTGGAGTCGACATAAATGTGGAGAACAGGAACCTTTTTTTTGGAACAGCCGAATATTTAAATGGTTTGTTTGTGGGATCGTCTGAAAATTTGAAAAATTATCCTTTTTTTTTTTGAAGACGCTGTGAAAATTGTGGACTAAAAGTTAAAAGTCTTAAAGTAATCTAAAGCATGTTTGCTGTTTGAAGTTCGCAGAAGGGCAAAATGGCGCTGAGGAGTGTAACTGATCTTGATTAATGTGACTACAGGAATTTCACTGTTTGTATTTTACACTGCCTCTGGCGCAAGAAGCAATTGTAAGCAAGCCTTCAATAACTTGGACTTTCAATTTTTTTAAAATTTGGGATTCTTTAATGCTTTATTTGTCGTCTCTGGCTTCTTAAAGTGAAAGTAAAATATGCCCAAGTCCTTCTGAAAAGACCCTTCTGAGTATCTGTGGTACAGAATTGAGGATTAAAGATTTTCCTCTACAATAATTTAACATCTTAAATACAAGTTGATGACCATTGATTTTGAACTGTGAATAAAGTTATAGAAATATTTGGTCAAAAATTATAGGAGTTATTAAGATGGATCCATCTAAAGATGAATCGGTGCGACCTAAGGTCAAACAGATTTCTCAAGCTAGTATTGACTCAGCTCAAATTGTGTTGGCATTAAACAAATTAAGTGATAAAATTGAAATAATGGATACAGAATTTCAAAAAATATATTTAAAAATGGATGAAGAAAAGAAGGAAAGATCCAACCAGCTGGAACAAATTGTTCAAGAAATTAATGTTAATTTTGCTAAATACACAGCAGAAGTAACAGTGATAAAAGATAATGTAGACCAACTACAAGTGCAAACAAAAAAATTTGATAAGCAAATAACTGAAATCTTTTTTAAAAATGAAAAACAGGATAGAAGAATATGTATTTTGGAAGAAGAAGTTAGGAAGTCCAACATTGTTATAAGAGGCATAGTGGAAGAAAAAGTGGACAATGTTAAACAACGTGTTTTGAAATGGCTTAATGAACTTGGATTGGATAAAAATTTAACAACTACAGATTTGATAAGTGTTTATCGAATTGGATTTAGAAGACAACGTGAAATAATAAGAAATGTTTTGGTGAGATTTGCGAGTGTTAATGATAAATTACAAGTAATGGCAAAAATTAGAGAAAATGGTGATGCTGTGCTGAAGATTGAGGGAAAACAGGTCCAAGTCTTTCAAGATATCTCAAGAGAGGAAAGATCGTGGAGATATTATCTGAAGCCAATTACTAAAATATTAAGAGATAGAGGTATTAAGTATAATTGGAGACCACCACAGCGAATGAAATTTTTCTATAAAAATAGAATGCATATATTCACAATAGAAACGGATGTGGTCCAATACTTCCATGAGCTTGGCTTTTTGGAAAAAGAGGAAGAACAAAGTGAATTAAGATCACAATTACTCAAAATGGGTGGAATTGAAATATATACATCAACACCAGAGGAAGAAGGAGGGGCGGTCGGAGGTTTAGGTCCAAAACCAAAAAGGAAAAGAAAACCAACGAAAGATATTTCTCCATCTTTGGTGGAGGTACAGAAGAAAAGTCGAGATCTTACTGGTGAAGGAGTGGAAAGGATGATTCCTTTGGACTCTGAACATAAAAGGGAAGATGAGCCCGAGTGCGGAGATGAAGAACTTGTAGTTGTTCAATTGAAACCAGAATTATGCCAATGAAGAGACGACCCAGCTGATGGATGGGGTCCCCTCTCCCCCACTCTTGGAAACGAGGCGTGTCTTAATGAAGATGGTGGGGGATGAAGATTTTATGTGGTTGTGTGTCATGTTAGTTTTTGTTTTATGTTGTTTGTATGTTTTATATTATTATTATTTTATTATTATTATTTTATGTTATGTGTTGTCTATATATATTTGTTTGGGTTTTGGGTCACAGAAAGGAAAAAGAGGGAATAGTTAAAATTAAAAATATTAATGGGGATAATTAAGGTAATGACTTGGAATGGTAAAGGTACTGGGAATCAGATTAAGAGAAGACGTTTAGAATTTAAGATTAAAAGAGATTCTCCTGACATACTTTTTATGCAAGAAACTCATCAGAAATCTGAAGATATAAACAGGATGTATTTAAAAGGGATGCAGGTTTATGAAAAAGCTTTTGGGTCCTCAAAATCTAGAGGTGTTGCAACATTAATATCAAATAGAGTCCAATTTGAAAAAAACAAAGTAATAGCAGATATTGATGGACGATATTTGATAATAACAGGATGTATTAACGAGGAAAAAATAACATTAGTTAATTTATACGCACCAAATGTGAATCAAAAAGATTTTTTGAATAAGATTACCGATTTGTTGCAAACTGAAAGGGTAGGGAAAGTAATTATTGCTGGTGATTTTAATTTAATTAGAAACCAGATGGATAGTACCAATCCTACCCGATATGGTGGAATAAGAAAAATGGGGATACTTGATAATTGGATGTTGCAAAATGGTGTAGTAGATGTTTGGTGGGAGATTAAAAGTAACGAAAGAATGTATACTTTTCACTCAAAGGTATTTAATTCATATTCAAGAATTGACTATATTTTTGTATCCAAGAATCTGATGGATAACGTGGACAATATGGATGTTGGAATATTTAAAGACTCTGACCATGCAGAATTGTTATTAGAATTAGATATGTTTTTGGAGAAAAAAGAAAATTGTTGGAGATATGATGAAAAATTATATAAAAACGAGGAAGATAAGAATCATATTCTTAAGAAATGGGAAGAAAATTGGGATTGGAATGATAACGGGGAAGTTAATTATGGAACAGTTTGGGACACAATGAAAGCAATTTTTAGAGGAGAAAGTATTAAATTATCAAGTAGGAAGAATAAGAATTATAAAGTAAAAATAGAGGAAAAGAAGAAATTGATAAAAGAACTGGAAAATAGATTTCTAGAGACTAAGGATAGGAAATTATGGGAGGAACTTAAAAAATTGAAAAATAAACAAATAGCGGAAGATACAGAAATAGTTAAAAAAATTAAGCTATTTAAAAAGAGAATTTTTTGAATATGGTAATAAAAATTCAAAATTATTAGCAAGAATGGCGAAAGATAAAAAAGAAAAAAGAGAAATAGGTGTCCTAATAGATGAAAAAGGTAAGAGATGTTATAAAAAATTAGAGAAATGTGAAATTGTTAAAAAGCTTTTTCAAGAATTATATCTTAAAAAAGAAATTGATAATTGTAAATTAAAAAATTTCTTAGAAAAATATGGTCGGAAGAAAATTGATAATAAATATAAAGAAAAAATGGAAAAGGATATTACCTCTGAGGAAATTAAAGATGTGATTCAGAAGCTAAAACTTGGAAAATCTCCAGGTGAGGATGGGTTACCAGCAGAATTTTATAAAGAGTTTAAAGAAATTTTGATCCCAAAATTACAGATATTGTATAATAAGATATTACATGGAGATGATATTCCCATGTCCTGGAATAGAACAATTATATCCTTAATCCCGAAACCAGGTAAAGATCTTGAAAAAATTGAATCCTATCGGCCCATTTCTTTGATTAACCAAGATGCTAAGATATTTACTGCAATTGTAGCAAATAGATTGAATAATTTTATAGATAAATATATAAACCATAATCAAGTAGGTTTTGTTAAAGGGCGTTATATGTGTGATTTAGTTAGAAGAGTATTAAATGTTATTGATATTGCTGAGAATAATGGTGATAAGATAGGTATTCTTGCCTTGGATATTTTTAAACCTTTTGATTCTATACAATGGGATACTATAAAAGAAATGATTTCTGCATTAGGATTTGGTAATAAATTTATTCATATTATTTCCAAATTGTACCAGAGGGGTACGGCAAGAGTGAAGGTAAATGGTATATTTACACAAGATATAAATTTGGAAGCAGGGACAAGACAGGGTTGTCCTCTGTCTCCGAACCTATTTTTATTAGCAATGGAAATTTTAACAACTTTGATTGAAGAGGATTCAGAATTAATAGGTTATAAAGGCGTCAAAGTTAATTTATATGCAGATGACACTCTTGTCATTTTAAATAATATTACAAATGATATAAAAAGAGTTCAAATACATTTGGAAGAATTTGAAGATATGACTGGTTTGAAAGTAAATTGGGCAAAATCAGAATTATTAATGGAAATTGATAGGGAAAATAAATTAGAAAAATTACAAAATCAATTTGGAATTAGGATAAAGGATAATTTAAGATATTTAGGTATTATACTTTCACTTAAAATTAAACATTTAAAGAAACTAAATTATGACATAGTAACAAAAGAAATTGAAGAGAAAATTGGGAAATATAAAAAACTCAAGTTATCTTGGTTTGGTAGAGTAGCTTTATGTAAAATGATGTTACTTCCTAAATTTAACTTTTTATTCGAGATGCTTCCATTTTTTTTAACCGAGAAGGACATTGAAGTATATCAAAAAAAATTAGATAAATTTTGTAATGGGGATAAAAAAACCAAGACTGATTAAGAAAATGTGGTATCAGAACCAAAAACAAGGTGGTTTAGGAATTCCAAAATTATTAAACTATTATAGAGCATTTAATATAAAAACAGTAGTAAAAATTTTAAAAGGAGATGTTAAACTTTGGGGTAATTTGGAAATGAAGGAAATAAAGAAGTTTGGTTACAAATGGTTTTGGAAAATTTTAAAGGTAAGGTTAAAATTTGCAATTATTGGTTAAATAGTTTGACTAAAAATTGGGACAGAGTAGCAAAAAAATTAATACCAGACGCATTGTATTTAGGTAAACTGAAAGAGAATTGCCCAATGAAATTAAATAGTAACAGAGAGAGGATTATAATAGAAGAGAAAGTGGAAACAATTAGTGAATGGTTGAAATTTATAGAAAATGAAATGAGGAAAGAGGAAATTTATGGAAAATTAAACATTAATTGGTTTGAAAGAATTCAAATGAATAAATGGAATAGAAAATGCAAAGAAAGGAATGATGAGAGCAGAAAGGAAACGGAATTTGAAAATTTGACATCTCGAATAATAAAAGATGAAATTGGGCCAAAGGGATTAGTTAGTAAAATTTATAAAATTATTAACTCTGATAATAATTCACAAAGGGTAATGAAAGAGAATTGGGTAAAAGAACTGGGTATTGAAATTTCTGATCAAAATTAGAATATGAATTGGGTTAGCAGAATAATGAGGACATTATCAATAAGGATTAAAGAACATAATTATAAAGTTATTTGGAAGTGGTATTTGACCCCAATAAGACTTTTTCAAATGGATAATAAAGTGGATAAAATGTGTTGGAGATGTAAAGTGGAACTCGGGACATATGCTCATATGTGGTGTAAATGTAATGGGGTTGAACTTTTTTGGTCTAGGATAGAAAATGAAATATTTGAAATAATTAAGAAGAGGGTCAAATTGAAATTGGAAACCATATTATTATTAATATTGAATGAAACAACATTAAAAACTGGAGAAAGAATTGGTGAGGATTTTGGTTATAATGGGGAGAATTATAATTCTCTTATAATAGATATTGGAAATTAAATGTTGACTTAAAATTAGAAGAATGGTACAATGAAACATGGAAATTTGCATTAAATGATAAATTGACTTGTGATATTAAAATTAGAAGTGGTATATATAAAGAAAATGTTTTTTGGAACACTTGGCAACCATTTGTGGACTTTGCACTTGGGAGATTGGATGAATCGGCACCAGTACCTTATCAAAGAGATTTCTGGAAGAATTGAAGACTTCAAGTTCCTAAAACTTCCTTTCCGTTTGTATAGCACGTTGGGGGAAAAAATTTTTTTTTCTTTCCTTACTATTGATTTTTTGTATTGATTTTTTTTTCCTTTTTGTTATTCCTTAACAATAAAAATATAAGAAAAAAAACGTAAAAAAAAAAAGAGAGAGAGATCTATGTGAGAAGTCCTCCAGGATTCTGACAGCAAGAAGGGGATACCTGGTTTCTAAACAAAAGTCTTTATGGTCTGAAACAGTCTGGTTTAATGTGGTATTTATGTCTTACTGACAAACTAAATTCAATGGGCTTTATTAAGTCCGAAACTGATGAGTGCGTGTTCACAAAAAGATCTAACAATGCATATGAGATAGTTCTTGTTTATGTTGATGATATTGTTTATATTGGTCCAAATAAGCAAATGAGTGAAATTTTTGCCAAAGCTTTGCAGAGATACTTCACATTAAAATCATTAAGTCACATTAGCACTTATTTAGGTGTTCAGATTGAAAAAACACAGAAGGGGTTTAGTCTTTCACAAGAAGATAAAATTGAACAAATTTTTCATCATTGCAACATGAAGGATGCTAACACAACAAAGACACCCATGCAAACAGATTTTCACAACTTGACACAAGAAGCAAGTCCTGAGTTCGAGGAACAAACACTTTATCATTCAGTCATTAAATCACTGTTATACATTAGTAGTTGGACCAGACCCGACATTGCACTTAGTGTTAATCTCTTATCTCGACACGTAGGTAAGGCAAAACAGTTTCATTGGACATGCATTAAGAAATTATTGAGATACCTAAAATACATTAAACACATGAAATTATTGTTAGAACCAACACATACTGATTATGCAGAATTATGTTGTTATGCAGATTCTGATTGGGCAAGTGATAAGAAATCATGCAAAAGTACTTCAGGTTATATGATGTTCTTAAATGGATGTCCTGTTTATTGGCAAGTACGTAAACAGAATTTTGTTTCTTGGTCATCTACTGAAGCTGAATATGCTTGTGTTTCAGATGCATGTAATTCTCTAACTTGGTTTGATGCTTTGGTCACAGATATCTGGACACACCCGATCCGACCAATCACCGTGATGGAAGACAATGAATCGGTGGTTTATATTTCTGAATCTCATTTCATAGGTTCTAGGTCCAGACACATTGACATCCGTTACCAAAACATAAAACATTTAGTGAAAAAAGGTTTTGTCAAAATGCAATATGTATCTACACATGATCAAATTGCTGATATGCTCAACAAACCACTTCCAGCAGCTCAACACGAATATCTGCGTAAGAAGATGTGCCTTATTTGATGATGTACCTGATGTTCGCTCAACTGGCAAAAGAAGGGGAATGTCACTCCGTTATTTTATTTACCAGCTGAGCTAATTATTTCTGGACTGTCTGACTTTCCGTAGCTTGCCAACTTCTTATCAGTAAGCTACGTGCTTCCGCATTCTTTTACATTCTTTCACACCCTTTTCTTTGTTTTCTTGTCAGAGGTCCAGCTGGACCGGCATTACTTTTCTTAGTGAGGTGTTTTATTTTCTTTATAACAAATAAATGAGTTTTATTAGAGAACTTTTCTTCGCATTTCTTTTCAGAATATTGCAACTTGGAGAGGCCACGATCCATCCTCTAATTAAATCAGGGTGATTTTTCCCAGAGCAATTA
This sequence comes from Arizona elegans, assembly GCA_022577455.1. Classification (NCBI taxonomy): domain Eukaryota; kingdom Metazoa; phylum Chordata; class Lepidosauria; order Squamata; family Colubridae; genus Arizona; species Arizona elegans. The sequence continues at coordinate 87,825,965 of JAKOOJ010000004.1, forward strand.
TGGGATTTATCAATGCCCTGACAGAAATAGACTACTAAGATCTGTTTTATTAAGAATTAAAATAGAGGTAGAAATTAGAAAGGGGAAAAATATTATTGTGCATATTTCTACATAACACTTTAAAATTAATATGAAGATGTAAAGATCAGAAGTTGAAAGATGTTTCTATTATGTATACCTAAATAATACCATTATGGTTATTAATATTGTATATTAAAATATTGAATAATTAAATGATGAAGGATGATATACAAGGTGGAACAAATACCAACATGTCAACAACTTTGATTTTAATATTTATTTATTTATTAGTTGTATTTTATTTATTAGTCGCATTTTTATGCTGCCCAACTCCCAAGGGACTCTCGGCAGCTAACAACAGAGAATAAAACAATGCAAACAATATCCCATACAAAAGTTTAAAAGAAAACATTAAAACCCATACACTCCAATTCGTGGCCGGGTCTCGCAAGATCACCATAGAGAAATCAACGCCCCCAGACCTGCTGGAAGAGCCAGGTCTTCACCGCTTTCCGGAGGTCCAGTAGGGTGGGGGCAGTCTGGACCTCAGGGGGTAATTGGTTCCAGAGAGCCGGGGCAGCCACAGAGAAGGCCCTCCCCCGCGGGCCCGCCAGCCAATATTGTATAGCTGATGGGACCCGGAGGAGACCAACTCTGTGGGATCTTACCGGTCGCTGGGAGCTATGTGGTAATAATCATTTAGAATGATTATTAGAATTATGTATGTATGATTAATGTAATTAATACTATCAATATTATCAGTATCAATTGTGTATCAAAGCTAATGATACCCAGATGCCACACTGTTCATGTATTCAATACATATGTACATTTAAAAATAAAAAAATAAAATAAAAGTCATATTAAAAAAGAATGTTGAAAACAGAGTTGAATTCCTAGCATAAAACTATAAAATTTAAAAAAACTACATTAGAAAAATATATTTAAGACTTTAGGCAGACCAGATTACAGAAACTGGAAGCTGAAAGAGTGAATGTTACGCAAAGTCATGTTAGATTTATATGCCAAAAAGAGCTCTGATGGACAAAAATTTTAATGAGAAAATAAAACATATTGGCTGAATACTGAGGTCAGTGGTAGCAAACCCAGCATATCACTTAATACATGCAATCACAGTCAAGATCCTCTATATATGGAAGTGAAATTGCAATTACATTACCTGATTCAACTCAAGAAGCAGCAGAAAATCTATTAAATTTGATGCCCTTTAAAAGGCTTTTTGATTCCATTTGCTGCTTCAAACAAGGTCCCTGCTTTGATTCATGCATTTACTTTAATGGGGTGATTTGATCCAGGCATTCTTGAACCAAAAGACTCTTTTGAAGCTTTGTACAGGCTTAACAATAAGTCTTATTTATATTAAAGGAACAGGGTTGGATTACACCGATATGATGATTTGAAACTACATATAATTTTGAATGAATAACTTCTATTTTAATTGTGATATGTCAAGTGTGAGGAAACCAATCTTAAGTAGACACTCACAAATAACAGACAATGATGCTAACATGGGAACCAGATTCTGCCACAAACCCAGATGATACATTATTATTATTATTGACTCCAACAAGTACACACATAAGATTAGAGACAACTTCATATGCTGTTTCTCTAATATGTTACATGTTATCAACTATCAGGAAAAACAAGACAGACTTTATGAAAATGTATATGTGGACAAAAATTGGGCATCAAGATACGAAAAGGACAGCATGTTAATCTTCCAGCACATTTTATAGTAGATCTCAAAACAACTCTTCCATGAGTAAGTGGCTGCTGACCACTCATAAATCAAATTGTTGCAGGCAAACAGAATGGTTTTAAAGCATCACAATTGTTAATTGATAAAATACTGCTAATCTCTCTGCTGTACAATCTGCATCTGCATGATAAAACTCACTTTCACTTGTCCTTACCCTAATTTAAATCCCACCTCAGTCTAGCCACTCTATGCATCTAATTCATATAAGTGTATGCCCTTTAATAAAATGTGTTTGCCAGAAAAGGTATTACTAGATACCTGATGAAAAAAGCAGCTTCACTCCAATCTCTTAGCAGTCCTCTTTTTTTGGTTATGGAGCTATATGCAAAACTGGAATAAAAAGAAAGGAAGGTTTTTCAAGTTGCCTGACATTCTAACTTTGTGGTTTAGAAACTGAGTTTGATTATGATTATTCCTATTTAATCCTCTTACTCATTACAAAATAACTTTATATCAGATGCAGAATCTGAATTTGTGAATGTTTGCTTCTTTTTTGATATATGGAAAGATGAATCAGTTTCCAGCTTCAGTATTACAGTTGCTATAATTGTTCTCATTATGTAGTCAGTTAAATGAATGAAGTCCCCTCCTCCAATGAAAATCAACAGTCCAACTGAAGCAGAAAACAACAACATATATTAGGCACAAGGATGTGTGACTCAGTCAGTGGGAGAATCAGTCAAATAAGTTTGAATATTCTCTTGAAGACTATTTAGTAATAAATACTTTAGAAACCAGTAATTAAATTATATTGCTCTTGTATGTGCTTTAGGGTTTTTTGGTATTTTATTTATTTATTGAATTTATGTTGCCGCCTATTCGCACTTGGCAACTCAAGGCGGCTTACAGAATATAAAACCTCATTTAAATTAATAAAACTAATAAAAAGAATCAAATTAATATAATAAAATCACCCCCACCCCATCTTGGCAACAGCAGATCACACGAGCCATTTAATGGGCTCCATCCTACTCTGGGTTCCCCAAGCCCACTGGCAGAACCAAGTCTTCAGCCCCTTCCAGAAGAGTGTTAGAATGGGGGCCATTTTAATCTCTGGGGGAATGATGTTCCAGAGAGAGGGAACCACCACAGAGAAGGCTCTTCTTCTGGGTCCTACCAGGTGTATCTCCCTAGGGGATGGGACCCACAGCATTCCCTGCCTCCCTGCTCTGATGGGTCAGGTAGATGTGACCAGCAAGAGACGGCCCCTCAAATAACCTGGCGAGAGGGAGGACACAGATTAACTCCCCACGGGCCGAAGCATACAGTTGAGTATCATCAGCATATTGGTGATACCTCAGTCCATGGTGGCAGATGATCTCAGCCAGCAGCTTCATATAAATGTTGAACAGGAGCGGAGAGAGTACTGAGCCCTGTGGAACTCTGCAAAGCAGTGGGCAAGGGCTGGATCTCTCCCCTCCTATCAACACTGACTGAGAGCAGCCACAGAGGAAGGAAGTGAACCAAAATAGCACAAGGCCTCCCACTCCCATCCTCTGAAGCCGCTTCAGAAGAATACTATGGTTTATGGTATCAAAAGCTGCCAAGAGATGAAGTAGAGTAATGATGGATACACTACCCTCATCCCGCTCTCACCAGAGATCATCCAAAAGTGCAACCAGTGCTATTTCTGTCCCAAATGCAGGCCTGAATCCTGACTGGTAGGGGTTGAGATAATCCATTTCAAACCTCTGGAGTTGCCGCGGTGCTGCCAAAAAGGGAAAAAGATTGGAGACAGGTAGGAAATTATCCAACAGAGTGGAATCCTTGTTCAGAATCACTTTTTTCAAATGTATAAAATTTTCAAGAAGAAAAATACCCATTAAATGCACAAATACGTGGGATGGGGAAATTAATTTAGGACCTGCCATGCTAGTTATCTGTGATAATTTGGATTTATTTGCTTAATTATTTTTTTTACTATGCAAGCATCCTTTTTGCTTTTCTCCAAAATGTGGATCACTTCTAAACAAAGGCATGAAAAATATCAGACTGAATAGTTATCTCCCTAGAGCTCATATTCAAAACCCTACAACAGGGCCGGATTTAGATGAAAAGAGGCCCTAGGCTATTCCACTTATGAGTCCCTTTCACCTATAGTGAAAGTGTAATTTTAATTTTGCTAACAATTTGAATGTAGGCCCCTCTTGATCTTGAGGCCCTAGGCTGAAGCCTAGTTAGCCTATAGGAAAATCCGGCCCTGCCCTACAAAATATTATAGATATTATGCTTTTAGGAATTTAAATTTTCATGACAAAAGAAATCTATTTCCAGTCAATTATTATTATTATCAGGCCTGGAAGCTCAGCAGCTAAGACACTGAGTTTGTCAATCAGAAAGGTCGGCAGTTCGGTGGTTCGAATCCCTAGTACAGGTCTCCTACATGAGAAGGGGGTTTGACTAGATGACCTCCAAGGTACCTTCCAACTCTGTTACTGTTACATTGGATCTTCTGGCCTGCCACATTTAGTGCTGTGGGAAACTGGGAGGGAGATTGTATGGCATAGGGGAGATATCTAGCCATAATAACATTCCTTCCTCTGAGTGTCAAGGACATCCTGTCCTGCACCTGGAGTGGTGTGACTGGGAGGCATTCCAGTTGGGACGGGGCATTACTTGGACCATGTGATGGACATGTGGGTGGAGGGGAAGGGACTTGGACTTTCCTTTGGGTGAGGAAAACCTGGAAGCTTTCAGAGATGCCAATATGACATCTCTGATAAAATGGAACTTTGAGGAACTTCTAGCCTCAGAGTCTTCTTTCGTTGGGGGTTATTTGGAACTCTGACACTTATCTTCTGATGATTTTATAGCCATAGCATATTTGCCAATGCTTCCTTTTAGAATGTTGTTTTGATTTTCCACTCTAACTTCCAGTTTTGGGATTTCCTTCTAGGTTTCTACAAGGGCGAGCTGATGAGTTCGGTCAGTATCTGCAGGACAAAATCGCTCAGATTCGGGATGGCTTGGACTCTGACTGGACAGGGTCAGACGGTGAGGAAGTCACGGGTCTTGTGCTTTGGGAAGAGTTCGATCCTGTTACCCCAGAGAAAGTGGACAGGATCATGGGGAAGTTGAGTGCGGCCACATGTGTATTGGACCCGTGCCCCTCCTGGCTGGTTTATTCAGCTCGGGAGGCGACATGTGGCTGAATCCAGGCGGTGATAGCTGCTTCTTTAGAGGAGGGAAGCTTTCTTGCCGCCTTGAAGGAGGCGGTGGTGAGGCTCCTCCTCAAAAAGCTTGCCCTGGATCCCGCTATTTTGAGCAACTTTTGTCCGGTCTCCAACCTTCACTTCCTTATGAAGGTTGTTGAGACTGTGGTGGCACGTCAACTCCTGGTGGTCCTGGATGAAGCAGAGTACCTCGATCCATACCAATCAGGTTTCAGGCCCGGATACAGCACAGAGACGGCATTGGTTGCACTGGTGGATGATCTCTGGAGGGCTCGGGATAGAGGTCACTTCTCTGTTCTGGTCCTATTAGATCTTTCTAATAGGACCAGAACAGTGTCAGCTGGCGACCCCTAGGGATAGAGCTTTCTCTGTGGGCTGGAATCAACTCCCCCTGGGGCTCCGGTTGGTCCCTGACCTTCGCACCTTTTCCTGCGAATTAAAAACATGGTTGTTTACATCACCCAGCCTGGACTGAGAAGGTTTTTAGAGTTTGGGGGTTTTAATATACCTTATATATGTACATTATGCATTTTATAATTTTAACTGATTGTTTTATTGTTGTGAGCCTTTTTTATTGTTGTGAGTCTTCGGAGATAGGGCGGCATATAAATTTTATAAATAAATAAATAAATAAATAAATAAATAAATAAATAAATAAATAAATAAATAAATAAATAAATATACTATAAACAAATTAACTGGATAAAAAAGTGCTAAACAGGAAGAACAACTAAGGCAATTGTACATTCAATAAAGTCCAACTATAGAAAAAGAGAGAAATGAAGGAGGTCCTGGGGCAAAGGACATTTAAAGATTTTGTAAGATAGAGTTCTAACTATTTCTAGCCTGTAGAACCACTGTATTGAATTAGCTTTCGTGTGTGTGTGTGTGTGTGTGTGTGTGTGTATGTATGTTTGTGTATATAATAAGTGTGCTCTGGATTTCTTTATATATCATTTTAAGGAGTTGATACATGCACAAAGAATTAAGGTAATAGTTAAAACAATAATTTCCATTCAAGAGGTTCATTTAATACCTTAAAACAATGTTTGCATTCTTTAATATAATTACAAATATTGCTACCAGAATGAAGCTTGGAAAATTGTCAATGTCTACTCGCTGTAAAATGGATGAGGACCTTCAAACTTGAGAACAATAAGTTCTCAATTTGAACAATAACAACAATAACAACTTTATATCTTTAAAGGGAAGAAAAATAGATATCCCTACTGAAGGTAGCTAGATATTATCTAAAAATTGAGTGATAATAAAAATATTGGTTACATAGGGATATTCCTCAGGGAACTGAGTTGCTTTATGATTGGTTCTTGCATGAAAGAACTATTTTTATCATTCTACACTGCCTCCTTATCATGTGTGAGATAGCCTTCAGACAAAAGTTCATCTTTTAAAATACAATAATAATAACTGTTCAGTCCACTTATCCATCTTTTTTCTTAATTTGAAAGATTACAGGTATAAGGAAACTTTGATTTTTCCAAATGACTTGAATCAAGTCCACAGAAAGTAATGAAGAGCTCCTTTTTCTTCTAAAGTGGCTTTGTATTTGGTTCTTGTATTTAGTTCTTCATAAGCCACCTGGGAAAGCCAAAGGAAATCATCAAAACCATTAAAAAGTGAATGTTACAATATTTTCGACATATGAATCAACACCCAGAAAAATATGGCATATTTCACTTAATCCTCCAAGGAAAGATTGAACGCAAACGAGATTCAGGCATCATGATATAAGGGACTGATTTGGACAAAACTCAATAGCATTTTTTCGTGTGACTGCTGATAAAATACAATTGCCAACATGATCGCTAATGTCCAATGATGGATATGGCACATGAAGGAAAAGAAGATTTAGTTCTTAGTTGGAAAAAAAGTCAAATTCTAAAATGGTTTACTTTCACCAGGCTTAAAAAACATGATTAGTGGCTCAAATTATTATTTTTTCTTTTCTTCCCCTTCATCTATATACTACTAAATAAAACTCTCTTATTGTAATATTTAATTGGGAGAAAAGGTAAATCATAAGGCAAAACATTTTCAACCAAACTACTTCAAATGGCTTAACTTAAAGTATACATCCAATATCTGAGACTCATTATTTCCTTGAAACTAAAATTTAGTAAATTTTATACAAGATTTTATGACATAAAAATTATCATAAAACATTTTATGATCTAATATAAATATCATAAAACATTTCCTATAGTGCACTCCTGATGGTTGATTGTGCTATACGGTTCAGCATGGGCTAGTTTCAAGGCAGGTACTTCCCTAACTCCTCATATTTTTAACAAATGTTCAAGTACATTGAAGCTCTGCTGAAGGTGCTAGGAAATCTGATGAAGAAACCTCTCTGAAACTATGATCCACAGGTTTTTCTAGTCCTTTCTTAAATACATAATAAAATACTTCCCAATTATTGAACACTTTGAAACATAATAAAAACAGCAGCAATATTTGTATTCATTTTTGTTTCAATTTCTTTGCATATTTATACCAAGGCTTTGCAAATATATATTTGTATGTATGTTGTTTCGATGAAGAAAGACATGTAGGCAGGATGATGGTTCACGGGAAGGCCCCTCGGTGGGAGGGCACCTTGATCAAGGTACCTCAGTGTGAAAGTACCTTGGGGAAGGCACCCTGACTCCATCCAGAAGGCTTCCTTTTATTGTCATTTTATAACTATCATGGCAAAACATTAATCAACGTTTACAGATGCTAATTGGCTAAAGAAAGCTCGTGAAGTCCACATGGATCCCTCGTGTTACCTTCATGTTATTTCCTGTGACAAACATTGCTACGTGCTGAGTTGCATAAAGCGTCTTTATAAAGGGTCTTTTTGCCAGACATCCTGTCTATACATTTCTGTCTTTACATCTCTGATAGGATTAGGATTATGTGCTGACTTGTTTACTCAGTGCGGTTTGCCGACAACTGAGGTCACACCATCTCCACATATGTGTGTGTGTGTGTGTGTGTGTGTGTGTGTGTGTGTGTGTGTGTGTATATATATATATTTAAAATCTCCAGTGTTTTCCCGCGTCATATTAAATAAGTTAGTTAAAATGTTTAAAATTCTGGTTAAAATCCTAGCTTAAAATCTTCTAAAAATCCTTACAGAGCACTCTGCAAGGTCCTTTAAAACCTTAGCTAAAATCCTACCAGTACCTTAAAAGTTTTCCAGCCCTCTGCTCCTGCAATCCACTTCTGGGTTTCCTTCTTCCTCGCTTCCTTTTGACTGGGTGATTTTTTTCAACTGTCTCTCCGTGCTGTGGCCACGCCCACCTTCCCATGATGCCCCAGTCTTTTCACTCAGTCGCTGACTGACTGGTGTGCATTTCTCTTCGTGTTCAAAATTAGGCCTATTTAGCAGTCTTGCATTAGGTTTTGATTTATTTTTCTTAGTATTTTTCTTTCCTTGGTGAGAGCCTCTATCGGTGAGCTGCGGGGCGAGAGTTACGTGCCTGGGGTTCCAGCCATTCCTCCGCCCAGGAAAGCTTTCATTTGACAGCAGCTCAGGCTACCGGCCCTTCGGGGCGGTTCCCTCTCTTCTTTTCCTAGCCGCCGGTGTGGTGAGCAGGGGTTTTGCGTTTGTCGCATTCCCTTTCCACACACCAACTCCATTAAACTGTGTTGTGGCTCTCTTAGGGCGGCTCCGGAGTGCTCCGTAAGGTTTGCCCTGCGGCCTCTGAGGTATTCTAAGTTTCCCACCGCGGCGCTCTGATCGTCAGAGTTTGAAGATTGCCACTCGGCGTTTTTCAGCTGCCCCGTCAGCGTCGGCGGCTTCGATACAGTCTGCAGCGCCTTGGAAAAGATCGGCTACCACGGTGGTGAGGCTCCTGACGTCCGTCCTTCGGGCGGCGTCCGGGGGGGAAAAAAAGTTGCCCTTGGCCCGTTGTACTCTTTCTCGCCCGCCCGCGCTGCCGCCAGACGTGCCACGAGCCGCCATTTTGTGACTTCTTCTTGGCGGCAAAGTAATGGGCGCCATTTTTGGGGCTGCAAGATCGTCAGTTAAGGGCCGTTGTTTTTTCGGTGGGCCTATCAGCCTCTCGAGTTCGGGGACCAGCTGCCTGTCGTCCCGTGATTTGGAGGCTAGCCGATACCTGGCTAATTTTCCCTGGACACATCTGCCAGCCTTTGTCTCTCCTGGCAGGAATAGCTTGGCTGGGCTGTTTTTTAGGCTACCCTCGTAGTTAGGGGTGCCTAAGTGTATATAGTTCAGGTCGTTCTTGTTTATATTTCAAAAAAAAACAAAACAAAAAAAAAACAAATCATAAATATTTGTTTTCATTACCCCTTTCAATGGAGAAAACCAAAAAGAAAAAAACAAAACAAAACATTGGATTACATTGTATTCAAATTCACCAATAATGGCGGATGCCTATTTTTCATCGGATGCGGAGCATGAGCCCAGCCCCCCTAGGGTTCCGGCCAAGCACAAGTCCAAATCTCGCAGCAGGGTCATATCTGCTTCTGAGGACTCCCGCCAGCCCAGGTCATCGGCAGCGGCGGATAAAGATGTGCAACGGCACCACAGAGCTTTGGAGCGCCAATGTGACAAGGCCAGACAGGCCACCTTGGCCTCAGTTTTTCCAACTGGCCAGATTACAGCACCTTTGACTTCTTCACCCGGCAGGGTCCAGGCGCCTGATCCGCCACAACTAAGTCCTTCTGGACGCCTGTCCAAAGGAGCTTCAATTTCCTTGCCTGATGTTTCATCGGTGGGCTTGCTCCACCCGCCCCCCCGCCTACCTCTCGTCCTGAGGCGACTTTTACACCAACCGCCGCTGGACTGCGCGGGCCTGATGGACAATTATCGTCCTCCCAGATGGACTTGGAATTTTTGCTTTCCAATGCCTTGTCCTCCCTGTGGGCCGCAGGGATTCAACAACCGCCCATGCCTCTTGCTCCGACAGTTCCCCGTCAGATGCCTCAACCACCTATGGCACCGGCTCAGAGGCCCTCCCACCAGTTGGCACCAGATTCTTCAGATGATTCTGATTATGCGGATAATGCGGTCGAGGACTTGGAATTTTCAGAGGACGAGGGTCTCATTCCCGATGTTCCTGCCTTTGCCGGGCTGTTCAGGCCTTCATTGTTCAAATCTCTGCTACACAAGGCACGCCAGATCACGAACATGTCTGTTTCTTCGTCTACAACATCTGAGACCGCATCCACGTCAACCCCACACGAGGCCTTGTTCTCGTCTTCCAAACCGGGCAGGGACTTCATCCCCTGTCCTCAACTTTTTTCTGACGTGCTACAATCTCCTTGGTCTCAACCTGCTTCGTCCACGGGCCCCAATAGCATTGATAAAAAACTGTATTGTGCGGCACCAGAGTTGGACGCCATGCTGTCTGTGCCTGTGGTGGACATGCCTGTTGCCAACCTCTCCTCATTGTCCTTATTGTCAACAGATGCGCTGGACGGATTGAAATCGGAAGACAGGAAGTCTGAGCTTTCCTTTCGTAAAGAGCATCAAGCCCTGGCATGGGTGATTAAAACCGCGACCGCCACATCCTTTTTTAACCGAGCAACGCTGCTTTGGCTAAGGCAGCTTCAGGATAGGCTTCCACCAGAAGACACACGTCTCCACCAGGACATAAACAAAATTGTGGCGGCGACAGAATATTCGGCTTCCTTAACTTCTGTGAAGTTTACATCCATGGCTTTGGCCTCGTCTATTACGTCCCATCGTTTATTTTGGCTTCGGAACTGGAGGGCTGATGCCAAAGCTAAATGGCGCTTGGCGGCAGCCCCCTACAAGGCCCCGAATCTGTTCGGCCCTGCTCTAGATCCTGTCCTTATCGAGGATAAGGACAAAAGGAAGATTATGCCGACTTCTTCATACCGCAGGCCTGAAAGACGTTACACGCCGTACTATCAAAGACAGTCCTTTCGGGCGACTTCCGGGTCGGGTGGTGCCTATTCGCAACGTCCACAATTCTTTGGCTCCGACCGTTCCTCAGATCGCCAGCGGTTTCGTGACAGAGCCAGGAACCCCTCTGGCTCCAAGCGTCCCTTTCGAGGAGCCGGATACCGTCAATTCCGCAGGGGGAAATGACTGCCGGTTGGGGGATCCCATTGGCGGTCGTCTGCAACTGTTCCTCCATCAATGGGAGCAGTCGACCTCGGACTCTTGGATCCTTCATACGATGTCCTCTGGCCTGTCGATCGAGTTCCTGGGATGTCCGCCTTCTCGCCACATTTGCTGCCCTGTGCCACGTTCTCCCGAGCAGGTCCGCTTGCTACAAGAACAAGTTTGCCATTTACTCAGCATCAGGGCAATAGAGAAGGTCCCGCCGGATCAACATGGCTTGGGATTCTATTCGACACTCTTTCTCGTCCCGAAACATTCCGGGGGTTGTCGGGCCATCTTGAACTTGAAGCAACTAAACCTCTTCGTTTGCTATCGCAGATTCAAGATGCACTCCCTGGGGTCCATCTTGGGGGGGTGTTCGTCGTGGCGACCTCCTTCAATCGGTCGACCTCAGGGAGGCATATCTGCATGTCCCAGTGTCACCTTCACACAGGAAGTTTCTGCATTTTCAAATTGGGGACAATCATTATCAATATTGCGCAATGCCCTTTGGTTTATCCTCCGCCCCAAGAACCTTCACAAAATTAGTGGCTGTAGTGGCGGCGTCACTCCGAAAGATCCCGGTGCGGGTACTCTGTTACCTCGACGACATCCTGGTGTTGTCATCGTCCAGGAGTCAGGCGGCTCGAGACCTTCAACTTGTCATCATGGCCTTCCAGAATCACGGATTCTCAATACATTTTCCCAAGAGTCACCTTTACCCGTCCACATCACTGCTGCACTTGGGGGCGGTGATAGATTCTATTCGGGGTCAAGTTTTTCTATCTCCAGACAGGATTTCGAGCCTTCAAGACCTGATACGTCAAGTTCTGTCGCATCGCTCCGTCCCTCTTCTCCAGCTGTCGCAACTGCTAGGGAAGATGGTGTCATGCTTCTCAATTGTTCCATGGGCACGGCGTCATGCGAGGCCTTTGCAATGGTTCCTGCTCCCTTACCAGCGCTCGGGACGCAGCGATTCCCTTCACAAGGTATACCTTCCACCTCAACTTCGGCTGTCGTTTCAGTGGTGGATGGGATCAGCTGTTCACAAGGGCTCGCACTTTCTGATTCAAGACAGAATGACTCTAACCTCGGACGCCAGCCTTCGCGGCTGGGGAGCCCACCTTCAACATCAGGTGGTGCAGGGTCGTTGGTCCGTTCCAGAAAGAGGCCACAACATCAATCTGTTGGAACTCAGAGCAATCCGCTTGGCCCTCAAACATTTTCAATCTCAGTTGGAGGGTCATCACGTCCTTGTGCTCACGGACAACATTGCAGCCAAGGCCCATGTAAACAAAGAAGGCGGGACACATTCGAGGTCTCTGATGTTAGAAGCAGAGAGTCTATTCCGGTGGGCGGAACGCCACCTTCTTTCTCTGAGGGCCGATCACATCTCCGGCGTAGACAATGTGCGGGCAGATTGGCTCATCAGACAAAGTATCGATCACTCGGAATGGCAGCTACACCCGAAGCTCTTTCACGAAGCCATCCGTCTGTTCGGCACGCCTGTCGTGGACTTATTCGCCAGTCCGTCGAATGCCCAACTTCCTCTCTATGTGACTCGTTACCCTTGCCAGTCTGCGATGGATCACGACGCTCTGCATTGCCGTTGGCCCCCGGGGCTATTGTACGCTTTTCCCCCAATTCCCTTGATTCCTCAGGTAATTCGGAGGCTCTTGGAGGAAAGGGCCGAAATGATCCTGGTGGCTCCCAACTGGCCTCGTCGACAGTGGTACGCAGATCTTGTGGCCTTATTGTCTCGTCCACCGTGGCTGATTCCACGAGACCGCATCGCCCTACGCCAAGGGGTCATCGACCACCCAGAGCCAGGGTGGCTCCAATTGGCCGTTTGGCATTTGAGCGGCTTATCTTGCGAAAGGACCGGCTGCCTGACTCCGTCATAAGTACGATCCAAGCTTCTCGTAGGCCTTCAATTTCACGGATATACGACTCTTCCTGGAGGGCTTTCTGTCGATGGTGTGCGGCCAACCTGGTGGACCCTACTTCAGCCCAGATAGAGGACGTTCTGTGTTTTCTACAATCTGGCTTAGACAAAGGATTGTCACCATCTACCCTTCGTCGTCAGACGGCGGCTTTATCCACGGTCATTCGGTGTCCCCCATATTCGTCTTTGTCTATGCATCCGTTGCTTAAGGGATTTCTTCATGGAGCAGTAAACCTATGCCCACCTGTTGTTCATAGATACCCGACTTGGGACCTTCCCCTTGTGCTTCAGACCTTGATGTACCCGCCTTTTGAACCTTTGGGGTCTATTCCTTTAAAGTATTTGTCTTTCAAGTTAACCTTTCTATTGGCGATCACTTCAGCCAGACGGGTGTCTGAACTTTCTGCACTATCGATCAGAAAAGATCTCTGTATTTTTCAACCTAATACAGTAATACTGCGGCTGGACCCAACATTCTTACCCAAGGTAAATTCATACTTTCATCGGGCTCAGGAGCTTATCCTTCCAGATTTCTGCCCGTCACCGAAACATCAACGCGAAAAAGACTGGCATACCCTTGATGTGCGTAGGGCTCTACGTCATTATATTCGCAGGACTGAATCTATCCGTAAAACTGAGGCTCTTCTGGTGTCGTTTCACCCACCTTCCTTGGGCCAAAAGATTTCTCCATCCACAGTGGGCAGGTGGATTAAGACATGCATAGCTACAGCTTACAAGCAACGCTCTCGTCCCATGCCGGGTCGCATCTTACCGCACTCTACGCGTAGTGCAGCAGCGTCGGCCGCCTGGGCTACACAGGCTTCAGTTTCAGACATATGTCGGGCTGCTACTTGGTCGTCTGTGACACCTTTCATCAGGCACTACCGGATTGATACGTATGCTTCGGCCGAAGCTTCTTTTGGGCGACGTGTTCTCCAAAGTGTCCTTGAGGCCCAGGAGTCTGAGTCCAAGTAGTTTTTTTTCCCCGCCCTGGGATGTGAACTTTGGTATATCCCAGAAGTGGATTGCAGGAGCAGAGGGCTGGAAAACGAACTTTGTCTTACCTGAACGTTCCTTTTCAGCTCTCTGCGACTGCAATCCACACCCACCCTGTTGGTTCCTGTTTCTTGTGTTTGGTACGGGTTCCGGTGTTTTTAAGTTTGTCTGGATTGTTCTGAACTTTTAATTCGTCTACTAGGTGGTCACGCCTTCGTTCAAAGACTGGGGCATCATGGGAAGGTGGGCGTGGCCACAGCACGGAGAGACAGTTGAAAAAAATCACCCAGTCAAAAGGAAGCGAGGAAGAAGGAAACCCAGAAGTGGATTGCAGTCGCAGAGAGCTGAAAAGGAACGTTCAGGTAAGACAACGTTTGTTTTCCTTATTGCAACGTTTCGACAGGCTCACAACCCTGTCATCTTCAGGCTCTTATCTAGTTTAGAAGCTGTGGGTGTGTTGCGAGGTCGGAGCTGTTGCTTTTCTATGTTTGCTGCTGCTGACGTATGCTGGTTAACCTGTAACTCTATGTTGTGATTGGAGGACAGCAGTTTTTCTTCCTGCTGTCATTTAATATGACGTGGGAAAACACCCGAGATTTTAATTTTTTGCATATACACACCCGCGAAAACTTAAGAAGACATATATATGTATGTGTGTGTGTGTGTGTGCATAAGGTGCATAAGCGCACCAGCGTGCCTAACATCCCCGTTCTACTGTCCCCATTTATCTGTACTTACTTCCTTTGTTTATGTTTATGTTTATGTTTATACCTATACCTACTTATACCTGCTATCTTGTACATGTTTGACAAATAAATAAAATAAATAAATAAAATAAACTTTAGTCATCTAATCATATCTTTTATATGGTCCTTTTTTCAGCTCATGATAAATACAGAAACAATGAATTTTAGCCATAATTATAGCAAATGACAGATAATTTTACCAATTGATTTATAAAGGATCATTATTTAAATTACTGTAGCTTTAACCTTTGCACTGGGCTGAGCAACTGGCTCACAGCATCAGTGAACAACTTGGAAATTCTCAGATTCTCAGCTAAAATAAAAAAAACAAACAATAAAGCAAATAATGGAGTTTCATAATTTATAATTTGTAATTGGTTAATTTTTAAGCTTCTCACATAAAACTTAAGAACTTCTTCCCACAGCTTTTCCCACAGTGCATAATCAATAAAGAAAAATGAATTGTTTATTGAAGGAAAGCATACAGTCTAAACTCAAACAATGTTTAATTTCATTAGTCAGTGGGAGAGAATATATTGAAATATTAAATATAAACACAACCAGACAATATGATCACATTTTGAGCCTCTGATGTTTCAGTATACAATAGCTTATACTTTAATATAATAAAGTACTAAATAAAATGTAGGAAATCAGTTACAATATGAAAATACTTTAAATAATGTTATATCTAGAGCAAAAATTCTATGAAACAAATGCATTTTTAATAATAGTATTAAATTAGCAAAATCTAATCTATATGCAAAATATACATGTTGGACAGAATGGTACAAAATGGATCGTAAGTTATCTATATCATTTTTATCTATATAAAAATGTATTACATCAACCTTATTCTCTATTACTATTGGCTATTTTCACAGATAATATCATCCATTGATAAGTCAACTCTTGAATTTTTATCCAAAATACCATGAAAAACGCACCACTCATGGATAAGTTGACTTGTAAAATTTTTGTATGTTTTAATTTTCACAATTGGCTTATCCATATTTTTCATGGTATTTGCCTGAAAATGTGAGTGCCATCTTATTTATGGACAAGCTTATCCACAAGTATTTATAGACTCTTTTAAAAAAGCATTACTGTATGAATAAATCCATCCCAAAGCCTCTCTGGCACAGTGGTTAGAGTGTAGTACTGCAGGCTACTTCTGCTGGCTGCTGGCTGCCTGCAATTTGGTAGTTCAAATCCCACCAGGCTCAAGGTTGATTCAGCCTTCCATCCTTCCGAGGTGAGTAAAATGAGGACCCAAATTTTTGGGGGCAATATGCTGATTCTGTAAACCACTTAGAGAGGGTTGTAAAGCGGTATATAAATCTAGGTGGTATTGCTATCTGCAGATAATCTGAACCCAAATTTGGTGGTATATTTTTGAGTCTAAAATTATCAACTTATCCACAAATATATATAGTAAGGAGCAATGACTGAATGATAAAAGATGACTTGTCTTATTATTTTGGAATAACCTTCCAGGAACTTCTGTGTCATATTCAATGCATTTTAATGAATATGAAAACCTTATTTATTTCGTAGCACATCATAGCATTGTTTATTATGTTTATTTATATTATATTCTTTACTCATGTCATTTATCAGATCAGTTTTCATCAGATAAAAGTATTATTTCTGTTTATTTCATTGTTGTTTTTATTTATTTATTGTGTTGTACCTGATTGAAAATATATTCAGCTATGCAGACAGATTCTTTTGAAAAGCTGTAATGTAGTGATAGGGGTTTTTATGGTGATACTTTTGTATGTGTAAGAGAGAGAGCAGGAGGGATGGAGGAAGGGAGAGAGGGAAAAGAAAAAACTAAGATGAATAAATTGAAGGGAAGCTAGAAAATGGAGTACCCACAGGGAGAGAGTGAAAAATCAAGTTGGTGACCATATTTGCATGACTGAAGCCAATGCCTTTTTAAACATACCTCACCATGCATATAAAAAGGGGAAGGGCTTTGTTTATACAGTTGTGGCTGTCCTCTTTTTTTCAATTCAATTGATGCCCTGCTGAAAATAATTGAGACTAACTGCCAAAACAGGAAAAATAAATTTCCATGCCCTCCAAACTTAGTTTTCAGTCCTAGAATTTATTTCTATCCATTTACCATTCTTGTTTAGATTCTGAAAAATGTCACATCTGTATATTAATTTCACTATATAAACTATCGGTACTTTCTAAAGTGCATCACCTTCCAATATTTCACTTTGGTTTTCCTCTCATGGTATTAGACCCACATCAGCCAAGTTCCTGAATGTATCCCTCTACCCAACAAGCTTGAGCCTGGCAAAGGTCCATCAGCTTTGGGTTTTGCTCCCATTTCATTCCCAGCTGAAAGGAAGATTAGTAGATGAGTTGGCGAGTGCAGTCGATTTATCTGGGTTGTACTTTAGAAGGTAACATAGGGAAAACCATCCATCATCCTTTCCAAAGACTAAGAAGTGATCACAGATAGATATATATGTTACAAGGATTGGTGGATCAGGCCCAATAAAGAGACTTGAGACTTCAAATAAAATATCTCTCCTTTTATTTGCAGGTTCATCACATCATCACTTGGTTACATTAGGATCTGAGCAACATGGAGGAGTGTGCCCACCTTTTGTACCTGTGGGCGGGGATTCAGGTAAGGAGGGGCCTATGGGAGGAGCTGGCCAGGTGGGTGTCTGGGTTAACCCTTGCACTGCTGAGCTATAGCTGGCCCCTGGCACGGGTAGGGCATTTATACCTGACAAATCCCCCTCTAAATGCCTGACCTGTGTCTGTAGGCCTGACTGACTGGTTGGTACCCTGTGGCGAATGTTGAGCTTGGAAACTAAGTGTGAGTGTTGTTTGCCCTGCAGAGGTTTTGTGAGTATGTCTGCAGTCTGTTCTTCTGTATCGCAGTGTATGGCCTTTATGAAACCGATTCTGGAGAGCTGTCTCACATGCTTATACTTTATATCTATGTGCCTTGACCTTTGCCCTACAGCGTCGGACATGGATATTTCTATAGCGGCCTTGTTATCCTCGTAAACATTTATTGGGTAAGCTGGTTCTTTCCACACGCTGGCCAGTAGGTCGTCGAACCAGATGAGGTTGTTGGCGGCCTTGGAGAGGCATATGTATTCAGCTTCGGTAGTCGAGGTTGCCACCAAGATTTGCTTGCCTGTATACCAATGCACCGGACTGTTATTTAAGTAGAATATGTATCCAGACGTGCTCTTCCGGCCTTTGGTGTCTCCGGCCCAGTCAGCATCGGCGTAGCAGGAGAGGATGGGTTCGTTGGATTTTTCAGGCTCTAGGGTTAGGCATGCATTGGCACTTTGTTTCAGGTATCTTAGCACCCTTTTCACCGCGTCCCAGTGGTATGTGGTGGGTTTGCTCACGTGTCTGGACAATAAATTAACTGATAGAGCAATGTCCGGTCTTGTCCAGTTAGCGATATACAGGAGAGAGCCTATGACTGACCTGTACAGCGTGTTGTCTTCAAATCCGGGTGATTCATCATGCATGTTTCTCAGGAAGTCCGTCTGCATGGGCGAATCACACCCCTTGGCGTCTGCCATGTTGCACTTATGGAGTAACTCTTCTATTTTCTCTTTCTGTGACAGCTGGAAACCTTTTGGTGTTTGGTTGACTTGCACCCCCAGGTACCGGTTTATCTTTCCGAGGTATTTTAGGGTGAAGTGCTCGCTCAGTCTGCTGGCGAAGGTGTCGCGTTTCTCTTCGTGCTTGCTGATATATAGTATGTCATCCACGTAAACCAGGATGTATTCTGGCGAGTCCCCCTCCTTCCTGGTGAAGAAGCAGTTGTCAGCTATGGTCGCCGTGAACCCCATAGACTTCAGTGCCTCTACCAAGCATTCGTACCAGCGCTTGCCCGATTGCTTCAGTCCGTATAGGCTCTTGTGGAGTAACCAGGTGTCCCCCCTGTTGGTTTCTTTGCTGTGAGGCGCTCTGATGTATATCTCTTTATCTAGATTGGCGTGCAAGTAGGCAGTCTGTACATCAAACTGGTGCACCTCCAGTCCTAGCAGAGATGCGATGACCAAGGCGCTTTTTACACTCTCTGTCCTTACGGTGGGCGAGTAGGTGTCAGTGTAGTCCTCCGGGAACCTTTGAGCAAACCCCTGGGCAACTAATCTTGCTTTGTATAGGCTTTGCCCACCCTCTAAGTTTTTGATCTTAAAGATCCATCGGGTGCCTATTGTGTTCTTGCCCTCTGGGACTTTGGTTGGGGTGTAGACCTCTAGCTTCCTCAGGCTGTCCAGCTCTTTGGCCATGGCTAACTCCCACTTTGCCCTCTCTTCCTGGGGTAGTCTCAATACCTCTTCGTAGGAGTTGGGTGTGACGTGATTCGTGTGCACGTGCATCACATAATCATTTAGTCTTCTTGGCAATTGGTTTCTGGTAGACCTGACCGGTCTGTCTACCGTCTGCTCAGTGTCATGCAGATGTCTGGCCTCTCTTTGGGTCAGTGAGTCTACACTTATCTTGGGGTGATTCTCCTTCCATCCCTCAACCTTGATGCCTTGGAGGTTGGGCCTGGGCCTATCCCCTTCCCGTCTATCCACTGCCTCGCTTTCGTCTTGAGCTTGCTCAATTGGACTATCCTCTCGCTTGGTGAGTACCTCGTTTAAGTGTATTCTGGACCAGTTGGCCTGCTCATGGAAAGTCGCTGTCCTAGATATCACGAATCTATTATTGCTATCCACAAACCTGAAGCCCTTGGTTCCTGGCTCGTATCCCATAAACCTCAGTCTTCTGGATACCTTGTCCCCTTTTTTGCGTAACTGTTTGGGTATGTGGACATCAGCGGTCACGCCGAACACATGTAAGTGTGCTATCTGTGGCTTTTTGTTATACATGAGCTCGTATGGTGTTTTGTCTATCACACTGGACCATGTTCTGTTGAGAGTGTAGTTGGAATAGACCAGGGCTTCAGACCAGAAGTGCTGGCCAATGCCCGCGTCCTCTAAGGCGCACCTGACCATCGTCTGGAGCGTGGAGTTGCGCCGTTCTGCGACCCCGTTCTGAAAGGCGGAAAACGGGGACGACGTAAAGTGAATCACGCCTTTGGATCTGAGCCAATGGGAGAAGTCCTTAGATAGAAACTCAGATCCTCTGTCAGTCATGATTTGCTTGATCTGTGTGTTGTTTTGTGTTTCTACTCTTTTGTAAAACTCTTTGAATTTCTGGAAGACCTCATCCTTTTTCCTTAAAGTATAGACGAAGCCATATCGGCTAAAGTCATCTACTATGGTGAGAAAGTATCTTTTCTTGTAATTTATGGATGGCCTTAGGGGCCCTACCAGGTCCATGTGAACTAGGTCGAATATTTGTTTGGCGGCGCGTAACGACTTCTTGGGCCTGGGTTTTACCTTTAATTTTGAACATTTGCACACCGAGCACTCGAGGTAGTTTTCGCAGTTCTTTATTTTGACACCCTCGGTACAATTGGCCATTTTCTGGACCACGGGGAAGCTGGCGTGCCCTAGCTTCCGGTGTAGCAGATGAGCACAGTCGTCATGCATGGGTTTGCCTATTGAGGGCCCCTTTTGGGTGTGTCTGTTGTGTCGTGTTTCTTGTGTCGTGTCGCCATCGCTATCTACCTCTCTCCCATCTACCTGTTCTCCCTCAGTCCTGCCCTGATCGGTGCCCTCTGTGTCCTCTGAACTGGTGCACACGCTGTGGGCGTCATCCTCATGGAAAGTTATGTATGGTAACCCTTGGTTGATGGTTACTCTCCCTATATCTTCCCCATTCTTGCTAACTTTGACATAACCATTTGTAAAGGTCACCTCAGCCCCTGATTCCTTGCTAAGTTTTACTGCGGCTAGGATGTTGTGGGGTATCCCCGGGACTAGCAGCACCCCCTCTATTTTTCCCAAGCCTGGCAATGTAACTGTCCCTTTGCCTGTCACCCTAACCTGATTTTGATCTGCGACTTTGATCGAAAAGTCCTCCCTCTTGAATGATGAGAGTAGCTTCTGATTGTAGGTGGTGTGGTTGGAGGCTCCCGAGTCCAGGAGCCATGAGCTGGTGTCTTTGTCTTGGTATGTGATGTGTGTGCGCTCACCTATCCCGTATAAGGACCCTGTCCTGCTGTCGCGTGAGCTGTCTCTGTTCCCCCTCCTGTCCCTGGGGTTGGGTGAGTCCCTGCGCCTATACCTTTCTTCCGATGTGTGCCTTTCCGTTTGTCTGTGCCTGTGCTCTGGTCTGCCTCTCTCCCTATAGTTCTTGGGGCAGTCCCTTTTGATGTGTCCCCTTGACCCGCAGATATAACATTCTGGCATGTTGTGTTGTCTCTCTTGGAAGACTACTCTCTTCTCACTCTTATGTTCTCTGGGAGGGCCAGGGCGGCTCCTTCTCAGATTATCTTCCGCGATCAGCTTATTGGATAGCTTCTCCACGGATAGCATTCCCAGGCTAACGGTATCTAAGTGTGTCAAGAAGTTATTCCATGAGTGATCTAAAGAGTTAATTATTACGCTCTTCATAATCTGGTCAGAAATAACCTCTCCCCTGAGGTGTAGCTCTGCCCTGGTACCGCTTAAGGACACTAGGTGCTCACTCATGGGTGTTCCTGGCTTAAGTCTGGCAGAAAAGAAGTCTTTGGAGATTTGGGTGGTGGTGGACACACTCTCACTGTAAAATAACCCAAACATTTTTCCTATAATTTCTGATACAGTGAGGTTATGTCCAATACAGTGGTAAATAGTGGGTGATATGCTTGCAACTAAAAGGTAGAATGCCCTGTGGTGCATGCAATCCAGCTCTAAAGACCATGGTCTCTCTGGGGGATCATTAATAAAATGAGACATATTCTCTTTTAGGAATACCACTTGGAGTTGCTGTGACCACTCTAGGATATTGCCCCCATCCATTCTCAACTTGGGAAAGTCAACAGGTAAGTTCCCAGCACTATTAGTAAAATTACTTACTGCTGGCTGTTGTCCATGGTTCCTTATGTGCCTATAGCAGCAGTAAGGCATGGGAATGCTTGCCGGTAGTTTAAAAGTCCCGCTTTGTAATTTTTTTCTTTTTTTCTTCCTCTAGGCGGAAGAGCGCATGCGCGAAGTCCATTTCAGCTCCGCCGTCGCTGTGGAAGGACCTGTTCATCGCGGCTCCGCTGTAGAGGCCTCTGTCGGTCGGGTAGGCCTCGGCTTCGGCCTTGGGGGTCCAGGTGTGCTCCGGAAGGCGTCGTCCAGCAGCTGCTTCTCCGGAACGAAGATCCTGGCGGCGCTGGGGCTCCAGCGATGGCTGTAAGTAGCTGCCCCAATCCATGCGGTCCGGGGTGTGTGGCCTGGGCGATCGGAGGCGCGGTGTCCCTGGGGTGCGAAGGTGGGCTGGCGAGCTGTCGCGGGCGTCGGTGGCTCTCGGGTGGGTGCTTCGTTGCCCCTCCCCTCGTTTTCCCTTTTGTTTTGGCCTCTCCGGCTTCTCTTTAGTGATTTTGAGGCCTGGGCCGAAGGCGGCAGCAAGGGTCTTCATGGCCCTATCCACTTGCCGCTCGCTGGGGGTGTACCAGGGGTCGGAGTCGGATTCAGTCCCCTCTCCCCAGTCACTTTCATCATGGCTCATGGTCCGGCATTTTTCGTGCGCCGGCCATTTTGAATTCTGTTTGTTGATTGGTTGGGGGTCGGCCATCTTGTCCGACCATGTGGACAAAGATGGCCGCCGTTTCAAATTTAGAGCGGGGCTTTGGGGCTCGGTGGCCGTTGGGAGTGCCCTTTTGGGCGATCCACTCACCGAGTCCAGCTCCTCGAGTTCGGAGTCCGAGCCTTCTTCGCTCCTTGCCACCTCGCGGTCGATTATGAAGCTCCGCAGGTCGGCAAGGAGGTTCTTGTCGCCGGCTCGCTCTTTCAACAGCTGCAGGACGTCGAGTCGTAGCTTCTCTTCTTCTTGGTCGTGGTGGGCTCTTTTCCCTTTCTCGATCTCCCCCCTTTCTTCCGTCGCGGAGGCTTTGGGGGGGGTTGAGGTTCCTGCCTTCCCTGGCGAGTCCGATGGGTTGCTTTCCCGTTGCTTCGGGGGTGTCGCCATTCTGCAGGTAGGTACGGGTCCTTGTCTTGTGTCTTGGGATCTCTGGGCCTTACCAACCATCCTCTGCTACCATTTTGTTACAAGGATTGGTGGATCAGGCCCAATAAAGAGACTTGAGACTTCAAATAAAATATCTCTCCTTTTATTTGCAGGTTCATCACATCATCACTTGGTTACATTAGGATCTGAGCAACATGGAGGAGTGTGCCCACCTTTTGTACCTGTGGGCGGGGATTCAGGTAAGGAGGGGCCTATGGGAGG
This sequence comes from Arizona elegans, assembly GCA_022577455.1. Classification (NCBI taxonomy): domain Eukaryota; kingdom Metazoa; phylum Chordata; class Lepidosauria; order Squamata; family Colubridae; genus Arizona; species Arizona elegans. The sequence goes on from JAKOOJ010000004.1 coordinate 87,849,036, forward strand.
AGCTGGCCAGGTGGGTGTCTGGGTTAACCCTTGCACTGCTGAGCTATAGCTGGCCCCTGGCACGGGTAGGGCATTTATACCTGACAATATATCTGTATTTTAGTATAGAAAAGGAAAGCAACATGCAGTTACAGTATGTCTGATAGGAATTTATATTTTATTACTAAATCTGCCTATTTCTAATCCTGGAATTATTACCTAGTTGCAGGATAGAATCTGGAAAAGTTAGTGGATTGAAGAGATCCTATTTTTCTTGCAGCAAAGAATTAAGTAAAGAAGCACCAGTTGTTAATATTTAGTTCAGTTGTTAATCTAAATGAAGCCTTCTTCATTGTTTAGTGTTATTGCAAAAAATAAGATGAAGATGAACAAGAAAAAAGCAGAATTAATTTATATATTCCTCTGATAATTTTCCCTCTTCTACAACCCATAGGGTATCAGCCTCCAGTAATAGTTATATACAATTATCATAACTCTTATCCCATCATATGTTAATTATAAGCATAAACAATTTGGTGCTTTCTAGGTGTTTTGGATTCTCATTAGTTTTATTAACCATGGCCAATTGGCTTGTTTTTGAGAACTGTAGATGAACATTTAATTCCTTACCTTCACTTCTGAACATATATGTAGTTTCCTATGTTTATTTCCTATGTTTATCTAAGATTTATGTAACTGTTGCAAATTTTAGTGGAAACATAAAACAACAAGTAAAAAACAGCCATTTAATATAAATGATCTTAAGTGAAATATATAAAAAATAGCTAAAACTTAGCATTTCAAATGCAAATTTATAAACAAGCAATTTTTTTAAATGAATCAAAACACAATAAAATACTTCCAAATAACTAGCCTCTGTGTGCGCAGGCTAGGTGAAGAGGCTGGGCAGAGCGAGGCCAACAAGCTGCAGATGTTGCCAGACAGACTGGCCCTGCCTCTTGGCCTAGCTTGCACACACACAGCATCTTCATCTCTTCACTGGGCCTCTAGCCTTAGTGCCCAGCCTCATGTCTTTGCCATCTGGCCTGGTCTCTGTGCCATCCAGCATCATCTCTTCACTTGGCCTCATCCTGCGGCAGCACCAGCAGCATCTCTTGAAGAGAAGGGAAGCAGAGCTGGGCTGGGCTGGGCTGCGGGCTGGGCTGGGCTAGGCTGTGGGATCCCAATGCTCAAGGGCTGGAGTGGGTGCTTGCACTCCATTGCCTAGGGCTCTGGAGTGAAAATACAAAGTGGAAGGCTCAAAGTCTTCCACTTTCTATTTTCACTCCAGAGCCTGTTGTGGCCCGCTTTGGGGGGGGGCACTCAGACGATGAGGAGGTTGGGGAGGAACTTGGGCCAGTCCTATAGTCTAGGGAAGGCTCTGATGGATGCTTTGCATCAGAAGCAAAGAGAGTGCCAGGGCCTTTGTTTTTCCAAGATGGCAGCACATGTATATGCAGTGGCTCGACGCTCCAGAAACCGGTATTTTTTAATTAATTCATTGTTTGTGTATTTTTTAGTGAGTGCTCCGCACATTCAGGCAAAAGTAGTTTACAACCAACAAGAGTTATTAATCATTGGCAGAGAAGACAGAGAATGCTGCATTTTTGAACCAGGAGTTTCAAGTTACAACATTCCAGCTGAGCTGGTTAGAATGACACCATGGATTACTCTTCTGCTTGAGAGCAAAGGAGACGAAGGAAACAAAGGAAACACAGGCAGAAATGAGGCTGTAGAGCCGGATTATGTGTAAGGTTAGGAAAAAATCCTCACAAGCCTGCACTGCCAAGTCTTTTTATTTCAAATGTTAGATCTCTCCTTAATAAGATTGAGGAGCTGGAACTTACTATCTCTCTGCAGAAAAACATTCAGGACTGCTGTGTTACGGTCTTTACAGAGACATGGCTTGACCCTTTCACTCCAAGGGAGGCTATTGAATTATAAGGACGTTCAGTTTACTGAGCGGATAGAACCATGGTCTCTGGGAAGAGCAGAGGAGGGGGACTTTGTGTTTACATAAATAACAACTGGAGCACAAATGTTTAAATAATGGACACTCACTGTTGTCCTGATTCGGAATACTTGGCAATGAAATGCCGCCCCTTTTATCTGCCTCATGAGTTTAACATTGTAATAACAACTGTAGTATATATACCTCCTGATTCTAACATGACCACAGCCATGAGTCACCTGTTAACTACTATTAGTAAACAGCAACAGGCCTACCCGGATGGAGTGCTGGTGGTTGCAGGTGATTTCAATCAAGCAAATTTAAAGACTGTCCTCCCTAAGTTCTATCAGTACGTAGATTGTCCCACTAGAGGGAAAAATACCTTGGATCAGGTATATAGTAACATCATGCACGGATATAGGACTATGCCTTTACCCCACCTGGAACAGTCAGATGATATATCTGTGTTCTTGATCCCATCATATAGACCTCTTGTCAACAGAATTAGACCATCGATTAGAGAAATACAAGTGTGGCCAGTGGGTGCATTGGAGCAACTTCAAGATTGTTTTGGGAGCACTGATTGGACACTGTTTGAGGAGGATAATATTGATACTTACACTTCAACAGTACTGTTTTATATTAAAAGCTGCATTGATGTTGTCACTACCACATCCACACTACCACCTAAGTATGGGTATACTCTAACAACAAGCCCTGGATAAATAGAGAAGTGTGTCTTTTATTAAGAGCAAGAAATGCTGCTTTCCATTCTGGTGATGCGCTATAGTATAGCGAGGCAAGAGCTAAATTGAAAAAGGGTATCAAGGACGCTATAGCTACATACAGACGGAGGATTGAATATCTTTTTGAGAACTCAAACTCGGGTCGGGTATGGCAAGGTCTGCAACAAATCACGAGACAAAGCAATAAAAATAGTTTGTCTAGCAGTAGTGACTGGCTGAGCCACTAAATCAATTCTTCAGCTGTTTTGAGGTGGACACAGGAACAACCATCATTCCAGCATTTACCACTGATAGTACACCATTAACACCTACCATCGATAGACAACCACTTCTACTGCAGATCTCTGATGTGAGATGAGCTTTCCAGAATGTTAATATCCGGAAGGCAGCTGGGTCTGATGGAATTCTGGGATAAGTTGTCAGGGACTGCACTGCAGAGCTAGCTGGAGTGTTCACAGATATTTTCAATCTATCCCTGGGGCTGTGTGAGGATGCTTTTTGTAGCTTTTAGCTCTGCATCTAACACAATTTTTCCACAGAGTGTTTTAATTTATGGATCTTGGCAGTGGTGGGATTCAAATTTTTCCACTACTGGTTCTGTGAGCGTGGCCTGGTGTGTGTGTGTGGGGGGGATCATGTGACTGAGTGGAGGTGGACAACTTGATGTCACTCATGGCCACTCATGCTTCTCCAATGTGCCACCGCTGCCTTGTTCTTTGCACCAGCCATGCAGGTGCACCCCATTGCTTGCTGTGCCGCTCCACTCAGAAGTCCAAGCAAAGCAGCACAGCAGGCAATGGGGTGTGCCTGCATGGCCAGCGCATAGAACAGGGTGGCAGCAGTGCACTGGAGAAGCGGAGCGGAGCAAGAGGTTGGTAATTTTCACTGCAAGAAGTCTGCAGCTGCCGCGTCTTTTTACAAAAAAAGATGGCTGCAGGCATCTTGTGACAAGGGGTATGACATGTGGGCTGGTGGGGAGCCCAGCAGAAATGAAAGCTCATCCCTGGCTTGCCTTCCCTGACAGCCAGCCGCAGGAGGAAGGTAAGGTCACGGCCATGGGATGATGAAAGAGGCGGTCGTGGGGGAGGAAGTGGGGAGACTAGGGGCCAGGGCCTCTGAAGGAGAGGAAACTGGGCAATGTGTTGTGCTTAAGGGAGAGCAGGCGGCCAGTGGGTAGTGGCTCTGGGGCAAGGCCAGAGCTGGCAAGTAGCGGATTCCCTGAACTAGTCGAGGTGGGTGGCGAGCAGGCGGTGGCTCCGGGGCAAGGCCAGAGCCAGGAAATCACGTGTTCCTTGACCTGGTTGACGCAAGTGGTGGCTCCAGGACCTCAAGGAATGGTACAATTCCTAGGGCTTCAGCCCCCAAACCAAGGTGAAGGGCGAGTGGGCAGCATGCATTGCTTATCTTTGGTGAGCTAAGCTGAGCAAGCCTTGGCGAGGCGATTAGCCTGCCTGCATGGCAAAGGCAACATATATAGGGTGGGGCGAGCATTGATTGGCCAGAAAGGCTAACGAGCATTGAGTGGCCAGAAGGGACAAGTGAGTGTTGAGCCGCCAGAAGGGGTGGGCAAGCGTTGAGCAGGTGGGAGGGATGAGCGAGCAGCAACTGGGCAATCAGGCCGGGGGGGGGGTGTGGCCAGCCAGAAGTTGGTACTGGTTTGCTGACCCAGCCAAATTGCCGCTACTGGTTCACTTGAACCAGTGCGAACCAGTTGAATACCATCTCTGGATCTTGGCCTTTCTTATTCAATCTGCCTCTGGATTATGGATTTCCTGTCTGGCTGCTCTCAGAGGGTCAGATTAGATAATCATATATCCTGAGCCCTTATTACAGCACAGAGTTACATGCTGAGTCCTTTACTCTATAGTCTTTACATAAATGACTGCATTCCCACTCACGTCAGTAATACTATTACCGTATTTTCCGGTGTATAAGACGACTTTTTAACACATGAAAATCTTCTCAAAAGTCGGGGGTCGTCTTATACGCCGGGTGTCGTTCTCCTGTAACCAGGCAGACCAGCCCAAAAGACTCTAACGAGCCTTAAATGGCTCTGGCGATCGAAGCTCTGACGATCCCAGCTTTGCCTGCTAATCAGGCAACTCAGCTGGGATGCCAGAGCCATGTTAAAGGAAAAAACTTTTTTTCTTTTACGTGGCTCTGCAAGCTCTGACGATCCCAGCTGAGTTCCCTGCCAATCAGGCAACGCAGCTGGGATCGCCAGAGCCATCGATCCAAGCTCTGACGATCCCAGTTGCGTTGCCTGCTAATCAGGCAACGCAGCTGGGATCGCCAGAGCCCAGAGCCCTGTAAAAAGAAAAAAAATTTCCCCCTCCAGCTTGCTTACCTTAGCTGGTAATCGCAACGCTTGCCTTGCTTCGCTTGCCTGAATCCATTCCATCAGCAAGCCACTCCCTGCCTGCAATCATGCAGGCAGGAGTTGTGGACTTCAACTCCCAGAATTCCTCAGCCAGCAAAACAAAGCTGGCTGAGGAATTCTGGGAGTTGAAGTCTACAAGTCTTAAAGTTGCCAAGGTTGGAGATTCCTGTTCTATTGGGTAAGTTTTTTTCCCCTTTGGGAGCTTTAAAAAAATAGTTAATTGGGGTTTTTTTTAGTTGTTCTTTTTTAGACCTAGCCATTTAAAGTTTAGGAAGTTTTAAATTTAGTTTTCATATAAAAATAAAAATAAAATAATATTTGTTCAGCTTTCTGAGATGTGGTGTGTTTTTGTAGTGTTTCACTCTAACTACACAAACACACAAAATCTCACAAAGCTGTATGTGGAATTTTGTGTGTGTAAAGTGTGAAAGTTGATTTTTTTGGGCTTTTTGTGGCTGTGTGAGGTTCCTGCTTGTTGCAGGGGCCATTTTGGGTCTAGCACAGCTGCTTTTACATTGTGGGTGAGCCAGTTGTGTTGTGTTCTCTGTGTGTGTAAAGTGTGAAAGTTGGTTTTTTGGGCTTTTTGTGGCTGTGTGAGGTTCCTGCTTGTTGCAGGGGCCATTTTGGGTCTAGCACAGCTGCTTTTACATTGTGGGTGAGCCAGTTGTGTTGTGTTGTGTGTGTGTGTAAAGTGTGAAAGTTGGTTTTTTTGGGCTTTTTGTGGCTGCGTGAGGTTCCTGCTTGTTGCAGGGGCCATTTTGGGTCTAGCACAGCTGCTTTTACATTGTGTTGAGCCAGTTGATGTTTTTTAATTTTTATTTGGTGTGCATTGGAAGAGGGGCAGTCTTATATGGCGAGTATAGCCCAAACCCTATATTTTAACAGGAAAAGTCGGGGGTCGTCTTATACGCCCAGTCGTCTTATACGCCGGAAAATACGGTATTAAATTTGCAGATGATACAACTGTGGTAAGATTCATCTCCAGGGGGGATGAGTCTGCCTATCGAGATGAGGTGGACTGGTTGCTTTCATGGTGAGGAGACAATAATTTGGTCCTTAACAGCAACAAGACCAAGGAGCTTATAGTTGACTACAGATCTGACATCCAGCCCTTGATTATCAATGGAGACCAAGTGGAGCAAGTGGCCAGTTTTAAGTTTCTAGGTGTTATCATAAAAGAGGACCTGACCTGGGGCACTCACATTGCAGCACTGGTCAAAAGGACCCAGCAGAGATTATACTATCTAAGACTTCTCAGGAAACAACTGAATGAAAAACTGCTGGTCACCTTCTACTGCTGCACCATAGATACTTTTAACTTACTGCATATGTGTATGGTTTGCTAATTGCACAGTGGCAGATAGGACAGTCCTCCAGAGGGTTAATATCATTGCTCAGAGGATCATTGGTTGCCCTCTCCCCTCTTTGGAAGAGCTTTATAGCTCCTGCTGCCTTAAGAAAGTTCAAAACATTCTTAAAGATCCATTTCATCTCAGCAGCCTTTTTTTGAACTATTACCATCTGGCAGATGGTACAGGACAATGAAAACAAGGACAAATAGGTTGAAAAACAGCTTCTATCCCAGAGAAGTAATTATTTTGAATTCTACTGCATAGTGCAATATTAATGCAATATCAGGAGGTTTCATTTCAATTGCATAGAATGTGGAGGATGTGTTTTTGTTTTATTTTTTATAGTTTTCTTATGTATAATGTAAACTGAAGATGGCATATAATTTTATTGTACAAAGTGCAAAGTACTATTACTTTGCTCATGCTGGGGAAGAAGGCTTGTGTCATATAATGGTGGCCAAGGGAAAGGGCTCTCCTCCTGCAGGGCCAGCTGTCAAAGGAAGTGCCATTCGCCAAGCGAGGCAAGGTGAGGTTAAAATGCCAGGTATCTCTGGATATTTTGCTGATAAACTGATTCACACACATAGCCCCTCCCTGTTTATCTTGTAACTTTAGCATTTCCCAACCTTGGCAACTTTAAGCTGTGTCGATTTCAACTCCTAGAATCCCCCAGCCAGCATAGTAGAGATTTGTGGGAGTTGAAGTCCATATAGCTTAAAGTGGCCAAACTTGAGAAATGATCAGCTCTATCTGTCTCTCTGGATTCAGGCTTACAAGCCATCTCAGCTCAGTCACATGACCACCCAGTCACACCCTCCCAGCAGGCCACACCCAGTGAGTGGCATCAAGCTGGCCACACCCACCCAATCAGCCACATCTACCCAGTTGGCCATGCCCGGCTGCCCCCCCCCCCGCCAAGATCAACCATAGCCCTGATAGGCCCGCCATGAAATTTAGTTTGACACCCCTGGCCTACAACATGGATAGCCATTCAAATCTTTTAAATAAACAAATAAATATTTGCACTTATTGAGTAAGTTGCTTTTATACTATGTTCATTCTGAGTCTGACAGGAACACAGTGGCTCAGTGGCTAAGACACTGAGCTTTTCGATCGAAAGGTCTGCATTTCAGTGGTTTGAATCCCTAGTGCCGCATAATGGGGTGAGCTCCCGTTACTTGTCACAGCTTCTGCCAACCTAACAGTTCAAAAGCACATAATAAATGCAAGTAGAAAAAATAGGGACCACCTTTGGTGGGAAGGTAACAGTGTTCCATGTGCCTTTGGCATTTAGTCATGCCGGCTACATACCACGGAGATGTCTTCGGACAGCGCTGGCTCTTTGGCTTTGGAGATGAGCACCACCACCTAGAGTTGGGAAGGACTAGCACATATGTGCAAGGGGAACCTTTACCTTTACCTTTATTCTGACTCTGTTCTAAGCTATTTGTGTATTATTTCATGATATAGTCCTCATTTAGCGACCACTTCATGGTGATGAAATAAGCAGTTACTAAATGGAACTGCACATGTGCTGATGATCTTACTTCAGCTTTCTTTTGCTTTACAGACTTGCAAAGGTTGCAAATGATAGGACTGGTCATAAAATTACTTTTTCATCGCCATTGTAAATTTGAATGTTAATGTTTGTTTGTTTGTTTGTTTGTTTATGTTGCTAAACAAAGCAGCCACTAAATAATGACTATCCTCATATAGTGCTGCTAATCTGTGAACTACATTGACTTGCAATGGACTTTTAGGTTATTATCCTGGTTATTACCCATATGAGATAATATATTTCCAGGCTATTTGCAGGATTGCTTCTCTCTGATTATATAAACAGATCTGTCAGAGGTCATGTCAATTCCTTTTCCTTCTATCAGGAAAAGTTACCTTCTTGAATTCAGAATCCATATCTTCTATGTTGCAGTTCTTGCCCTGTAGAAAAGCATTTGCCTGATTCAGATGGCCTGTTAGCCTTTGATAAAACACTCACAATCTGGCTGTTTCCTTATGCATTTGTGTCAGGCTATTAAACTAGATCTGCTAATGGTTGGATTGTTCTATTTTATTTCCAGATAATTAAGACCCACTCATACAATTTACAATGTAGAGCTTTTAGTTAAATTATTCTCTGAAGAACATTAAGACTTATGATCACTACCTGAGATAGAAGTAGGCATATAACCATGCCATCCAGTCATTCAAGTCCAAAATCAGGGCAATGATTTTGTAGGTGCTATTAATATTCTTCCTTTCCATTTCCCTAAAGAATCCAATTTCCCATGAAATTGGATTCTTTAGGAATCTAATGTGGAAAATGCCATGCTATTTGGAAAAATGATATAATCTTCTGAACAACAGTAACAGCAAGAGTATTCATCTCTGAACTCTTAAGTTTAAACTCTTCCCTTACTTATGAAATTTATTTTGTGCAATCTGTATCTGTCAGCTACCATAAAACCTGTTACAAATCTTAGAAATGTTAAAGTTTCTGTTTTTATGGGTGGGAACGTGCTAAATATTTGGGTAGTCATTAACAATCATTCTGTGGACTCATTTTGATATATAAACAAATTGGAATATATTGGGATAATTCTAGGTCAATGGTCAGAAGCTCTTGGCCTACATCAATTGAAAAAATATATCCTCTCGCTGCCATTATCCCACCTAAGATCAGGAAGGAAGTAGCAGCAGATGCTGACAGAACTAAGCAAGAGAATGACCCCCCCTGACATTTTCTGAATGGACATAGATGCCAAGCCCTGGACTCAGATTTAGAAACAGCTTTATGGCAAGAACAAACAAGAACAAGAACAAAAATCAAATTAAAAGATGGAGGAAGGACACCATCGAGCAGGGAATAACATTAAGGGAGGATATGGCTGAAGGATCTGATTTCCCTTATACTAACTGGATGATTCAGGATAGGTTGAGGGTTAGAGTGCCTAAATGTAAAATCAATATGCTCAATGGAGGCTCTTAGTGAATAACAACATGCTACATGAATGTGGAGAGACCCAGAGCCCGGCCCATCTGCTGGTATGTTGGTTACTACCAGAAATATGTACTGATAATGACTTATTTTTGGCTAATGACGAAGCCAAAAAGGTGGCTTCATTCTAGCTGTTTAAAATTTGATCTAGACATGGAAGAAGAAGAAGCTTTGACTGAAATTTTAGAAAAATTATCACAGCATAGTAAAAATCAGAAAAGAGCTCTCAGTAGAAATAACAATTATAAAGAAATGCATAGTATGAAGCTAAAGAAAAATAATTCTTCCTGATGTCTGGTCACAGAATAGGACAATTTGCTGTGGTCAACTTGCCGCAGCCATCTCGACGCAGCTAACTCACCATGGAACAACTTGCTGTGGAACAATTCCATGCAGGATAACTCAATGTGATAAATATTATCCACTATTGTTTCTTTGACATTATTTCCTTGACTAAAATAGAAATAATGTAGAAGAAACAGTAGTGGATAACATTTATTGCTTTGAGTTATTCCACATGGATTGTCCCATGGCAAGTTGTCCCATGACAAATTGGCCATGGCAAGATGGCCGTGCCAGGTTGGCTGCATAAGACGGCTGTTGTCTGTGGTAAAATGACCATATGAAGATGGCTGTGGCAAGATGGCTGCAGTGAGTTGTGCTTAAGCTTTCTGGCCAAGTGACACCAAAAATAGTTCTCAGATGAAACAAAGTTTGCATTTTATGGAAATATTATAGTGTTCTTTTCTCTGACCAAAGTAAAATTGAAGAAAACTTGTGCTGACAATTACGTCCCTCGGGAGTTGGGTGGCATAGAAATGCAACAAAATAAATAAGTAAATAAATACATTGTTCTTTTCTTCATAAATATACTATGATTAATATCCATGTCACTAGGATAATGATAGGATCCATGTCACATTAACTAGGATCAATTTTCATGGGTATGAAGAAAAACAGGAGTTCCTATTATCAGGGGCATCACTAGAGCACTGAGGGAGCTTAAAAAACTAACAGTGCTCCCAACTACAGAAATGAAGCTTGATCCTTTGATATTAGTCCTTCTGGGATAGAGATTCAACTGAATGATTTTGCATCCCCTGTTCTTGCGGTGGACAGAGAGAGTGCCAAACAATTAGTCAGTTTTGTCAGGTTTGAGTCAAAGATTGTTCCATTTGATCCAGATTCCAAACCTATACAGCCTCCAGATGCTACACAAGTTGGTTCAACTATATAGCCTGAATATTGCCATTGTGTCACTTCTGAAATATTGGAAGATAATATTTGAAGTAGTTGCTTGGCAGATAAGTATAATCAACAGTACTACCTGTGACAAAGCAGGATACATGTTAAACTTGGAATTGGTAACTCTTTTTGTAATAGAATGGCTTAATTAGTGTGATCATATGTGTTATTATGTTGAATCCACTGAATGGATTCACTTTAAATACATTCGTTTATATATTTATTAAACTCACCACACTGTTACAGCCTTAACAGGGTATAATCTATATACCCTGTTTTCCCCAAAATAAGACATCCCCTGATAATAAGCCCAATTGGGCTTTTGAGCACATGGCAATAAGCACTTATTTCAGGGTTCAATAAAATATAAGACAGGGTCTTATTTTCGGGAAAACATGGTAGTATATAGATAATATTCTATGGGTTGGATGCTTTGTGCTGTAGTTCTTGATATTAAAAAAAGTTTACACAAGACATTAATGATCCTATGTTGAACTAAATGCTTAGTCTGTTGATTAAAAAACCCTTAGGGTAGATACAATTAGCAAGTTGAATAAAAGTTTTGTTGTAGTTTTGGAAGCAGAGGACAGGAAAATTATTGAACAAAGTATCTGAGGACCTTAATTCAATTTTAATGCAAGTCACAGTTGCTCAGAGGAAAAGCTGCTTATATATATATATATATATATATATATATATATATATATATATATATATATATATATATATATATATATATATATATATATATATATTCTCCATTGCAAGTATGTAACCATCCTTTTGGCATTAAAATCATTTCCCCCTTAAGGAACCTGTAAAGGTTAAAAGCTTATAGATGTGACTGGGGAAAGAGATCAGAAATATTTTAAATGTTAATTTTCTTATGGTCCCTTTAAAAGAAATTCTTCAATGTATTTATATTCCCAAATCTGTTTTAAATTAAGATGTAGTTTTTAATTTTGTTTAAGTATCTATTTTCTGTAGACTTTCTTAAAGTTCACAGGCACAATATAGGAAACAGGATTGGGACTGCATACATCAGGACTCATTTGTGCATACAGAAACAGCAAACTCAAAGGTTGCTCCTGTATAAGGTATTTACCTTCAACTAGAAGGTACATTCTAGTTTACATTCAGATAGAAAACTTTGTAAATAAAGTAGTTGTGTTATTTACTTTACAAAGAATATTCTTTCATTAGATGCATTTTATATTTAGAAGGCTATCCAATCCATTTGCTCTGGAGTCACATGACTGGACAATATAGATAAATCTTTTGATCCAGCAAATTGTAAGAAAGATACAATGGAGAATGTCAAGAAAGTTACTGCAGTGGATGGTAGGGCACCAAAAGAGAGACATTCTCAGCAGTTAGAAAATAAATAACAGAAATGACTAGAAAAACTCTGCTGCCTGCCTCACTCCCATTAACGAAGCATGGATTTCTACTTCTTTGTTTTTTATTCTGTATTTTCTGTTATACTCTGCTGCCCTTTTCCTTTACTTCCACACTTTCTGATAAACTAGCTAGCGGTAGTAGTTAAGTATCTTGCCACTTGCACTGAGAACAGCAGCAGTGAAAAATCATACTTGAGTCAAGCATGGATAGGGCCAATACAGGTTTCTGTTCAAGTGCAGAAGTAAGGGAAGACAATGAAGAAGAGAGGAGCATAAAAGGTGTAGTTGCTGTACTCCATGGCAGGAGAGAAAGGCAGGCAGGTAGAGAAGAATGAGGCATGAAAGGCAAAGAGCTTTATTAGCAGATTACTTATAGAATGTTGTGATGGAATCCCCATAATCCTAGACCTAGAGGGACAAAAAATAGTTGGCTGCCGGGAAGAATGTTCTCTTGAGGGCAGTTGAAGAAAAATGGTCATAGAATCCTGCAGCTGGATGGTAGAAGCAGGGGTGAATTTCAGCAGGTTCTGACAGGTTCTGGAAAACTGGTAACTGAAATTTTGAGTAGTTCAGAGAACCGGCAAATACCATCTCTGGCTGGCCCCAGACTGGGGAGGGAATTAGATTTTGCAGTATCCTTCCCCACCACGTGCACCAAACCACGCCCACCAAGCCACACCATGCCCACCAAGCCATACTCATAGAACCAGTAATAAAAATATTTGAATTCCACCACTAGGTAGAAGGCACTTCCAGAACTGCCGGAAAACTCTCTAAGCAGGCCTGAAAATTCTCTAAGGCTGATTCTTGTAAAAGAGAATATTTGCAAATAGGAGAATATGTTCCATGTTCTAAAAGCACTAGTTTCCTTCTGGTTCACTTTGATTTATCTTTGCTTTCTTTCAGTTGCAGGGTGGCACTTATTGTGAGTACATGTCCTCAACATAAGTTACATATTTAGTATGCACTTTAGATGAGCACCTTAAGTCCTAAGAAATTCATTTTGTAATACATTTTGTGTAAAATCCAACTCCCCATGATATCCTAAATTGTGGAGATTCACTCACATTCAGAGTTTATTCTGCTTCTCTTTGGAGCTTTCTGATGAATAACCTCGAAATAACTGCAAGTGAAACTGGACTTTTCATCTTTTGATATATGGAAATCTCAGGATGGAGCATAACAGTCATAGTGGGATTGGCTGAGGAAGTGTGCAAACACAGATTGACATTGAAAAGTCAACAGCCTGATGAACTTATTTTGTTGATTTTTTTAGTACAATATTAGTTTGTGACACCTCAGAAAAAGTGTAAATTTCTTTGAATTTTGTTAAAAAATAAAATGCTAGAATTATTTATGGATTTCTCAGTTATTAGAAGGCATGAAGATCTGAATTTCTGAAATTTAAATTTAGATTTAATCTGGGAAGAATCAAGTATAGTCTGAGTTAGTTTAACTAATCTGGCTAGCATCTTTTAAAAAGCTGCTTTTTAATAATATAAAAACAAAAGGAGGAACAACACTAGGAAATCAGGCGTTCTCAAAACTGTATTACTATAAAAACCTAAAGCTTCAGTTACTTTACTACTATATCACTTTGACATTGCAGTATCAGGAATCTGCTGTAAATAATATAAATTAACTAATTTAAATTGATTCCCTTGAGAAATGCAATAGAACCCAAAAATAACAAACAAACAACAAACAAATCCCACCCTCCTTATAAAAAGAATACTTTGAGCTATGGGATATTTCTTGACAAGGCAAGTTTTTAACTTTACATTGTTCAGGAAACCAAAAACGAGGGAGATATGAGTTGATACACCTCTGGAAACAGATAGTAAACATTTATAGGAAATTTTATTTCTCTGTAAATACTCATGCTTACTTAACTCTCCCTCCACCCTTTTTAAAAATGTGATATGGTACATAGATAATTTTAAAACATTAAAGGCATTGGCCTTTGTTTGGCCTTCAAACTAGGTTGGGGCCATGTAGATAGGCAGAGATAAAAGTGAAGTATAGTATCTGAGGTGAAAGAAATGCAGAAGATAGTGGCTTTGACTATTATTTTAAATTTAAATGTGCATAAAAAATATAAAGCAGGCTTATCTACAGCACTGCTTTAGGATAGTAACTGAGTTGTGTGTAAGCATAAATGTAATTACTATGGTCCATTCATTGTCTATTTCATTTCTCTCTAACTTCCTTTCCTACACGAATGATTGTAGGAAAAAGAATCATGTGTATTTAATATAATATTCCATATTTTGAGAATTTTTGTACATCTCTCCTAATCAAAACTTCAACTGGGTCCTATTAATCTAAAAAAGGAATCTGGATGAACAAATACCATCTTGCAGATGAGATCAAAATATTTTTAGTATTTTTTCCAGATTGTTGCTTTTTTTCTTTGTGATATGGTATCATACAATATTAGAATCATACAGTACATGCAACCATGTATCTGTGCCTTAAAAGTATCTTCAATAACCATTAAATTAGCAGAATATATTTTAATTGTTTAAAAAATCTTCAAATCTAGTCTTATTTCTTTTATGAAAATTGATAAATTAATAGTAATATATTTAAATAGAATAGCTTTGTCTTGAAATGGTCAACAATATTAATAAGATATTTTTTAAAAACTATATTGCATTTTTCATATAAATAAATTAAATATTAACCAGATTAAACTCCAACAAATAAAGTTTTAACATTTTCCATCCATGAGATTTAATTGTAATAATATTTAGAGCCTAAGGTTTTAAAATATATAGCCATAATTATCTGACTAAAGCTAAACAAAAGGATATTGAAAGCACCTGTGTACAATATCTAGATAGTCAGTAGTATGTGCCTGGTAATTAATACATGCAATGTATTATGGGCCTGGTGGCTATCAGCAGACTGATAGCATTGTGATTAACACCAGCTGTCTGCAATTACTGTACGTTCGAATCTCACCATCCTCAAGGTTGACTCAGCCTTCCATCCTTTCTAAGGTAGGTAAATTGAGGACCCAATTTGTGGGGGCAATAAGCTGACTTTGTATAAATATACAATATACAAAAATATGAAGGCTATTGCTTAACACATTGTAAGCCGCCCTGAGTCTCCGGAGAAGGGTGGCATATAAATCAATTGTTTTAAAAAAATGTCTTATTAAAGTATTAAATCACAGTACTAAAATATCATAAAGAATGATACATACCTGTCTGACCTATCTCTAGAGGAAATATCAGCTTCTTATAATAAAATAACTTTAGCTTTTACATTACCCAGATTTAATAATAATAATAATAATAATAATAATAATAATAATAATAATAATAATAATAATAATAATAATAATTTTATTTCTATACCGTCCTTCTCCCGAAGGACTCAGGGCGGTGTACAGCCAATCTAAAAACACAAGACACAACAATGATTAAGAATTAAAATAATTAAATAGATTTGGCCGGTTTAAAACCCCAAAAATTTAAAATACCCCAATTTAAAATTATTATGTTGATAGCCCGGCCTGGCGGAACAATTGGGTCTTCAGTGCGCAGTGAAACACCCGGAGGTCGGAGATCTTACGACTTTCCGGGGGCAGTTCATTCCATAGGGCTGGGGCTCCCACAGAGAAGGCCCTCCCCCTGGGTGTCGCCAGCTGACATAACTTGGCTGATGGCACCCTGAGGAGACCCTCTCTGTGGGAACGGACTGGTCGGTGGGAGGCTATTGGTGGCAGAAGACGGTCTCTAAGGTACCCGGGTCCTATGCCATGGAGCGCTTTAAAGGTGGTGACCAACACCTTGAATCGCACCTGGAAGACCACTGGGAGCCAGTGCAGCTCATGCAGGGGAGGTGTCACACGGGCACAACGAGTTGCGCCCATAACCACCCGCGCGGCCGCATTCTGGACCAGATGGAGCCTCCGAGTGCTCTTCAAGGGGAGCTCCATGTAGAGAGCATTACAATAGTCCAGCCGGGAGGTGACAAGGGCATGAGTGACCGTGCGCAAGGCGTCCCGGTCCAGAAAGGGCTGCAACTGGTGGATCAGGCGAACCTGATAAAAGGCCCCCCTGGCCATGGCAGTCATATGCTCTTCTAAAGACAGCCGTGCGTCCAGGAGGACACCCAGATTATGAGCCCTCTCTGTGGGGGGCAATAGTCAGCGATGGCACCAGCTGACTATATCGGGACGCCGGCAGCCACAGCCACTCGGTCTTGGATGGGTTGAGTCTGAGCCTGTTCCTCACCATCCAGACCCACACAGCCTCCAGGCAGCGAGACATCACATCAAGGGCATTGTTGGGGTGGTCTGGGGTGGAGATGTACAGCTGAGTATCATCAGCATACAGATGACACTTCACCCCAAAACCACGGATGATCTCACCCAGCGGCTTCACATAAATGTTGAACAGAAGGGGCGAGAGGACCGACCCCTGCGGTACTCCCCAAGACGCCTCGAGGCACTCCCCAAGACGCCTCGAGGTCGACCTCTGCCCCCTGCCAACACAAACTGCGAGCGGTCGGAGAGGAAGGAGGAGAACCACCGCAGAACAGTGCCCCTATTCCTAACCCCCTCAACCGCTGCAGCATCATACCATGGTTGATGGTATCAAAAGCCGCTGAGAGATCTAATAGGACTAGGACAGAGGAGCAACCCCTGTCCCGAGCCCTCCACAGATCATCCACCAATGCGACCAATGCCGTTTCTGTGCTGTGCCTCTGCCTGAAGCCCGACTGGTACGGGTCTAGATAGATAGCTTCATCCAGGTGCCTGGGCAGTTGTCGTGCCACCACACTCTCAACAACCTTCGCCACAAAACGAAGGTTGGAGACCGGACGGTAGTTAGCTAATTCAGCCGGGTCCAGGGGAGGCTTCTTGAGGAGGGGCCTCACCACCGCCTCTCTCAAGGCGGCAGGAAAGGCATCCTCACTCAGAGAATTTGGCAATATATTAACATATATGATGAGTGGCTTGCCAGAATTCAAGATTTTTTGTGTGACTCAATCATTAAAGTTATTAATATTTTCTCAGAATCAAATCTCTAATTCTTCTCTCAAAAGAATTTGTTCTGTTTCACTTCATCCACTATGATTGGATGTCTTTCAGCTCCAAGAATAGCTGCTATCTCATTAAGAAAAAGAGGAATTATCTTTGTGACTTTGGACCCATTTTTTATCAGAGAACAGTGCCATACTCTAAATAAATAGAACAGAACAGTGATCATATTTATAATTAGCATTCCAATTGGAAGTTCAATGTTTCAGTACTTTCAACAATCTTGCATTTCTTACAACATGTTTATTGTGGTAATAAAAATCTTTGGATAGGCTGTGGGGGAAAAAGTCAAGAATGGCAGTTTTTATTATTATTGTAGAAAGCAGCCTATGCAACTTCCTTAATGTTTTTCTCTTCACAAATGTGTCAGAGGACATCAAAGAAGAGATATGTGAATGTGATATCAATGCATTAAATAAATAGCAAAATACAAAGGAGAGATTGTAGAAGTTATTGAGCAAGTTGACTGTTGTTTACCTTTTGTCAGCAGGAAATCAAGAATGCAACCCCCCCCCCAACCAAATTTATTTATTTATTTTTATTTATTCAATTTATATGCTGCCCCTCTCTGAAGACCCAGGGCGGCTCACAATACACTCAAAAAATCACTATAAAAACACTTAAAATTTAAAAACATTAAAAACATTAAAACCCATTCACACCATTCATGGCTGGATCTCATCAGATCACAAAGTGAGATCAACAGCCTCAGGCCTGCCAGAAAAGCCAGGTCTTTACTGTTTTTTGGAAGGCCAATAGGGTAGGGATGATCCAGACCTCAGGAGGTAACTAGTTCCAGAGAGCTGGGGCAGCCACAGAAAAGGCCCTCCCCCATGGGCCCACCAGCCAGTGTTGTTTAGCTGATGGGACCCGGAGGAGACCAACTCTGTATGATCTTACCAGTCGCTGGGAGCTATGTGGTATAAGGCGGTCTCGAAGATAACCTGGCCCTGAGCAATGTAGGGCTTTAAAGGTAATAACCAACACCTTGAATTGTGACCAGAGACCAAAAGGGAGCCAGTGCAGCTCGTGGAGAATTGGTGTAATGTGGATGTACCTAGGTGCACCGACGACAGCTTGCGCAGCTGCATTCTGGACCAACTGTAGTTCCAAACACTTTTCAAGGGTAGCCCCATGTAGAGCACATTGCAAAAATCTAACCATGAGGCGACAAGGCCATGAGTGACTGTGAGAAGAGCCTCCTGATCCAAGTAGGATCACAATTGGTGCACCAGGCGAACCTGTGCAAAGACCCCCCCTAGCCACAGCTGTCAGATGTTGCTCTAATGTTAGCAGTGAGTCTAGGAGGACACACAAATTGTGAGCCTGTTCTGAGGGGGACAATTTCTCCCCCTCAAGAACCAAGGATGGACAATCGACATAATCTTTAGGAGGCAATACCCACAGCCGCTCGGTCTTATCTGGGTTAAGTCTGAGCCTGTTGACTCCCATCCAGACCCTCACAGCCTCCGGGCACCGGCACATCACATCCACTGCATCACTGAATTGACACGGGGTAGAGATATACAACTGGGTATCATTAGCATATTGCTGATACCTCACCCCGTATCGTCGGATGATCTCACCCAGTGGCTTCATGTAGATGTTAAATAGTAGGGGAGAGAGGACCGAGCCCTGAGACACCCCGCAAACGAGGGGCCTAGGGGTCGACCTCTGTCTCCTACCAACACCGACTGTGCCCGATCAGAGAGATAGGAGGAGAAGCACCGGTGGGAGTGCCTCCCACTCCCAACTCCCTTAGTCGTCCCAGAAGGATACCATGGTCAATAGTATTGAAAGCCGAAATGCTGATTGGTAGATGGTGTGCCTAAATTTATTTATTGTCTTCAAAGAAAGACATCTCACATATATTATTTTGTTTTAAAAATAGGAAAGCCAGGCATTTTAAGTGTGTGCATTTTGATCCAGCATGAACAGCTTGCAATGAGTTGAAAAGAACTTGATATAACTGGCATAAGTGGTGATACTTTTGTTGTTGTTATTGTTATGAGTATAAGCCTCTATTAACTCGTTCTCAACATTTATGAAAACTTTAAAAAGCATTGAGTGATGCATAAAAATAATCATTTTGGTATTTAATTTTGTTAGATTTATATCCCACTTACCCTTCAGAATGAAAGTTTCTTCCTACCATGATTGAGAGAAGATTAAAATCTGAATCTCCCTGGTGCCAGTCACACATTATTCACTATATTGGACTCTATGAATAATTCAGTCTTGAATTGTCCTTTTGTCAGGGTTCCAAGTAACACCCCCAATGAAAGAAGACTCTGAGGCTCGAAGTTCCTTGAAGTTCCATTTTATTAGAGATGTCATATTGGCACATCTGGGAAAACTCAAATCTTAAAGTTTCCAGATTTTCCCCACCTAAAGGAAAGTCCAGGTCCCTGCCCAGCACCCACATGGCCCAATCAATGCACCATCCCAACTGGAGAGGCCTCCCAGTCACACCCCTCCAGGTGCAGGGCAAGATGTCATGTCCTTGACTCCCAGAGAAAGGAATGTTATTATGGCTATATATTTCTCCAGCTCCATACAATCCCCCCTCCCAGTTTCCCAGGGCACTAAATGTGGCAGGCCTGAGGGCCCATGCAAAAGATGTTCTTATTTCTAATATACAAAAAAACCCCCACCTTTTAAAATAATTGTATTTTATATTTCTCAGAAAAATAATGGCTCTGCACTACTATCATAAATGTCTATTGTCACCTATACACAACCTTGCTATCGAGTATTATAATGTATAATTACATTATAATATAATTCCTGCAATTTTAATGGATTCACTTTATTTATTTAGAAAATTTATATTGCTGCCTATTTGCACATGGTGACTCAAAGTGGCTTTACAATATAAAAACAGCATATGTAAGAAATAAAACTAATAGAAGAAAATAATCAAATAATAAAGATGCTGAGCTTGTCGATCAAAAGGTTGGCAGTTCAGCGGTTCAAATCAATTTCAATTCAATTTATTTATTGATTAGCCCTTTGGGCCATATCAAGTGCAGAATTACAAAGACAAATCATTACAAAGGTTTGGTAAAACAAGTAAGATTGGAATAACTCGCAATTAAAATACAATTAGAATAAAATACGATCTAAAATAAAATCGGGATAAAATACAATAATTTAAAGTACCATTTAAATATAATTAAATTTATATTATAATGTCGCCCCTGCATCTACCCAATCAGTGTTAACTGCTATTAAAATTACATTGTTAGATCAAGTGATCATTCTTACAATATACCGCATTTTGCTGCACCAACTTTGTCCTCCTTCCCATCAACTTTACCACAAATTTAGCAATCCATTTTACCAACTGCAAGTTGGAACCTAACAAACAATATCGCAAAAAGTGCTCTTTAGGCTTAGGGGTGCTGGTATAAAAGATCCTGCCCAGATGATGTTCCCTCAGGTCTGAATATAGGGGGCAATCAAAAATTACGTGGGACGTTGTTTCGACTTCCCCCGTCCCACATAGACAGACCCTTTCCCTTACAGGAATACCCTTATATCTACCCCAGAGCATATTTGTTCCAAGTTGGTCCAACCTCAGTTTTGTAAAGAATCTTCTCAGGACGGGAAACAAAGGCACAGCTAAATATTTTTCTATTTTGAAAATTTGTTTATTGGCTGATAACCAGGGGCAAACTTTTACTGCTGTCACCTGTGCAATATCCGATTGGGCACTTATGTCCTTAAATCTCTGTGCAATCCAATTTTGGATCTGCCTATAGTCGTACTGCTGCCAATTTAAAGGGATACCAGAGCTAGATACCTGCTTCAGAACTCTTGATAACCAGTTATTTTTATTACTTGAGATAATCTGCTCCATTAGCGCTAATTTTGGTAACCTCCCTTCCTCCATCTCGATTATTCTCAACCAATAATAAACAGTCTTCAACAAGGCCCTAGTGCCAGTCGCATGGACTCCTGTTTCTGCCCTTACTACACATGCTGGGGTTCCAGGGGACACTGCCAAAATTCTCCTCAGGAACTTATTTTGAGGGGTTTCCAGCCCAGGCAGCTTAACTGACCCCCATATTTCTGCCCCATAGGTAAGTACTGGTTCGATTTTCGCCTGGAAGACCTTTAGCACTGGGATTAATGAAGATGGAGTTTTCTCTAAAATAAGTTTGTTTAATTGAGCCATCCGAGCCATGGCCTTCCGAGCTCCGGCTTTTACCTGCTTATTCCATTTGCCATTTGTCTGAAATACTAGCCCTAAATAGGTAAATGACTGAACTTGTTCTATTCTTCTGTCATTTAAAACCCATCTCCTTATATTTTGTTGACTGCTAAATATCATTACCTTTGATTTCTCTATATTAATTGTCAGGCGATTTTTTATACAATATGCTGCCAACCTCCCAAGTGACCTTCGTAGCCCCACCTGTGAGGCCGACAACAAAATTATATCATCGGCATATAACAAGCAATTGACCTGTCTTGTTCCTGTACTAGGCCCATGGAGTGATGTATCTTCCAGACATTTTGGGAGGTCATTTAAATATAAGTTAAAAAGTGTGGGGGCTAAAATACAACCTTGTCTGACACCCTTTTTTAATGGGATTGCATTTGTTATCGATCCTGACCTATTCACTCGAACTCTTACTTGGGTTTCCGTGTATAACAGTCGAATTAAATATAACAATTTCTTTTCTATTCCCATAGCCTCTAATATATCCCATAAAATTTTTCTATCAATTGTATCAAAGGTTGCCTTCAAATCTATGAATGCCACATACAGAGGTTTTTTCCAAGACTTAAACTTTGTTATTAGAAGGTCCAGCAAAAAACAATTATCCATAGTAGATCTTCCGCTCCTGAAACCTGACTGCTCTTCAGCTAAGATGTTATTTCTCATTCAATTTCTCATTCAAATCTCATTCTCGGTTCAAATCCCTAGTGCTGTGTAACGGGGTGAGCTCCCGTTACTTGTCCCAGCTTCTGCCAACCTAGCAGTTTGAAAGCACGTAAAAAATGCAAGTAGAAAAAATAGGGACCATCTTTGGTGGGAAGGTAACAGTGTTCCATACGCCTTTGGTATTTAGTCATGCCAGCCACATGACCACGGAGACGTCTTTGGACAGTGCTGGCTCTTCGGCTTTGAAACAGAAATGAGCACCGCCCCCTAGAGTTGGGAAAAACTAGCACATATGTGTGAGGGGAACCTTTACCTTTACCTATAATAGCCCCCCACCCCAGCGACCACACATCACACAAGCCACTTAATGGGCTCCATCTCGCTCTGGATTCCCCAGGCTCACTGGCAGAACCAGGTCTTCAGCACCTTCCTGAGGAGTTAATAGAAAGAGGCAAAAGAAAAAGACAAGAGTAACTGAATAAATGTAAAAACAAAAGAGTGAAATAGTAGGGTTGAACTGTCATGGAAAATGTGTTATTTTATTCTATTTTATTATTTTTTATTTTATTTGATATTTTTTGGGGGTATACCAAATGTTGAATAACAAAATAGCTGATTTTGGATAGAAATAAATCAGATTGGGTTAGATAATTAGTTTTGTGTTAAAATAGAACTTCTTATGTCATAGAACAATAAAAATTGTCTAGAAATAAAATCTGAGAAACACACTTATTTTATGAGAAAATACTATGTAACTCAAAGCTATTATTCATCTGTATCCTTACATTTCCACATCAGGCATTAGTTGGTCATGAGTCATTGAGATTACTCTTGCTGACTGGATGAATGGTCACGTCTCCAGTGACATAAAGTGACAGTTTGTTTACAACATAGAAAAGATACTCCAATAAAAGCTGAATTATTATTGATTCTCCCAGGAAACTTTACTAGTGTTTTATTTTGTTCAGGCTAATCTGACATTTTGTTCAGGCTAATCTGACACTAATTAGACTTTTCTAGCTTTCATGAGACATATTTCCGAAAGTCATTTTTACATATCTGCCCAACTTCATGGTGGCAAAACTTAGAAGTATCTTATTAACAGATTTAATCAGTTGCATTGGAAGGGAATTTAAGAAATTACCATATGTAACCTAGTTTAGCTATAAGGTCAAAGAGCCATGAATGTACAGTTCATTCTTTTTGATATTGTGCTTTTATTGTGCTATTTTGCAAACTTTATACCTCCCTATTTAGTCAGATTTATGAGCCAGACTTATTTTATCTCCACAATTTATTATCTGACCAGAATGACAATCTCGCTTAAATAGTGCTGTATTTTAACAGATTGATTCTTTCATCTTAGTTCTATTGCTTTATTGTGCCTTATTGCTGATTTTTGTTTTATTATCTGTTGAGGGGATGGATCTAGCCGAATAACTCACAAGACAAAGTAGTTTCTTCTAGGAATTCTTTTATTGTAGGCCTGGATTGATCCTAGGCCCATCCATATAATAGCAACTGACCTTTTGTCCTTCTCTTACAGGTACACATCTGGAACTGCTGGATGGCCTTGTGGGGAGACCTCTTATACCCAGGGGGAGGAGTTAGAGGTAGGGTGGGATTGTGGGAGTGATGGGATGTGTGGTTACGTTAACCCTTGCAGGACTGTGAGGGGTTGGAATATAAATAAGTTAGACATTTAACTTGACAAAAGCCCCTCTAAATATCTAACTGATGGCAGTTACATGGTGTTAACATACATATATGTTAACATACACAGAATTACATGATTTACATATAAACACATATTTTTGACATGAGGTATGCATGTTGTTTGTGAGGTAAAGGTTTGGTGAGTATATCTGCTGTTTGCTCTTCTGTGTCACAGTGTATGGCCTTAATGAACCCGATCTCTGAGAACTGCCTGACATGTTTATACTTAATATCGATGTGCCTTGATCGTTGGCCAACGGCATCAGCTTTTGATATTTCAATGGCTGCTTTATTGTCCTCGTGAATGATTATTGGATATGATGGTTTGGTCCAAATATCGCTAGGTAAATCATCAAACCAGATTAGGTTATTTGCAGCCTTAGACAAGCAAACGAATTCTGCCTTGGTGGTGGAGGTGGCTACTAGTTTTTGTTTCCCTGTGTATTAATGTATTGAACTGTTGTTGAGAAAAAGTACGTATCTGGAGGTGCTTTTCCTACTTTTGATATCTCCCTTCCAATCAGCGTCCACATAACAAGATAGTTTTGGTTTTGTGGACAAGTCTGGTTCAAGGCATATATTTTAAGTATCTGAGCAATCTTTTTTATGGCATCCCAATGGAAAGTTGTGGGTTTACTCACATGTCTGGATAGTAAGTTGACAGCTAGAGCAATGTCTTGTCTTGTCCAATTAGCTATGTACAGTAGTGACCCTATGGTAGACCTGTATAGTTTGTTGTCAGTGAAGGGTTCAGCTTCATTGTACATATTTTTTAGAAAGTCTGATTGCATGGGGGTTTCACTGGGTTTTGCCTCTGACATATTACATTTTGATAAAAGTTCTGAGATTTTCTTCTTTTGTTTAAGCCGGAAACCTCTATCAGTTTTAGTCACTTGAACCCCTAGGTATTTGTCTATTTTTCCTAGTGATTTTAATGAGAAATGAATCCTTAACTCGGTGACAAACTTGTCACATTTGGTTTTTTGCTTCCCTATGTATAAGATGTCATCCACATAGACAAGGATGCCTTCAAATGATTCTTTTTCTCTCTTTATGAAGAAACATTTATCAGCTGAAGTGTAGGTGAAGCCCATAGAGTTGAGGCCCTTGGCCAGACAATCGTACCATCTTTTGCCTGATTGTTTGAGTCCATATAAACTTTTATTCAGAAGCCATGTGTTGTCTTTTCCTTTATCATATCCTGGTGGGGCCCTGACGTAAATTTCTTTGTCCAATTCTGCATGAAGGTATGCAGTTTGTACATCAAATTGAAACACCTCTAATCCTAGGATGATGGCTATCACTAGGGTGCTCTTGACGCTCTCAGCCCTGACTGTGGGTAAGTAGGTGTTTGTGTAATCCTCTGGATACCTTTGGGCAAAGCCTTGTGCTACTAGTCTTGCTTTGTACAGCATTTCGTTGTTTTCTAGTGTTTTGATTTTGTATACCCACTTGGTCCCAATGGGTTTTTTGTTTTCTGGTGCCCGGGCTGGTGAGTACATTTGCAGGTCTCTGAGGCTCTTCATTTCTCTTTCCATAGCTTGTTCCCACTTTTCTTTCTCTTCTTGTGGAAGGTTGAGTATCTCTTCATAGGAGCTGGGCGTGGCATTATTTGTTTGGATTTGTTCCTCGTTGTTGTCTCCAGGGTGTTCCCCATTTGTTTTGGGGTTCTGGTTACTTTGTGCCATTGGATTTGAATCCCGGCTCCCTATTGGTTGCTGGCCATTCCAAGATGACCGCCGGGAAAAGGGCGCGAAAATGGATTCGGCTGGCTCTAGGTCGTCTGACTGAGCTGGCCTGTCTCTTACCAGAGTGGTGGTTCCTTGGGTCGGTTCTGGGACCTCAATCGCTGCTCCATGGTTTCCGAGAAGACTCTGGAGGTTCGCGATGAAGTTTTCTTCGCTGGTAGGCATCTCCATTAGTTTTAGTATTGATAGTCTGAGTTCGTCTCCTTTTTGCGATGCTTCTCATTCGTGGTCACTTGCTTTCTCATGTTGTCTCTCGTTCCTGGGTAGTGAGTTCAGATCGTCATCCTGCTCACTCTCAGTTGGTGTGGCTCTTGCTGTGGCACCTCCGGGTGTTAGTTGTGCAGCCATTTGTCTAGCGAAAGCTCTTATGTTTATTCTGTTCTTCTTTTCAGAATAAACAGCTGGTTCAGTCATTATTCAGAATTATGGGCAACCATCCTCTGCTACCTGCTGTTGAAGGGATGGATCTACCCCAATAACTCACAAGACAAAGTAGTTTCTTCTAGGAATTCTTTTATTGTAGGCCTGGATTGATCCTAGGCCCATTCATGTAATAGCAACTGACCTTTTGTCCTTCTCTTACAGGTACACATCTGGAACTGCTGGATGGCCTTGTGGGGAGACCTCCTATACCCAGGGGGAGGAGTTAGTATCAACGATGCGCTGCGGTTCCGTGTAGGTAGGGCAAAAGGAGCACACGTAGCCTGGGCTTGCTGTAACTCCTTTATTACGAAGCCTTCACATGCTGCATGGCAAAGCTGATGGTATATGGATACACACAAAGTCGGCGTTGGGAGCGGCTGCTTCCCAACGCCTTTTAAATAACGCGCCGGCTAAATAGGCATAAGCACCGCCCTTCCGGGCTTCGTGCGCATGTGCTGCCATCTCATTACAGCATGAAGGCAACCACTGCTCCCTCTCCCCGGCCGCCACCGTGACCGGCCGCCTATAGCCATAGAATTAACACCCCCCACCACCGTGCAGCAGCGTAGAGTGACCCCGACGCCAACCCCCCCCTGACGCCAGCCCTTTCTGGCCGCTGTCATCTGGAACGGTTGGGTTCTTGAGCGCAGCAGCCAGGTGAGGTGTCGAGTGGATCGCGACAGGCGGCTCCCCCTACCAGGTGCCCTCCTGGAAGACATAAAGACATATGTTAAGCATGCTTCAGGGCCGTAATTCCGCGCTCTGGGGCCCTGGTTTATGGGGATATCGTCTATGGAAGCGATTGATTAGGCGGCTAGCCTCCACATCGGTAGCGGCTACCCAAGACGCTTCCTCGAAAGGGTATCCTTTCCATTTAAGTAGATATTTGAGTTTTCCCCTACTAAGTTTTGCATCTAGGACTTGTTCCACTTCATACTGGTTGTTCTTTATCGGGCCGGGCCTACTTAGAGGTTCCCGGCCTACCTCTGCAGGTTTTAATAGGCTGCTGTGGAACACAGGGTGGACTTTGCCGAGTAACGGCGGCAGCTTAAGTTCTACTGTGACCGGATTGATGACCTTTAGAACAGGGAAAGGACCTATATACTTAGGACTTAATTTACGGCTCGGTGTTCGTAGTTTCAGGTATTTGGTAGAAAGGTAT
The DNA here is from genome assembly GCA_022577455.1 of Arizona elegans. Lineage (NCBI taxonomy): Eukaryota > Metazoa > Chordata > Lepidosauria > Squamata > Colubridae > Arizona > Arizona elegans. Next base: position 87,876,086 of record JAKOOJ010000004.1, read on the forward strand.
ACCCTATCCCCAACTACAAAGGGTTTATGGTCTGCTCTTCGTTTGTCGGCTTGGTGCTTCTGCATAAGGGTTGCTTTCTCTAAGGCCTTTTTTATATGAGGCCAACCCCTTCCAACATGACTGGCCCAGGTATCAGGGGTAGGCTGATCTGGGGATGGACTATCGAGTTCAGGGATAGCGGGGAAGTCCTTCCCGGAGACGGCATGGAATGGGGTAACCCCTGTACTCCCATGGACTGTATTGTTGTAAGCAACTTCGGCGAAAGGGAGTAGTTCCGACCAGTCCGTTTGTTGATACGAGACATAACATCGTAAGTATCATTCTATCATAGCATTTGCCCGTTCCGCTGCTCCATTGGTACTCGGGTGGAACCCGGAACTCAATCCTTGGGAAGAGCCGATCATGGTTATAAAGGCGCGCCAGAACTTTGAGGTGAACTGAACACCTCTGTCTGAGATGATACGGCGAGGTGCCCCATGCAGCCTATAAACGTGTATAAGAAACATTTTGGACAGTTTACGGGCAGAGGGTAGCCCACGACATGGTATGAAGTGGACCTGTTTTGAGAAGAGGTCTATTACAGTCCATATAATGTTATATCCATTACTGAGTGGGAGGTCCACTATGAAGTCCATAGCGACCTCCTCCCATGGTCGATTGGGGTCTGCTACAGACTGTAGAAGGCCAAGAGGCTTTCCAGGCCGGGATTTCATCATTGCACACACCTTACAACTCTTTACATAGTCTTCGATCTCCTTTCTCATACGGGGCCACCAGAATTGACGTCGTACCAGGTGTAATGTTTTGATGAATCCAAAATGGCCAGCGGTTTTCACGTCATGACACTTGTGTAGTATCTTCACCCGCAGAGCTAGGGGAACGTATAATTTGCCACTCATATAAGCAAAGCCGTTCTGATATATTAATGCTTGCTTATGCTCTGCTAGCCAGGTATCTGTTGCTAAAGCATTCTTTAGCTCCTTTTCCCACTGGATTGGCATGGTATGGGACGTCTGGCCTACTTGCTGGACCCCTGGTATCAATGCCTGTACTACCTGTTCCCTCCTGCTCTTGTATTGGGGTAGACGCGATAAACCATCCGCCAAGAAGTTTTTACCCCCCGGGACGTACTTGAGGTCAAAATCAAAGCGTTGGAAGTATTGCGCCCACCTCACCTGCTTTGGTGATAGTTGTCTTGGGATTTGTAGTGCTTCAAGGTTTTTGTGGTCTGTCCACACCTCAAACCTTTTCCCACTGCCTTCTAATAGATGCCGCCAGGTGAGTAAGGCCCACCTCACCGCAAACGCTTCTTTCTCCCAAATGGCCCAACGCCTCTCTGTTGGGGTTAACTTACGAGACGTGTACGCACAAGGGACTAAGTCTGTTGCCGTCGTTCTTTGCATAAGGACCGCCCCCACAGCCACATCGCTTGCATCGGCCTGTACCACGAAGGGCAAGGAGGGATCTGGATGCTTCAGGATTGGAGTCTGGGAGAACAGGGTTTTTAAACTAGTGAACGCCTGCTGACACTCTGCAGACCAGGCTAGTACCTGACCTGGCCTCACCTTTTGGCCTGTGTCCTTTGTGCGAAGCAGATTCGTTAACGGAAGAGCTATTTGGGCGAACGCTGGTATAAACTGACGATAAAAGTTCGCAAACCCGAGAAAGCTTTGTAATTGTTTCCGTGTTCTTGGGGCTTGCCAGTCCAGCACTGCTTGCACCTTCTTGGGGTCCATTTCAACTCCATCACCGGAAATCCGATATCCTAAGTAATCCAGTCTTGTACGGTGGAATTCGCATTTCGACAGTTTGACGAACAGTTTCGCTTGTAACAGTTTTTTAAGCACCTGTCGTACCAATCCTATGTGTTCCTTCATTGTTTTGGTGTAAATCAAAATGTCGTCTAAATAGACGAGAACACCTCGATAAAGGAATTCATGCAGTACCTCGTTTATTACCTGCATGAAAACGGCCGGTGCCCCCTGCAATCCAAAGGGCATTACTCGAAACTTATAACTGCCCAGGGGACAATTGAATGTGGTCTTCCATTCGTCACCAGGTCTAATTCGGACCCTATAGTACGCCTCACACAGGTCCAGTTTCGTAAACACCTTGCCAGTCAATAGTGTGGCCAAGAGGTCCTTCATGAGAGGTAAGGGATACAGATGTTCAACGCACACAGCATTCAGGCCCCGGAAGTCCACACACAGACGTAGCCTGCCGTCTTTCTTCTCCCGGAACAAGACGGGCGCTGCCATGTGGGACCTGCTGGATTGAATGAAGCCTCTGGCCAGATTTTTATCGATGTATCGCCTTAATTCCTCTAACTCTGGTTTTGTCATAGCGTACATGCGGGGTTTTGGCAAACGGACCCCTGGTTTCAGTTCTATGGCACAGTCTGTCGGCCGATGGGGAGGTAGTATCTCGCATTCCTGCTCGTCGAAGACCGCCGACAGATCACTATATTCCACAGGGTATCCATCTGTCGGCTGTTGGTGTACTGCATCCCCAGCATCCTCTTCTCTCCTGCTTAACTCCTCTGGGACTGGATCAGGTCCAAGCCCCAGTCGTAGTTTCCGGTACCCGCCCTCCCACCATATGGTTGGCCTCCACTTATCTAGCCAGGCTAGGCCAAGAATAAGGGGCTCTACCATAGTTTCCACAACCACAAAGCGAATTTTTTCCCAATGGTCTCCTACCTCCAGACGGACCGGCTCGGTTACCTGGGTTGCTGGCCTACCCCCCAACAACGACCCATCCATCTGTTCGAACCGTATGGGGACCCTTAAGGAGACCAGTTGTAGACCCAGTTCCGAAGCTACAGACCTTTGTAGGAGACAGCGGGTACACCCGGAATCAATAAGGGCGTTTTGTTCTAGTCTTTTTGCTGTCTGTAGGTGTTTGAGGACCACAGGTATTACAAAAGGTCGTATCGGGTCACTCACCATGGGGTCTCCAGCTGCGTCGTCATCACTGCTGTCCGAGGCTATAGGGGTGCTGCCTTGGAGCGGGAGAGACCGTAATTCCGAGGCCGGTCCACGGGGAGAGACTGATGTCGTTGTAGGTGTAACCCCTTTGGACTAGTCCGATGATGAACGAGCCCGCTCCCGACCTCTTCCTGCAGACGACGGTGTTTTGGAGGCAGTCGACACAGGAGGTATAGGACAATCAGCTGCACGATGACCGAGTTGATTGCACCTGAAACATCGGATGGCACCCCTCCCAACAGGGGGAGTGGAGCGAGGAGGAGAAGACCCCACCCCCCGGGTTCCCCCCCCGGCCTATCGCTACTGCGCCGTGTGGTAGTGGAGAAGCTAGCCACCCCCCGGGGTCTGAATTCTCGTAGGCCCACATCGAGGTCCACTGCAGCCTTAAACCACTCCGTTAGTTTTGGTGGTAGCCCTCTATACACACACGCCTGTCTCAACTCCCGATCCAGGCCTAGGCGGAATTGATGGATGAGTAATCGCTCAGGCCACGCCCGTAAGCGGCCTGCCACAGCTTGGAACTCCTTGACATATTGTCTGGCAGGCCGACCCCCTTGTTTCAATGCCACCAACTCGCCTTCTAACACTTGGGTGCGTGACTGGTCTTCAAAGCGGCAACGCAGCGCCTCTAAAAAGAGGCCCACATCAGCCAATTCCTTGGCGTGGTCGCTATGTAAATCAGCGACCCAATCCGCCGCTTCACCCGACAGAACAGCGGTGATGGCTACCACCATAGACCATTGTGACGGGAAAAGATGACCATACAAATCCATGTAACTGAGGATCTGACTCAAAAATAACGATACTCTATCTGGACTGCCGTCAAAGGAGGCTTGTAGGGGAGGAGGGCTCCACAGCTGCTGCTGGGTGTGCCACGGGCCAGGACCCCAGCCGGGCTCCGGGGCTGTTGGTCTAACGTTTTGAGCGTCCCTGGCATCACTCCTACGATGGCTGCCCCTCTGCTGACTACTGTGGCCCTGCGGCCCCTGCTGGTCATAGCGTGGACCCCTTGCCCTATCACCAGCCCCATCGGGACCCCGTACACGACCTGTATGGGACACAGTCTGGGGTGAACTAGGCGCTCCTCGGTCGCGATACTCGAGCCTTGGCATCTCCTCCCCGATGCGCAACTTCGGGCTTGCCAGACGGAAACGCGGCTCCGAAGTGCTATGAGATGGCCTTTGTCCCTGCCAGGGCCGTGCCTCCGGTATCCATGGCTGCCACGAGGGGGCGTCCCGAAAGCTCGCCTCGCCAAACTTCTCCCTTAAGACATCCAGCGTGGACGGCGCCAGTCCAGTCGAATAGCTCATGTCGTACTCATCCTCCTCCGTCCACCTCCATTCCCTCCACCCTTGGAACGATGCGCTGCCCAAGTCAGGGGGGGGATGATGACCCCAGGCCCAGCAAGTCTCTCTCACCTCGCGAAAAGCATTCGTCCTTAGGGAAGTCGGCAGCGCCCGCCCGGGGCGTGACCTCCTTCGGGCGTACGATTGTCACGTCCAGCTCCTCAGATGCCGGGGCCTCTAACAAGCCCTCTGTGTCCGTATCCAACTCCTTCTCGAACGCCGGGGACTTAGCGGCTGCGCCCTCCGCCATGCCGCCGACCACCGCCGAAAGCAAGGAGGAACGCCGACTTTTCTATCAACGATGCGCTGCGGTTCCGTGTAGGTAGGGCGAAAGGAGCACACGTAGCCTGGGCTTGCTGTAACTCCTTTATTACGAAGCCTTCACACGCTGCACGGCAAAGCTGATGGTATACGGATACACACAAAGTCGGCGTTGGGAGCGGCTGCTTCCCAACGCCTTTTAAATAACGCGCCGGCTAAATAGGCATAAGCACTGCCCTTCCGGGCTTCGTGCGCATGTGCTGCCGTCTCATTACAGCATGAAGGCAACCACTGCTCCCTCTCCCCGGCCACCACCATGACCGGCTGCCTATAGCCATAGAATTAACACCCACCACCACCGTGCAGCAGCGTAGAGCGACCCCGACGCCAACCCCCCCCGACGCCAGCCCTTTCTGGCCGCTGTCATCTGGAACGGTTGGGTTCTTGAGCGCAGCAGCCAGGTGAGGTGTCGAGTGGATCGCGACAGTTAGAGGTAAGGTGGGATTGTGGGAGTGATGGGATGTGTGGTTACGTTAACCCTTGCAGGACTGTGAGGGGTTGGAATATAAATAAGTTAGACATTTAACTTGACAAAACCATTCTTACTTATTTATCATCTTGATCCAATTGCAACAAAAACTTAAACATATCATTTGACATTGCATTCAGACTAACTATCCAGTTGTTTAGAAATGGCTCAGTAGCCACCTGTTCTATTTCAGATTTCAAGTTCACGCAGTTACTAAGTGATACTGGCCATGACACAATCTTGTGTCTGTGCATTTCAACATAACAATAGCTCTCAATTACTAAAAATACATTTCATTAAATTTAAGTTATTTATGTATGAGGCTTAGCATATGACAGATATTGCAGTGCTTTGTCCTTTTTAATGGAGAAAGGCATCTAAACATAACTCAGCATTATTTATAGCTGCATTAACCATTCATTCTGTGTATTTGCTGTGACCTTTTCCAATCTATCAGCACCTTTAATTGCAACAGACAGGGCAAATTTCTTGGTTGCCACTTTGTGAGATGAGCAAGAAGCACGTGCCTAAAATAGTTTCTGACCTATAAGCTCAGTATTAATATCAGTGATTGGAATTGAAAGAGTAGATATGGATGAAAATCATACAAATAATAGAATTTGAGCAGTTTTGATACTTCTGCTAAAAGCATGATTGTGCAAAACTTTATTTTATGTTTTTTAAAAATAAAATCACATTGTAGTTTGTTTTATATTACTTATACTGTCATAAGATTATTGTTGATATGTCAAAGGTTCATGCCAGAAATAAATCAGAAAATTTGGATTCAGGAGCCAGACTTTCACCATTGCAGCATGAAAGTATTCGGTATTTGGCTTATTATACCACCAACTACTTTGAAAGAATACATAATTGAAGCAAATATTAGACTAAAGGCTGATGAAACATTCAGGAAGACAAGAAACATTTTTCTTTCAGTTCAGTTCAGTTTTTTATAATGTTGCTAAATTATGCAGAATGTTTCATTTATGAGTACAAACTGATTTGCAAAGAGTTTTGTCTGTAGCCTGGATACAATCATTGTTATCGTTCTACACATAGTGTTGTTATGAAGTATCATCATATCACAGGAAAATGTGATGGTAGATTAAACACTAGAAAAAGAATACTGAAATAACATGACTCTTTTATGTTACAGTTGTGTTCCACAGCTGTTAAAGCAGCACATTATGCTCAGAAAATTTGGTAGAATATCACATTTGGTAAACGTCACAGTGATATCAAGCTGAAGGAAATGGCAAGCTGAGAGATCTGAATTATTCTGTCTCTTCCAGAGGAATTCTATTAGTCTTATCAAATTTTTATGACTTCTTCAAAGCTTTGCATACCACAGTTATACAATGTGGTTACTTATGTGATGAGGCTGGTGGCTTAATTTATAATTTACATGCTTTTGAGTGTGTGATTGGACCCATAAGCATCTTAACTTTTCCTTTAAACTGAAGGTTTTACATTCTATAATACTATACTTCGACATAGTCCATTCATATAGTTCATGAACTACAAAAACACAAATTAAGTTCTGAGCCTGGTAGAAATGCTTTCAGTTGTCACATTAATTCACAGTCATAAGCTTTCTATATATATTAATGTATGCTAGGTAAGAGGAACTTGTGGCTCTTCAGATGTTGTTTAACCACTATTGTGAATGCTGCTAGATAACATGATTCAGGTGAAAGACCAAACTTCACCACCAGGATTACACACAATGCCCTTTATTTCCACTCTTGCCATGTCATTGGTCATTTACATGCAAAGGTTGATTGATCAGTTAATAGAATCTGACTGAGATCACATATAATGTTCCACCCATGTTGGCCATGGGGGATCAGGTTAAAAATATTCACTTTCAGAATTTGAAGGACAAATGAAACCTATTTTGTAAGTAGCTATTTAAACAATGCATGTGAGCAATTGCTACTTACAATTTAGAAAGCATCCTTACCTTACTTGAATTAGCATACTATGCATATATAAGAGAATCCCAGGTCTTGTTGATACCAAACTCTGAACCAGCAAATGACTTCACTCAATGGTTTAAACAGACAGGGGAGAGAATCAAGCCTTGATACAACCCACACACAAATATTTCACATTTAGTTTCCCCATCACCATCAGCTGGAACAGACCATTGTGGAATGATGTGAACCACTGGAGCACAATACTGCTCACTCTTAACCACCACAACCAGTCCAGAATGATACTTTGATTAATAATGTCAATAGCCACTAAAAGACCAAGGAGCACTAGCATGGATATAATACCCTCAGCCCAGAGCTGCCAAAGGTCATCAGCAACCATGGTTTTCTCCATACTAATCCAAAACCAGATTAAAACTGGTCCACATATATGTCAGACAACATGGATAGTCCTCATTACAATCCTGCAGATGATCCTCTAGCACAGTTCCCCTAATATGGAACAGGTCACCCTAAATAGGGTTGCTGGATCACTTTTGGGGCATGCAATAAGGGCAGAGAAATAGCTGTTTTGCTGTCCTTATTGCCATGATGTAGGCCCAAATATTGGCTCTTATTTGTGTTTGATCAGGTACATTTGGTCAGATACCAGTCCAGAATGATACTTTGATTAACAATGTCAATAGCCACTAAAAGACCAAGGAGCACTTCAGCAGTGCTTCAGGCAATACTAACATTTCATCTCCTGTAGCTCTTTGGAAAAATCAATAAGCACCTTGGGACTGGTACATAGAGAGAAGCCACAAAAGAGCAATTCACTCCAAGGCCTCAGTTGAGCCTTGTGAGAGGACTGCATACAAAATGGCCAGCACCTGTACTGCTGTTGCCCTGTCCATTTAAGGACTCTTCCTAGCCATCTTAGCAGCTGTTAACTATAAAAGCTGAGCAGAAAGGTGGGGGAGACAAGGTCTCTGTATTTGTGACGCTGCATAAAGCAGATAGAAAAAGATACTGCTCTGTAGCAGTAGACCTCACAATGAGTTGTAATGAGTAGCAGGAAGTGTAGAAGTGAGAAAGAGTGGAGTAATGAACAGTGAATACTAGCCTTTGAGTGCTTGTGTGTGTTTTACAAAAGAACATGAGTATATGTAAAAGAACCTGTGACATGCCTCTTCCAGGCTATAGCCAAGGTTTCAGTCAGATCCTTAGGAAAGAAATCCAAACTGCCTTGGAACCCGATAGGGTCCATTAATTGCTTGGGATGGACAAACCTAACAAAAACCTTTCTCACTGCTGAGAATGTATTTTAAGGTAAGCAAAAAGTGGTCCTAGTGTATCCCATGGCAACAAATTGATGACAATGTCTTCCAATGCCAGATTACAATTCAACTGCCCCAAATTTAAAAAAAATATACCTAACATACAACCTCATCCTCATGTAGTTAATCACATTAGTTTTCACTTTGTAAAGCAGCATTTTTTTTAGTTCTACACAGAAGTTACATTAATTTCAGAATTCATTCAAGACCTGAAGCACTTATTTTGGGTTATTTAGAAGAGTACACAATCCTATTTCTCAATGGTTCCTAATAAAAGAACTTAAAAATGGAAGAATTTAAAGGCAATCTTTTTTTAAAAAAAAGGTTTCTCTCCTACACTATAAAGCTATTACTATTATTTAATATATATAGATTTAGTTTAGTTGAGAATCTAGATAGAACATATATGTGACCAATGTCTTCTCCCAAAAGTTAACTGCAAAATAGTATAATTCCACATCCCTACAAAGTCACACTACATCATTAGATTGGTCCAAGATTTGTGTTGTTAAAATGAGATAGATATTTCTTTCCATTAAACAACTTTGTGGTGATGGTTACTATAATAAAGGACAACCAAAGAATTTTCATTATTTAATTGCTCAATGTTTCAATATATTATTCTAATGCCAATTACAATATTATTAAAACGTACTTAATAATATCATCATTCAATCTCGTTCCCCATTTTATTGTTACTTTTATTCCATTTTATAAAGGTATGTATATACAAATGTTTTCCCCTTCTCTTATTTCTACCTAACTTCTAACCATGCCACCATTCTAGAAAAGAAGAGAAAGAAAGAGAAAAAGAAAAGCAAATCAAAACATTAAAAAAGAGAGAAATCATTTCCTTTTTATCCATCATCTCTTGCCCGCTTTATACTTTAGTTGCTATGCTTTTTTTTCACTTGCCTCCCATATGCCTCTCTTGGATCTTTATCTCTGTCTACATCTATTTATTGGCTATTCAATCTAAGTATTTCTCACATGTCTACCTTCTTCCATTGCCTAGCTTCCAAAGTATCTGACCAAACCCCTCTCTCCCATTCAAAAGTATCTTCCTGTATCTCCAATTCTGTTTTCAACTCTCTTAAAATATTTCCCCCCTGGTTTGATTCATCAATCACTATTATTTTTATTATTATCTCCTCCTTGTCTTCTTCTTTTGTTTGCTGGTTCTTTGGTTCTATCTTTTCCTCCATTCCTTCTGTTAGCTCCTCCCTTTACTAGTGTCTAGATCTTTACTCATCATCCCTCATATAGTATTTTCCATTTTTTCCATAATCTCCTTAAATCCTTTCTCCATGATGTCCTTTGTGCTTCAGAAAATCAACACCATCTCCTTCAAAGTTCCATTCATTTCTTCCTTATGAAGCATCTTATTTTGTTTTTCTTAAAACCCACTTTTGTCCAGTAGTTCAAGAAGCATTTAGTCAGATCTAAAATTACCTTTCAAGAAGTACACTAATCACAGTTCTTTGTGTTTCATAGGTAATCAATCAGTTTTGTTTAAGTAGTCCCAGAAGTTATCTAAAGCCTCTTTACGTCCCCTTTACAGATTCAATCTTCTCGCATAACATTCAGGGGTCATTTTAATTACATAATTTCCTTATTCTCATATTTGAGTCTCCATTAGTCATGGGGTAGTTAGATATAACCCAGTAAATATTTTCACAATCCTTCATATATGTATACCCAGACTTGTATATTTTCCTTTTGTCAGCAGGTGGTGGTCTCAACTTAAATTTCAGTGTTGCCACTAGTCAATCTAATTTTAGTTATTTTGATCCTAATTTTAATTGTAATTCAATTATAGAAGCAGGATACATTTTTAAAGTAAATAATTCAAGCATTTTAAAATGCCTTCTCATTACCATGTCTTCCCAGTTTAGGAGTCCAGTTTTCTGTATTTTTAGAGATTTATTGTTTTTCTCTCTTAAAATCTTTTCCTTCTGGTCTGGTATTTTTCTCAGAATGCTTAATCACCACTTTAGCAAATAATTCTGAGCAAGTAGTTCTGAATTATTCCTTGGGGTTAGGTTTTATGTGAAAAGGAATCCTCTCCCACAGTTCCAGTCACTGTTCACCTACTTTGATCCAGCACCAGTTTTAGTTCTTCCTCAGCTGTTGTAGCTTCATGGCAGCCATCTTTAGGCTGCCTCTTCTTCTCATCATGGCTGGGATGGAAAAAGAACCCCGGGTCAGACAGGAGAGTTGCGACTTTCTGAGACCTCCCAGGGCAACCCTCTTTGCTTCACCACCCCTACAAGGGTGGCTTTGGCTTCTTTTGGAGCCCACCAACAGGGAGAACTCAGCATGGGAGTGCAGAGACTCGCTCCTCATGTCCAACCTCTCCACGACGTCAACCAGAAGTCAAGACTTCATTGTTTGGAGGGGTGGAGCCTGCCAGCAATTCCAGTCACAGAGAACGGTCACCTCCATTCCTGTGCTGGTTTTATCCATGTATGCAGGCTCCAAAAGGAGCCAAAACCACCCTGTAGGGGCGGTGAAGCTAAGGAGGGGTGCCCTGTGAGGTCCCAGGAGAGATCACAATCTTCTTTCGAGCCGCAGAGCTTTTTCCCTTCTATGCCACGATGGAAAGAAGAGGCAGTCTAAGATGTCTGCCACAAAGCTGGGAGACAGGACAACCATCTAAACACAGTGCTGGAGAAAAGTTAGTGGACAGAGTTTGGAACTGGGTGAGAAGAACTTTATTTATTTGAATTCTCAAATCCCCAAAAGAATTTGGAAAAGGGTTCACAATTATTTAATAGACCAGCGACTGGGCACTTTGAAAAAATATTAAAATTGAAGGAGGCAGAATCGTGGGGGGGGGGGGGGGGGGAGAGACAGAAAAATTGCTAAAAATACAGAAAATTGGACTTTTAAATTGGACAGATGTTTTAATGGAAAGGCATCTTGAAACACTGGAATTATTCACTCAAAAATTAAAATTATCTTTACCTTGTGGAAAATTGGAAAAATGGTTTAATATTGAAATTTAATTAAAGAGTGCCACCTGCTGATGAAAGTAAGAACAACACATTTCCAAAATTTTGTTTGTCTACTGGAGATTTAAATGTGATGATATGAAAGAAATTGCTAAGAAAACCCCTGAAGATTACAATATAAGAGTGGATTTATAGCGAGATTTAAGGAGGTGCTGGAAAATTTAAGGGGCTCTCCAGAAGAATAGGCAGATTAAGCCTGGAATATAAAGAATTAAGAACACTGAGCATTTTTTTTATTGAAAAAGTTTTTCAAATACAGATTTTTCCCCCTTTTTCCCCCCCTCCTCCCTAACCCCCCCTCCCCCTCCCCTCCCCCTGTGGCTTCTCCAGAATAAAACCCAAATTAATAACAGATTATACAATACTTTACCATCCTTTTTGCTCCACTCCCCATATACTGACCCTTTCTTTCTAACAATATTATTATATCCCCCTTATACTATACATTTCAAAGCAACATTCAGCTGTAAAATTATATAACAAATCCTAATTTGGCAATTTCAGCTCATAGTCTATCCATATCCTCCTCCCCCATGCATATATCTCTTAATTCAAATCTTTTACGTATATTAATATAGCATAACATCCCTTTTCTTGAACTAAACAATCAGTAAGCTAATCTATCTCCACCCTTCTAACAATGTTATTATATCCCCCTTATATTATACATTTCAAAGCAACATTCAGCTATAAAATTATATAATAAACCCTAATTTGGCAATTTCAACCCATAATCTATCCATTTCCTCCTCTCCCATGCATATATCTCTTAATTCAAATCTTTTACATATATTAATATAACATAACATCCCTTTACCTAAACTAAACAATCAGTAAACTAACCTATCTCCACCCACTTTCCTACAGGTCTACCATACATAATATTTTTGATATCTTTGTTCTTCTGCCCACACCACTAAAAAATATTTCCAAATATAAATAAAATTCTCAAATGACTTTAAGCTTGTAATCCATATGATATCTTCTCTAATGTCTTTCAACTGGATTGTTAATTCCATCACTCATGTTAGGGTAATCAAATTCTAGTTCCAACAGTATGTTCAGTGTCTTCAGTTACCATCTGCCCCCATCAATAGTAAATGTTTTTCGTATATAAAAAAACCACCCGAGTGACTCTATATTTATATTCCATATGGTGTCTTCTGTAATGTCTTTCATCTAGATTATTCATTCCAACCACCATGTTAGGGTAACAACCAGATCTTCTGCATGCCCCAATCCCATAATTCTCTTGCCTTGTAGCTCAGCATAAACGTAATCCATTTGTCAAAGAGTCCAAAATAGAAAGTTCCAATCCACTCAATTTAAGGCCATCTTCCACATCCCAAAAGTACAGCACTGCAGAGATCTGTCACTCTCCTCAAGATAATATAAACCAATACTTTGCCTCAACTATATTTTCATATATTCAATCGTCTCCTAAGTAACTGGCATTACACTGTTGTATAGTCTAAAAAAATTTATTTTTGTAGGACCTGCTTCTTCTTTTCTTAACTTTTTGTGGCTTAGATCTCCATCCTGGTTTCCTTTCTAGGAGTTGTATATCAACTGTTTGATTTCTATGCTGGTCTGTAGCTTGATAAGTCATCACATTAGAATCCAAAGCTGCCTCTCTTGTATTTATAGGTAATCCAACTATAACCTCTGAAGAAGAATCCAGAAGCGGCTCGTCCACAAAGGCCTCTTGTTGTTTTTCCGTTACCTCCACCACCATCTGCTTAGCCTGAATATCAATCTCTTGTTGATTTTGCTTTTCTTTATTCCCCTCATATATTATACATGGAGATGTTGAACCCATTTTAAAAACCTTATAGTAAAATTCTTCCGCTTTTTCAACAGTATTTAGTTGATATCTTTCTCCTTGATATCTCAATATTATACCAACTAGAACATCCCACCTAAATGGAATGTTTTGTTTCTTTAGCTCAGTCACCAAAAATCCAAAATCCTTTCTATCTTTTAACATCTTAGGCGGTAGCTCTTTAAATATCCAAATCTTCCTTCCATGCATTTCAAGAGTGGAGTTAAAAGACTTTTGCACAATATCATTTCTTATTTGTTTATCAGTAAAGTAGATCACCACATCTCTAGGCAGCTGCCTTTGCTTTGCCACCCAAGAATTAACTCTGTAGGCCTTATCAATCTTGCAGGATACCTCTTCAGGACAAACCTTTAAAATCCCAGCCAGAACTTCAGCAGACATCTTTCTCAAATCTTCTCTTTTATCTTCCTGTATTCCCCTAATTCTGACCGCAAATTCCATAAATCTGAATTGCATCATTATGACTTCATTTTCAAACCTTTGTTTTATGTTATCTGAATTATAAGGCTTGTAGTCAGCTTCCTTTATTTTTGATTCTACTTCTGAGCTATTTTCTTGAATCATTGTTAAATCATTTTCAATTCTTTGTATTTTATTATCCAAATTCAAGTTTTACAGTGACTGGGTTAATCAGGCAATTAATAGGAAAAGGTCCAACATACTTGGGTCTCAATTTTTTGAGGATTGCCTCGATTGTTTTGTTTTTGTTTTATTGGATTTATTGGATTTATATACTGCCCTACTCCCGAAGGACTCAGGGCGGTGAACAGCCACAGAATAAAACACATAAATACAAAAATTTAAAATAGAATAAAAATGAATTAAATAATTTGGCTGAGACAAATTTAAAATACCCAATAATTTAAAAACAAATGAAAATTTACATTTAAAAGGGGGAAAGAATTAGGCCAGGCCAGCTTGATGAAATAAAAAAATCTTGAGCGCATGACGGAAGGTGCGCAGATCCGGGATCCTCCGTATCTACCAAGTACTTGGTAGCTAAATACACCTGATTTTCTATATGAAAGTTCTTTGGCTTTGTCTGCTTGCTTTTTATAGGCATCCCTAGGTTCTTCTAGCAATTTTCTAGGCACCGGCCAGTGTTTTGTAATTGAGTCACCCAGTCTTTAAGAGCGGTGATAAAGGGGGTGGCCATAGGTAATTCCAGTATTGAGACAAAATCTTGGCCTGTGGCTACTTTGAATGGGGGTGAAACCTTTGCTGCTATGGATGGAATTATTGTACGCTACTTTGGCAAACTGGAGGAGCTTCATCTAATTGTCTTGCTGGTAATACTACCAGCAAGTAATATTACCATAACACCTGAGCTCTAGAAACCATTGGTTCATTCACACATCCCATTAGTTTGGCAATGATGATTGAAGCTTAGTCCCAGAAAGTCCTGCCAAAACTTTGAAGTGAATTACACTCCGCGATCAGAGATTATTAATTGCAGAGCCCAATGTAGATTAGACACATTGAATGAAAAGTTTAACCAAGGCATGGATGGATGGGATCTTTTCCCAGGGTATGAAATGTATTTGTTTGGAGAATAAATTACATCCCAGATCACCACATTTCCTGAGCTCTCAGAGAGTTCTACCATAATGTCCACAGAGATTTCTTTCCATGGAGTATTATGTTCTACCATAATGTCCACAGAGATTTCTTTCCATGGCTGCTCTTTGAAGGAGTCCTGGTGTTTTCCCTTGCTGTTGTTGGGCTTTAAATGGAGCATTTTTATGAACCCAAAATGTCTTGCAATTTTAGTATTATGGCTTTTCTCTAGAATTAATAGTCTTTGGTTTTTTTGGGATGTACAGTTTAGCTCCGACCCATGCCAAAGTATTTCTCATGGTGCACTGATTCTTATGTTTCATTTCCCCCCAGGACTCTTTTATTTTTTTTTTGAAAAGTATTTTTTTATTTTTTTCCAACATAAAACATAAAATATATCTTTCAAGAGTGAAGTCTCGATCCAGTCATAGATAGGTACAATCGCTTAAATATTAAAAAGCTCCATTCACAATTTTCCATTTTAAAATTAAAGATCAGAACATAATTTAATTTTTTTTAAAAAAAACCCATAGATTCTAGTATCTTGATCAGAACCATTCTATTATATCACCACCAATTGAAATTCCAAATAGAAGCTTAATTCATTTTATATAGCCATATCAATTATATCTGGTTCTTTCCCAAGCTCCCTTCATTATGCCTTTTAACATCAATATCAAAACGTAAGATTTTAAAAAATATTCTAACCTCTTGGTTGAAGTTAGAATGCATCTTACACCACACATCTTAGTTTCAAATTGACTACAGCTCTATTTTTTATTTCAATTTATAAATCAAAGTTCTATCCATATTTCTTAATCTCTAGACCCCTTCATTAAATCTTTAAATCTTAAACTTTATCAATTTACCTTTAATTTTACATATTTCATATTACACAGATTTATCTCAAAATCCATATCCTCCTCCGTATCTCCTCCTATTGTTTGGCTGATTTCCAGCATATTTTATTTTGGCTGATTTACAGCATATTCTCGTCCATACCTCCAACTTTAGTTTGGCTGATTTCCAGCATGTTTTTTTTTTTTGGCTGATTTCCAGCATAGTCACCTCCATACCTCCATCCATTGTTTGGCTGATTTCCAGCATATTGTGTTTTGGCTGATTTCCAGCATAGTCTCCTCCAAACCTCCCACTGTTATTTGGCTAATTTCCAGCATATTTTCCTCCAAATCTCCACCTCTTGTTTAACTGGTATACCAGCATGCTTTCTTCCATGCCTACTTCTATTATTTTAGCTGTTTTATTTTAACTAATTCACAGCATATTACATAAGTTGCTTTTTCAATACATTTTCCCACAATTTTTAACTCAACATTATTTTAACAGATATCTTCTCACATATTTTCTCCTGGATTGTAAATTTTATTTAAAGTCATCTCTCTTCATATTTATTTTAAAAATTCAAAAATTCATTTAAGCATTCAAAACATTTAAAAACTAATATTCTCACTCAATCATTTATAATCTTATTTCATGACCAAATTAGTATATGTGTATTTATATAATCAAGTGTAAAAGGAATGGAAGTGAAAAGTAAGAAAGGAAACAGAGAGAGAGAGAGAGAAGAGAGAGAGAGTAAAAGTAAAGAGGAAAAAAATAGCAAAAGAAAGCAAAGGAAAAAAGAAGTTTTGTAACTTTAAAAAAAAACGATCATTCCAAATTAGTCAATAATAGCAATAATTCATTAATGGGTCTTTTCCTCCTGTAAAGTATTTTACTGGATTTTCTTGCCCCAGTAGTCTATAACCGCTAATTAAGGCTAGAGGCACACTTGTAAATATCCATAATTTAAGCGCTGTTCCCGCCTGGGTTGGGTCTCACATACCCGGCTTCTGAACACTTCACTCTTTCTCTTCCTTCTTCCTCCAGCGCGATGCTTCTCTGGTTGGCCCCGGCTTCGAGGCAGCCACCATGGTGCCGCTCCCGCACCATTGGCTCAGAGGGCTTCCTCCGGCCCCAAGGAACCTGCCTATTCCTCTCGGCCATCCAAGGGGTCCCTCTCTTTTCCTCAACAGTCGGGGTTTTTGCGGGGCTCATGAGAGCCCCACCATTTCATTGACTGGATCGCTTCAGCACCAACCGGAAGTCTCTCCAGGACTCTTTTTAAGGTGGCTTCAATGCCGTCAGTTTGGGGCTCTCACTTTTGTTTGTGCTCTGATGGTTACTGTTACTACTAGTTGGTGGGAAGGGATGACTGATCTTATTATTTCTGGTTTAGTGCTATTATACTGAGATATTCTAGATAGTGCATCAGCTAGGAAGCTCCCCCCTCCCCCCCAGAAGGTATTTCAAAGTGAAATTGATTAAAGTATTACACCTATCAGACTTGTTTGGGCTACACTTTTTGGAGGGTTTTCAGAGCATTGTGTATGTCTCATTTCCCCAAACAGCCCACTTACACTTAATGTCGGTAAGTTTTTTCAAACGTGTAGAAGCATGGTTGCAGGACTCCCTCCTAATTTCTGTGTAAGAGGTCTGCCCCCACAGCCACATTGCTGGCATCAACTTGGATGACAAAAGGAGCATTTGGGTCTGGGTGCTTTAGAACTGGCTTGGTCCCAAACAGGCATTTAAATTTCTTAAATGCCACTTGACATTCTATTGTCCAATGGAGTGGATGGCTGGGCTTGCCCCCCCCCCTTTGTTTTAAGCACGTTCATGATGTGAAGAGCAATTTGTGTGAACAGTTTATGAATTGCGAATAGAAGTTTGTGATTCCAAAAAACTCTGCAGTTGTTTCCTAGTGTGGAATGGAGCCCAGGCTAGCACAACATAGACTCTGTCTACTGCCCATATCAGTCTAACATGATCCAACATGGTATAGATTAAAATGCCATCTAAATATGCTAGCACTCCTTTGTATAAATATTTGTGCAGCACCTCATTTATCAGCTGCATGAAGACTGCAGGGGCTCCTTGCAGTCCAAATGGGAGGACTCTGAACTGGAAACATCCTAAGGGATAGTTGGACGCTGTCTTCCACTCATCTCCCTCTTTGATCCTAACTCAGTAATATGCTTCTTGCAGATCTAGTTTTGTGAATATTTCCCCTTTGCTAGATGGGCCAACAAGTCTTTCATTAGGGACAGTGAGTAAACATTTTCCATGCAGTCAGCATTTAATCCTCTATAGTCCACACCAGACAAAGGGACCCACCTTTCTTTTCTTGGAA
The DNA here is from genome assembly GCA_022577455.1 of Arizona elegans. Taxonomy (NCBI): domain Eukaryota; kingdom Metazoa; phylum Chordata; class Lepidosauria; order Squamata; family Colubridae; genus Arizona; species Arizona elegans. The sequence continues at coordinate 87,894,075 of JAKOOJ010000004.1, forward strand.
CAGAACTGGAGCATCTACCCAGGGTCAGGCCAGTTAAATGAACCTTCATTCTAGATTATTGTCAATGAAAGTCCATAGCACACCAAATTCCTTAGGGATCATTCAATATAGCTTAGGTTTAGATAATTTAGTCCATGGTACAAATTCTATGGAATAATTATTGGGACAGTGGGGTAGAAGTGCATCTGATGCATTTTCACTAAATACATCATGTAGGTCCTGTAACTCATTCTGTTCCTGGGACGCAGCTCCCATGTCCTGTCTGGGATCCTGGGCTCCCAAGGCCCTTCTCTGACTTTTTCCCAGGTTTGTCCATCATATTCTTTACAGCCCCTCCTCCAGTTCACAGAGCGGTTCTATTTCAGCAGCCATACTAGCCCCAGCACCAGTGGTCTCTCCATGCCATGAGCCACTAAAAACTCAGACTCTTGGCAGCTAGCACTCCTTTGTATAAGTGGCCTCCTTTGTGGCCTCATCTGCAACTCCACCAGTTCGGTGACAAATGTTGCTGGGTTCCCTTCCCAATATGGAACCATCCAGCTGACAAAAGGGCACTTAAGCTGCTAGAGTCTGACCCTAGCTTTTCAACTAGGGTAGGATTGACCAGGCATCTGGTGCAACCTGAGTCCAGCAGGGCTAGCAAGCTTGCTTTGAGTCCTGAGGACTGAGCCACTAGTTTTATGGGGATAGTATTGGGTGATGGGGCTAAGGCTTTTAAGGGGGTAAGAAGCCCCTTCCCCAGGAGCCAGAGTCAGAGTGAATCTTGGTTTTTCCTGTTTTCCCTGTTTCCATCGCCACCCCTTGTGGGTGGGGAGAACTCTACAACTTTACTCCTTCTAGGGCCATTTCCTGATCTGCAGCGGTGGCTTGGCGGGTTTTTTTTTTGCAGGCCCAGGGATTGTTTTTTTTTTTTTTGTTGTTTGTTTGTTTGTTTTTGCTGGGCAGCTCATTTTGTGCTTGGCTATGTGGTGCTCCTCCCTTCTGCCCTTGAAGCAAGCAATTGAGTGCTGCTGTGGGTTTTGGCTGCTTGTCACTGGTTTTGGGGCATCCTGCTTCTCAGGTGGGGTGGGGGGCTTTTGCCACCCATGTCCCAGTTGATGCTAGTTCCAGGCCAGGTCAACCTCTACTTCCTCCACTAGGATGTACCATCCATGGAAAGTGGGAGATGCCTCTGGAGACACCAGTGTTTAGATTTTGTTACTGAGCCCACCCTTGAAGCAGCTGATGAGGATGTCTTGTGGATAGTCTGTTAGTAGGCATGCCAGTTTGTAAAATTCTTGGCTATACTCAGCCACCCCCTCCTTCCTTGCAGATAGTTTTTTTTTTTTCAATTATTTGTTTATTTACAAACATATCAATGTGTGGGCAGCATGGCACCTGAGTGTCTTACATTTTAGTACAAATAAAATAATATTTAGCATATTTACTATGTTTGACAAGCTTATATAATTCTAGTAATGGTACAATATTTATGTTGTTATAATCTTTCATTATTTATTTATTCAATATTTCAATATATTATTTTTTATGCCAATCACCATATTTTAGTGTCATTCTTTTTACTACAAATAAAATATTATTAATTGTATTTATTACATTTAGCAAGCTTATGTGGTTCTAATAATAATACACATTTTATGTTAAGTTGTAATCTTCCATCATTTAATTATTCAATATTTCAATGTTATTTTTATGCCAATCACTGTATTATTCAAACATACTTGATAATACCATCATTCAACTTCTGATTTCCCCTCTTGTTATTATTTCACCTTATTATATAAAAATGTGTATTCCATTAATCCCTCCTCTAATTTGCATCCCTATTCTAACTTTTAATTATGCCATTATTATATTTAAAAATATCCCCTTTCTATCCATCATCTCTTGCCCACTTTAGCTTTAATTGTTCTTTTCTTAGTGTGCCACCCATATTCCTCTCTTGGATCTTTGTCTCTATGTTGACCAATCATTTTAAACATTTCTCCCTTCTCTGCCCTATTCCATTGTCTAATTTTCAAAATATTAACTCTTGCCCTATCTCTCTTCCAAAAAAGTCTTCCTGCAACTCTAGTTCTTTTTTTAATTCCTTTAAAATACTCTCCCCTTGTCTTGTTTCATCAGTCATTGTTGTTTTTGTAGTTATCTCCTTCTTGTCATCTCATTTTATTTGTTTTTCTGTTCTGTTTTTTCATCTACTCTTTCAATTGGCTCCTCCTCTTCCTGGGCATTTTGGTCACTCCTTGTCCTTTGAATTGTGTTTTCCAGCTCTCCATCTATACCAGTTGTTCTCAACCTGTGGGTTGGGACCCCTTTGGGGGTTGAACGACCCTTTCACAGGGGTCGCCTAAGACCATCCGAAAACACATATTTTCAATGGTTTTAGGAATAATTTTATGGTTGGGGGTCACCACAACATGAGGAACTGTATTAAAGGATCGCGGCATTAGGAAGGTTGAGACCCACTGATCTATACTCTGCATTTTATTTATCCTCTCCTTGTAGTTTCTTGTCAAAGTATCCTTAATGTTTTGAATTAAACACACAGTTTCTCCCCAAATTTCACTCTTTTCTTGCTGCTGGAGCATCTCATTTAGTTTTATTTTGTCCCTCTTTTTGTCCATACATACCATATATTCAAACCTAAAGTCACTTCTCAAAAAGTTCAATATTCACGAATCTTTATATCCCAAAGCTGATCAACCTGTTCCTCTGGATAGTCCCTTTTTTTTTCAGAACCTTCATAGGCCCCTCTATAAATTCAGTCTTGTGTTGTAGCCTTCAGGGGTCACTTTAATAATAGTGTCTTTCTTATTCTCATGTTTAAATTTCCAATAGCCAAGTATTTCTAAGATTTTGGGAATGTGTTAAGCCTTCCATTTGTCAGCAGGTGGGACTCTTAGGTCAATCAATCACTTATTAATTGATTAGCCCTTTGGGCCATATCAAGTGCAGAATTACAAAGACAAATCATTACAAATGTTTGGTAAAACAAATTAAATAAGATTGGAATAACTCGCAATTAAAATACAATTAGAATAAAATACGATCTAAAATAAAATCGGGATAAAATACAATAATTTAAAGTACCATTTAAATGTAATTAAATTTATATTATAATGTCGCCCCTGCATCTACCCAATCAGTGTTAACTGCTATTAAAATTACATTATTAGATCAAGTGATCATTCTTACAATCTACTGCATTTTGCTGCACCAACTTTGTCCTCCTTCCCATCAACTTTACCACAAATTTAGCAATCCATTTTACCAACTGCAAGTTGGAACCTAACAAACAATATCGCAAAAAGTGCTCTTTAGGCTTAGGGGTGCTGGTATAAAAGATCCTGCCCAGATGATGTTCCCTCAGGTCTGAATATAGGGGGCAATCAAAAATTATGTGGGACGTTGTTTCGACTTCCCCCGTCCCACATAGACAGACCCTTTCCCTTACAGGAATACCCTTATATCTACCCCAGAGCATATTTGTTCCAAGTTGGTCCAACCTCAGTTTTGTAAAGAATCTTCTCAGGACGGGAAACAAAGGCACAGCTAAATATTTTTCTATTTTGAAAATTTGTTTATTGGCTGATAACCAGGGGCAAACTTTTACTGCTGTCACCTGTGCAATATCCGATTGGGCACTTATGTCCTTAAATCTCTGTGCAATCCAATTTTGGATCTGCCTATAGTCGTACTGCTGCCAATTTAAAGGGATACCAGAGCTAGATACCTGCTTCAGAACTCTTGATAACCAGTTATTTTTATTACTTGAGATAATCTGCTCCATTAGCGCTAATTTTGGTAACCTCCCTTCCTCCATCTCGATTATTCTCAACCAATAATAAACAGTCTTCAACAAGGCCCTAGTGCCAGTCGCATGGACTCCTGTTTCTGCCCTTACTACACATGCTGGGGTTCCAGGGGACACTGCCAAAATTCTCCTCAGGAACTTATTTTGAGGGGTTTCCAGCCCAGGCAGCTTAACTGACCCCCATATTTCTGCCCCATAGGTAAGTACTGGTTCGATTTTCGCCTGGAAGACCTTTAGCACTGGGATTAATGAAGATGGAGTTTTCTCTAAAATAAGTTTGTTTAATTGAGCCATCCGAGCCATGGCCTTCCGAGCTCCGGCTTTTACCTGCTTATTCCATTTGCCATTTGTCTGAAATACTAGCCCTAAATAGGTAAATGACTGAACTTGTTTTATTCTTCTGTCATTTAAAACCCATCTCCTTATATTTTGTTGACTGCTAAATATCATTACCTTTGATTTCTCTATATTAATTGTCAGGCGATTTTTTATACAATATGCTGCCAACCTCCCAAGTGACCTTCGTAGCCCCACCTGTGAGGCCGACAACAAAATTATATCATCGGCATATAACAAGCAATTGACCTGTCTTGTTCCTATACTAGGCCCATGGAGTGATGTATCTTCCAGACATTTTGGGAGGTCATTTAAATATAAGTTAAAAAGTGTGGGGGCTAAAATACAACCTTGTCTGACGCCCTTTTTTTTTTTTAAGCAGATTTACATTTATTTGGTGAGGGTTTATTACAGATTGGGGCTCATTCATCATATTTAATGGTTAAAATAGGAGCGACATATGATATTGTCATCCATTCATAACCATCTTATAGCTTCCCTGTGCTCCATTTGTCTTATTTCTTGCTGCATAAAATCCTTTTTTCAACAGAATAAAAGTATGACCTTCCACAGCTGTTGATGGCCTTAGCATTAATCTTATACATTTTAAATCAGCTCCTAGATTTTGATATGACCAAGATTTAAAGGGCAAGTAAACTTTTTTTTTTATATTATAAAAGTTTTACAGTTACATTTTCACCCCATTTTCACCTCCCTAACCCGCCCCAAACTCCCCAACCCACCCTCCCAACCCCCCCTAACCCTCCCCTCCCCCCGGACTTCCATAGAATATCATTATCCCCTATATAAAAACCTTGAACCCCCCCCAACCTCCATATCATTTTTCATCTTCACATAGTTCAACTATTTCTATCTTAATATAATATAATACTATCAATGAAAAGCTATTTGATACTTCCTAGTTTGATATTTGTTCTGCACATAATCTATCCACTTTTTCCATCCACATTCATAAGTCTCTTGTGAGCGATCTTTTAAGTATGCTGAAATCTTCGCCATCTCCGCGAAACTGGCCATCTTGAAAATCCATTCTTCTACAGTGGGCAGAGCTTCATTTTTCCAATATTTACCTATCAACAATCTCGCTGCTGTAATCATATACAAAATCAACTTTGTTTCATCCACTGTAAAACCCTTAACTATACCCAATAAAAGCAATTGTGGAGAAAATTGGATTTTTTTCTTTAAAACATTCTGCATGACCCACCAGATTTTTATCCAAAAAGCCTTAACTTTCTTACAAGTCCACCAAATATGATAATATGTAGCATCTATACAATCACACCTCCAACATTTTGGCTGAACATTAGGGTACATACACGACAATTTCTTAGGATCTAAATGCCATCTATAAAACATTTTGTAAAAATTTTCCCTCAAATTCTGCGACTGTGTAAATTTAACATTCTGAACCCAGATTTTTTCCCATGTTTCCAACATCACTGGTTCTTCAAAATTTTGTGCCCACTTAATCATACAATCTTTAACTAATTCAGTTTCTGAATCCCTTTCTAACAAAACATTATAAAGCCTTTTAATATGCATTGGACCTTTCTCTCTTATATGTCTAACCAATTCTTCCTCGTGCAACATAATACCAGTTCTTTGGTCCTCTTTCCATCTCAATTGCAATTGATTATATTGTAGCCAAGTTAAATTAATCCCTTCAGCCAACAATGTCTGTAGTGTCTTCAGCTGCCATCTGCCCGCATCTGTAAAAAGAACCTCTTTGTATAAAAACCCCCCGAGTGACATTATATTTGTATTCCACATGATATGACCAAGATCCAGCCATAACGGTATTTTGTAATCCCATTTGAGTCAGTGCTTCTTCCATACTCTCATCAAAGAATCTCTGAATATATGGCTTTTAAATATTTTATCCACTTTATTATCATAAAATAAGTAAGCGTGCCATCCAAATTCCAAATCAAAACTTTCTGCGTTCAATATTCCAGTCTTTTTCCCTCCAAACCAATCACTTGTTAAAGTCAAAGCTGCTGCATCATAATATAGTTGTAGGTTTGGAAGTTTAAGGCCTCCCCTTTCTGGAGCATCTTGCATGATTTTCAATTTCACTCTCGGTTTTTTCTCATTCCAGACAAACTTATTCACTCCAGTTTGCCAGACTTTTAATTGTTTATCACTTTTAAGCACCGGAATCATTTGAAACAAAAAAAGAAATCTTGGCAAAATGTTCATCTTAACTGCTGCTATTCTTCCAAGTAAAGACAGCTGCAGTTTTTTCCAAGTTTCCATATCTTTCTGCGCCTCTCGCCACAACACCTCATAATTATTTTGAAACAGTTTCATGTTTGATTCTGCAACCTGAACTCCTAGATATTTAACCTTTGATACAATCTCAAAACCTGCCTTATTTTCAAGTTTGTGTCGTTGATCTTGTGTCATATTTTTAACTATCATCTTAGTTTTTTTCCGATTCAATCTAAAACCTGATACTGTACCATAATCTTGGATAATGTCTTTCATCTGGATTATTGATTCCATCGGCTGTGCTAGGGTAACAACCAGATCATCTGCAAATGCCCTTATTCGGTAATCCTCCTGCCTTATCACTATACCTTTCAAGTTATTCGAATCCCGTATTATATTCAGCAAGACTTCTAGTGTTAAAATAAATAACAGTGGGGATAACGGACAGCCTTGTCTGGTTCCTTTTTCAATATTAAACTCTGATGTCAAACTTCCATTAATAATAATCTGTGCCTTTTGCTCTTGGTAGATTGCTGAAACCGCCTGTATAAATTGGTCTCCAAATCCCATTTTTTAAAAAGTCTTTAGTAGAAAATTCCAGTCCACTCTATCAAAGGCCTTCTCCACATCCAAAAAAACCAGCACTGCAGAGATCTGTTTATTCTTCTCAAGATATTCCAGTAAATCTATAACTTGCCTTACATTGTCCTTCATGTGTCTACCCTCTATGAATCCCGCTTGGTCATCATTAATCACCTCTTGAATTACTGGCATCAGTCTGTTGGCTAATACTTTTGCATAAATTTTATAGTCATTATTTAAAAGAGATATTGGTCTATAATTTTCCGGTTTTTTAGGACCTACTTGTTCTTTTGGTATCAAAGTAATATATGCTGATTTCCATGATGGGGGTATTTTACCCCCTTGTTGTATATTGCAAAATAAGTCTCTAAGTTGTTCCACCATTTCTGCTTGTAAGGTTTTATAATACACTGCTGTCAATCCATCTGTTCCAGGAGCTTTAGCTGTTTTCAATTGTTTAATTGCTGCGATTATTTCCTCGACTGTTATAGGGTAATTCATTCTTTCTTTTTGTTGGCTAGTAATTTTTGAGACTCTTTTCTCTTCTAAATATTTTTCTATAAGTCCATTCTGTATATCATCTTTAGCATATAATTTAACGTAGTAATCTACAAAGGCTTCTTTAATCAGTTTTTGTTGGGAAATTTCTTTCCCCCCAATATCAATACTCTCAATAGTCCGTATACTCTGCTTTTTCCTTAAAGTAAAAGCCAACCATCTCCCCGGTTTGTTAGCATTACAAAACGTATTATGCTTCGCATATTGTAGATTTGTTGCAGCTTGCTCCGCCAAAAGCATTTGAAACTGATCTTTCAAAAGTTTTATAGCACCACGTATTTCATCTGTTGGGTTTTTAATAAGTAACTGTTCCTTATTCTTTATTTCTGCTTCCAATTCGAGTCTTTTCCTTTGTCGATTCTGTTTATGTTTAAAGTTCATATAAATGAGTACCCCTCTCATATAAGCTTTGCTCGCGTCCCATACTATTTCAATTGGGGTACCCTTATTCAAATTCATTTCAAAAAAATTCTTTCATCTGTTTTTTAAGTTCTATTATATTTTTTTCATATCTTAACAAATTTTCATTTAGTCTCCATGACCTTCTCTCAGACTTTCCCATCTCAATTTCTATCCATACAGAGCTATGATCAGTTAAAGTTCTTGGAAATATCTTTGTTCTTTTTGTTTTAACAAGTAAATCATCTGATAACAAGATAAAGTCAATCCTGGAGAAAGATCTGTGTCTGTCAGAGAAAAAAGTATAGTCCAGTTCTTTTGGGTTATGTATTCTCCAGATATCTTTTAATTCCAAATCTTCTTTCATATCAAAAAAAGTCTGTGGCAGTCTGATCCTTGATTTCGCCAAACCCTTTTTATCTAATTTAGAATCAATTACTCCATTCCAGTCTCCCATTATTAGAATAGATCTATAGTCCCATTGCAATATTTTATTATGTAGAGTCTTATAAAAATGATCCTGTTGTTGGTTCGGAGCATAAATTCCAATCAAAAGAATTTGGCCATTTGCTGTGTGCAATTCAATTGCGATAAACCTACCATCTTCATCTGCTTCTATAATTTTAGCGGACAGTCTTTTATTCACATAAATAACCACACCATTCTTTTTTTCCGAGGTTGAAGCTATAAAATGTGTTCCTAATTTAGAATTTATCAGATATTTATGATCTTGAGTTCGAATATGAGTTTCTTGTAAACAAATTATATCATTATTAAATTGTCTCAAATATGTAAATAATTTCTTCCTTCTGACGCCCTTTTTTAATGGGATTGCATTTGTTACCGATCCTGACCTATTCACTCGAACTCTTACTTGGGTTTCCGTGTATAACAGTCGAATTAAATATAACAATTTCTTTTCTATTCCCATAGCCTCTAATATATCCCATAAAATTTTTCTATCAATTGTATCAAAGGTTGCCTTCAAATCCATGAATGCCACATACAGAGGTTTTTTCCAAGACTTAAACTTTGTTATTAGAAGGTCCAGCAAAAAACAATTATCCATAGTAGATCTTCCGCTCCTGAAACCTGACTGCTCTTCAGCTAAGATGTTATTTCTCATTATCCAGTCCTCTAATTTATGAAGCAAGTGCTTAGCATAAATTTTTGCTGAAATATCGATTAGACTAATTAATCGAAAATTATCAGGATTATCTCTAGAACCTTTTTTATGTAAGGGGATAATTATTGATGAACGCCAACTAGCAGGAATTTGCCCTGTTCTATTGATAAAAGTAAAGAGACCCGCCAGGACGGGCGCCCACCAGGCTGTGTTATCTTTAAATAACGATGCCAGGAGTGCATCCTGTCCTGGAGCTTTGTTTGTCTTCAGGGAGGAGATTAAACTCCTCACCTCCGTGATTGACACTTCTTCCCACTGGGGTAAGGCTTCATATTCCTGTATCAAGCTCGGAGAGGATATAAGCTCATCAGAGTTTTCCACTGCTGCTGGCGTGGCCAAATGCTTCTCCCATCTTTCTGCACTAATGTTTGGGTCACTTATTGGTTTTCTATCTCTAATAATTTTTGAGACCTCCAACCAGAATAGTGTGGGTGAGGCCAGCTTTGCTGCCTGTTCTAGACCAGCCCATAGGTTGTCGATATAGGAGGCCTTTTTTTCTCTTCAGTAGCTGCTTATATTTCTGCCTTATGGTAATATACTCCTTCTGTAGTTCCATGTTTGGGCTGCTTAAGTATCTCCTAAGTGATTTCCTAAGCTGTTTTTCCTTTTCTTTACAGTCACTGTCAAACCATGATGAGTTTCTAGAATCAGACTGGCCCATTGGCTTGGTAGTCATGGAAAAATGCTTCAATTTATGGCATATTTCCGCAAAACAAACTATAGGCTCTTGTTCATTTGTACTGTTTGCGCATATATGCGCTAAGGCTTCCATACATGGTGAATTCATGAATTCAGTCACTGCTTTGCTATCAACCCTCTTCCATGTTAATCTTTTCTCTTGGGCTATTTCTAAGTTGAGGCCTATTTGTTGGATTGATTGATTCCTTTTCCTTAAATCTGAAGGGATTGCCAGGGACGTCGCAATAGGAAGGTGATCACTTTCTGAAACAATTTTGTGTTTGATTCTGCAACCTGAACTCCTAGATATTTTACCTTTGGTACAATCTCAAAACCTGCCCTTCTTTCAAGCTCATGTTTACGATCTTGAGTCATATTTTTGACTATCATCTTTGTTTTTTTCTGGTTCAGTCTAAAACCTGAAACTTTACCATAGTCTTGTATAATGTCCTTCATCTGGATTATTGATTCCATTGGATGTGTTAGGGTAACAACCAGATCATCTGCGAATGCCTTTATTCTGTAATCCTCTTGCCTTATCATTATGCCTTTCAAGATATTAGAGTCCCATATGGTATTTAACAAGACTTCTAATGTTAAGATAAATAGAAGTGGGGACAGCGGACATCCCTGTCTTGTTCCTTTTTCGATTTTAAACTCTGTTGTCAAACTTCCATTGATAATAATCTGTGCCTTTTGCTCTTGATAAATTGCTGAAACTGCCTGTATAAATTGGTCCCCAAAATCCATCTTTTTTTAAAGTCTTTAATAGAAAATTCCAATCCACTCTATCAAAGGCCTTCTCTGCATCCAAGAAAACCAGCACTGTAGGGATCTGTTTATTCTTCTCAAGATATTCCAATAAATCTATTACTTGCCTTACATTGTCCTTCATGTATCTACCCTCGATAAATCCCGCTTGATCATCATGAATCACCTTTTGAATTACTGGCATCAATTTGTTGGCTAATACTTTTGGATAAATTTTATAATCCGTATTCAAAAGAGATATTGGTCTGTAATTCTCCAGTTTTTTGGGACCCGCTTGCTCTTTTGGTATCAAAGAAATATAAGCTGTTGTCCATGATGGGGGTACTTTTCCCCCTTATTGTATATTACAAAATAAGTCTCTGAGTTGTTCCACCATTTCTGCCTGCAAAGTTTTATAGTACATTGCAGTCAGACCATCCGTTCCAGGAGCTTTGGCTGTTTTGAGAGTTAAAAATAAAAAATAAAAATTGAGAATAAAAAGTAAAAAGGGGAAATAAAGGTTAAAATTGATTTAAAAGTTAAAAGAGTATTTTAAAAAGATTTAAAAGGGATAAAAATAGAGAGTAAAAAGGAGAGCAGGCACAAAGCTGCTACTCCGACTCTTAGGTCAAATTTCAATATTAACCAGTTTAATCCAATTTTAATGGTAACAATCCAAAATACAAAAGTGACATTAGTTTTTTAAGTAAATAGTTCCAGCATTTTAAAATGCCTATCCAAAACACGCCTGTCCTATTTAAAGATCCAGTTTTCTGTATTTTTAAAGGTTTTTGCCTTTCTTCTTTTGATTTTTTTCCCTTCAATTTTGAAATTCTTCTCAAAATGTTAAATCGCTGATTTTAAAAATAGCAGTGAGTCTCTCTTTTCCTGGATATTTGTTCAGGATTAAGTTTCAATAAAAAGGATTCTTCTCACCCAATTCCAGACACTTTTCATTGACTCTGCTCCAGTACAGTTTTTAGATGTTTCTTGGCTATCCCAGCTTTGTGGCAGCCATTTTTAGGCTGCCTCTTCTCCTCGCTGTGGTATAGAGGGAAAAGAGCTTGGGGTTCAGCAGGAGAGTTGTGATTTCTCCTGCGACTTCTCAGGGCATTCCTCCTTATCTTTGCCACCCATACAAGCTGGCTTTGGCTCGTATTGGAGCCCACAAACAGGGAGAACTCAGGACAGAGAACGCGGAGATCCATTCCCTGTGTCTGATATTGTTGTGATGTCAACCGTAAGTCCCTCATAGATGGATTTGATATCATCCCTGGCCTTACAATTGGCCAGGGAATCTTCAAAATCTTGTGGAGGGTGGCCATGAAAGGGTTGAGATTTTTCAGCTCTGGGCTGTTGTCATTGTGGAGGATCACCATCTCAACTTGACTCCTTCAGTGGGTATTTCTGGGCCATACTCCACAATAGTGGTGAAATCTAACTATTTTTCCGCTCTTATCGCATCTGCAGAGAACCACCCAGCCGCTCTGTTTAGGGTGACTCACTCCCTTCTTTGCGGGGGAGTGCGGGAAGATCCCTTGCAGGGTCATGCTGAGGATTTTGTGCAATTCCTGCATGATAAAGTTGCTCGGATTCGGGAAGGCTTGGACTCCGACTGGGTGAGTCCGGGGGGGGGAGACGCGGGTAGGTGTTGAGAATATTATCTGGGAGGAGTTTGATCCTGTGGCTCCCGAGGATGTGGACAGGGTTCTGGGGTAAGATTAGTGCTGCCACATGTTTATTGGACCCGTGTTCCTCCTAGTTGGTACTGGCCTCCCGGGAGGTTACACGAGGCTGGCTTCAGGGGATTATAAATGCTTCTCTGAGTGAGGGTGCCTTTCCCGCCACCTTGAAAGAGGCAGTGGTCAAAAAATTGTCATGTATGTATCCTAATGTTCAGCCAAAATGTTGGAGATGTGATTGTTTAGATGCTACATATTATCATGTTTGGTGGACTTGTAAGAAAGTTAAGGCTTTTTGGATAAAAATTTGGTGGGTTATGCAGAATGTTTTGAATAAAAAAGTTCAATTTTCTCCACAACTGTTTTTATTGGGTATAGTTAAGGGTTTTACTTCGGGTGAAACAAAGTTGATATTGTACATGATAACAGCTGCGAGATTATTGATAGGTAAATACTGGAAAAATGAAGCTTTGCCCACTATCGAGGAATGGACTTTGAAGATGGCCAGTTTTGCAGAGATGGCGAAGATTTCGGCATATTTAAAAGATTGTTCACAAGAGATTTATGAATGGGAATGGAAAAAGTGGATAGATTATGTGCAGAACAAATATCAAACCAGAAAGTATCAAATAGTTTTTATTTGAAAATGTTATATTAAGATAGAAATATTTTAATGTAATGAAGATGAAAAACTATAAGGGGGAGGGTGGGGTTCAAGTTTTATACAAAGGGGGGTTTTTCTTTTGATCTGAGTATATTGTATGGAAGTCCAGGGGGAGGGGAGGGTTAGGGAGGGTTAGGGAGGATGAGGTTGGGAGGTTTGGGTGGGTTGAGGGGGGGGGAAACGGGGGGAAAATGTAATTGTAAAACGTTTGCAATAAAAAAATAAAGAAAGAGGCAGTGGTGAGGCCCCTCCTCAAGAAGCCCTCCCTGGACCCAGCTGAATTAGCCAACTACCGTCCAGTCTCCAACCTTCATTTTGTGGCGAAGGTTGTTGAGAGTGTGGTGGCACAACAGCTTCCCCGGTACCAGGATGAAGCTATCTATCTGGACCCATACCAGTTGGGCTTCAGGCGGGGATACAGCAGAGAAACGGCATTGGTCGCATTGGTGGATGATCTCTGGAGGGCTCGGGACAGGGGTTGTTCCTCTGTCCTGGTCCTTTTAGATCTCTCAATGGCTTTTGATACCATCAACCATGGTATCATGCTGCAGCGGTTGAGGGAGTTAGGAATAGGGGGCACCATGCTGCTGTGGTTCTCCTCCTTCCTCTCCGACCGCTCACAGTTTGTGTTGGTAGGGGGCAGAGGTCGACCTCACGGCACCTCGCTTGGGGAGTGCCACAGGGGTCGGTCCTCTCGCCCATTCTGTTCAACATTTATGTGAAGCCGCTGGGCGAGATCATCCGTGGTTTTGGGGTGAGAGTTCATCAGTACACTGATGATACTCAGCTGTACATCTCTACCCCAGACCACCCCAATGATGCCCTTGTTGTGATGTCTCGCTGCCTGGAGGCCGTGTGGGTCTGGATGGGGAGAAATAGGCTCAGACTCAATCCATCCAAGACTGAGTGGCTGTGGTTCCCTGCATCCTGATATAGTCAGCTGGTGCCATCGCTGACTATTGGGGGTGAATCTTTGCCTCCCACAGAGAGGGCTCGTAATCTGGGTGTCCTCCTGGACGCATGGCTGTCTTTAGAAGAACATATGACAGCCGTGGCCAGGAGGGCTTTTTATCAGGTTCACCTGATTCACCAGTTGCGGCCCTTTCTGGACCGGGACATCTTGCGCACGGTCAGTCACGTCCTGGTCACCTCCTGGCTGGACTACTGTAATGCTCTGTACATGGGGCTCTCCTTGAAGAGCACTCGGAGGCTCCAACTGGTCCAGAATGCGGCTGTACGGATGGTTATGTGCCCATGTGACACCTCTCCTGCGCGAGCTGCACTGGCTCCCAGTGGTCTTCCGGGTGCAATTCAAGGTGTTGGTCACCACCTTTAAAGCACTCCATGGCTTAGGACCCAGGTACCTTTGAGACCGACTTCTGCCACCAGTAACCTCCCACCGACCAATCCGCTCCCACAGAGAGAGGCTCCTCAGGGTGCCATCAGCCAAGGTATGTCAGCTGATGACACCCAGGGGGAGGGCCTTCTCTGTGGGAGCTCCTGCCCTGTGGAATTAACTGCCCCTGGAATTGCGCAAGATCTCTGACCTCTGTGTATTTCGCTGTGCCCTCAAGACCCTGCTGTTCGACCAGGCTGGGCTATCAATGTAAAGGATTTTAAATTGGGTGTTTTAAATTTTTGAGTTTTAATTTGGCCGAAATTATTTAATAATTTTAATTATTTTTTAAATTGATGTCTGCATACTTTTGTGTTTTTAATAGGCTGTACACTGCCCTGAGTCTTTCGGGAGAAGGGCAGTATAGAAATAAAATAATAATAATAATAATAATAATAATAATAATAATAATTATTATTATTATTATTATTATTATTATTATTATTATTATTATTTAATCTTTAGTGAGATTCACAGCCTTTGAGGCTGGTTAATAGCTCAGCAGCTCGAGTCCTAACCAAGGACCTAGGAACTGTTAAGGTATTGTCGGAGGATGTAAGTTGTTCCGAGTAAGGTGGTTTTTTGTAGATTATTATTATTATTATTATTATTATTATTATTATTATTTAATCTTTAGTGAGATTCACAGCCTTTGAGGCTGGTTAATAGCTCAGCAACTCGAGTCCTAACCAAGGACCTAGGAATTGTTAGGGTATCGTCGGAGGATGTAAGCTGTTCCAAATAAGGTGAGTTTTTGTAGAGTCAAAATGTTCAAGTCTGGCAAATTTAGAATTTCTAAATAGCGGGTATTGCTCCAAGGGCTCCAATTACAATCAGGACAACACACAATTTCTTTTTCCACAGTCGCTCAACTTCAATTTGCAAGTCCCGGTACTTTGTGATTTTTTCTTGCTGCTTATCTTCAATCCGTGCATCACCAGGTATTGCAATGTCAATGAACCATACTTTTTTTCTTTTCAACTATTGTTATGTCAGGTGTGTTGTGGACCAAGTGCCTGTCAGTCTGAATCCTAAAGTCCCACAAGATCTTGAGTTTCTCATTCTCTAAATCTTTCTCAACCTGATGTTCCAGTGGTTTTTGCTGTACTCAAATCCAAACTTCTGGCACAATTTCCAGTGAATGATCCTAGCAACATGGTCATGGTGTTGTAGGTAGTCAGTTTGTGAAATTTTGCTGCATCCACTGATCAGGTGGTCGACTGTCTCATCTTTCTCATTGCAGAGGCGGCATTAGCTGTTGGTGGTAACATGTTGAATTTTTGCCTTCATGCAGTTTGTGGCTAGGGCTTGTTCTTGAGCTGCCAAAATAAAGCTTTCTGTTTCTTTTTTCAGTACTCCTGATCTTAACCAGTTCCAAGTTAGTTTCTGGTCAGCTTTGTCTTCGATACTTTTCAAGAATTGGCCATGCAGAGCTTTGCTTTTCCAATTTTCACTTGCTGCTCAATTACTTCTTTCTTATATTCTGCTTTTGTTTTAGTTGTCTTTAAAAAGCCTCCTCTATTTACTTCCTTAATCATTGGTTCTTCACTTTTCTGGATGTAATCATTCAAGCTGTGTTTTTCTTCTTCTACAGTCTGCTTTACTTGTAGGAGTCCTCAACTACCCTCTGCTCTTGGTAAATATAATCCGTCAACATCACTTTTAGGGTGCAAGGCATGATTCATTGTCATAAGCTTCCTTGTTTTTCTGTCCAAATTGTCTAACTCCATCTGGGTCCAGTCAATTATTCCTGCAGAGTATCTAATCACAGGTATAGCCCAGGTATTTATGGCTTTTATGATGTTTCCTCCACTCAATTTGGACATTAATATCTTACAAATTCGCCAAATGTACTTGGCTGAAGTTGATTCCTTAACTTAGTATGCATTAAGTCAGAGGCTTCTAAAATCCCCAAGTACTTGTAGCCTTCTTCTGATTTTACTGCCTTTATCATTTCTTCATTCTCTAGTTCTATTCCATCCTCTTCTATGATCTTGCCTGCTTTGGTTGCTATTGTTGCACATTTGTCAATTTCGAACTGCATACCGATGTCTTGGCTGAATTCTTTCGTGTTTTCAATTAATAAATTCAGTTCAGCTTTTGTTTTACCAAACAGCTTCAAATCATCCATGTACCCTCAAGTGCGAGATTTTCAGTCCTTTCTTTGCAAGTTCATATCCACAGTTCATCATCTTCAAAATGATTGTCAGTGGTAGCATTTAGAGTATAAAAGTAGGGGTGAAAGAGAAGATGATGATGATGATGATGATGATGATGATGATGATGATGATGATGTAAGTCCAGATCTAGACCAGGAAGAATCACAATTGCTGGTGGTCTCTGTCAAACTTCACACCGGGGGTATGCGACTTGTAGGCTCTCTTTCTCCTCAGGACTGCTCCTGCAAGCATTCCATACCAGGCAGCCACACCTGATGATTGAGATCCTGATCAACTCCTAAGCACACATAAAATGCTGCTATAAAGCACGTTCTCAAATCCTAGACAATGGAGTAAATCCTGTAGAACATGTAAATAAAAGCCTAGATCAACAGAAATAGTAAAGCTGAATAAAGGGCTTGCTGATAATAAATATCATAGGCTCTTGATCAAACTAACCAGCAATGTGGCAATTAAATATAATTTAATTCATTACAGATGAATTAGACACTGATCAACAGATTTTGTATTGTAGCAATATAAATATGACCTAAAGTCTATGCTTGCTAACAAATGAAAAACTTTCCTTCCACAAGATATTATTTATTAACATTTCCCCATATATTATTTCAATATTTCTATTGTTATTTAAGTAATACTATTCTGTGGCCTAATTTTATGCAAATGTCTTTTTTTAAAGTACATATACTTGAATTGCTAGCATCCTATCTTTATTGCATTGATGAAGAGCTGCACAGCAAATGCAAGGCATGAAGATTTTATCATGTACATCTCTATTTCAGGAAAAGAAGCATCTGCTAATTTTTCCTGTCATGCAACTACTAAAACAGATCTGGCAATGAATATTTATTCTATAGTAATTTTTAAAACAGACTACTGTAAATTGTATTTTATTCAAATATAAACTCTTGAAAACTGTCTATAAACATCAGTTAATCCAAAATGACTCTTCCATGTTGCTGAAGGAGACTGAATAAATGGAATATAGAATTACAACTCTATTTGATTGTCAATGTTTTGTCAATCCATTTCCAAGCTGGTTTCCATGAACTGATTTATAAACCTCCTTCTTATACTTCCCTATTTACTATCTCAGAACCTGCTATCAAGGGATCTGTTATTTGTTTTTGAGGCGTCCTCATGGATTGGGTAATATCACATTGGGTGTCTAGTCCCTGATGTTACCTAGTGCTATGCCGTATAGGTCTTTATAAATACCAGTTTAATTTGGGCCTGGGAGCCAGTAGTATCCAGTGCAATATCTGAAAAATAGGATTTATTCTGTAGTAATAGATTTCCCCTATTAGCAATCTGTGCTTCCAGCTGCTAGATCTTTAAAGGAAGTCCAAAAAGATGAAATGTTCAGTGGTACTAATTACTGCCAAGACCAAGAGGACCACATTCCTCTAAGAGTCAACAAAAGTCATTTATCATAGTAATAAATGTCTTTTTAAGATGCAATCCTGACTGAAAAAGATATTCTAGGATCATATGTAGTTGACTCCCCATAATTCTCTCAACAATATTTCTCAGAAAGAAAAAAATGGAGACCTTGCAGAATTTCCCTAGCAGATTGAGAAATGCCATATGTGAGACACAAACAAGTGGCCTTTTGCTGCTCCTCAAAAATGATTTAATTATCTGAAGCCAGCCCCATACACCTGCCCTAAAGAACCAACTAAGGCTCTTATCCAGAAGGATAAATTATTTTCAAGGATTCTGTCTAATTTTTCAAGTTTTCTATGGATCATATCCATTACCTCAGGCTCAAAACAATCTGAATTAACGCTGCAAGGTTGTACATCATCTCTCCATATCTAAGCCCATTTGGCCATCTGAATTCTGTAATTCCTGCTATTGTAGCTGAAGGCACAAGGCTTTCTTAATCACATGGCAGTTCCCTTGCAAAAACTGGGAAGATAGACTCAAATGACCCACAGCTGTCTTGCAAAGGGCCAAGGTAGGCATGTCTCATTAGCAGGAGCAAGAAAATGCCAAATGGCAACTGGGATGGCACAGGCCTCAGAGTGCAGGGTGGTGAAAGTAATCATGCCTGGGAATGATTGGGATTACTGTGGCTTCACAAGGCAGCTGGGGATTTGTGATATACTGCTAGGCCAGGCAGGGCTGAGTTTTGCACTGTGAAGGTCTTTGCAATGTACTATGACTCAGGGGTTTCTTGCTGTCCCAGATATGTCATTCTGGTGCAGCTTGCTGTTCTGCAAGGCAGGGTACAGGATATTCAAAGGAGCAGAGATGGGGTGGGGAGAGAGATTGGCAGGGGGAGTTGAAAAGGGGGCAGCCCCTTACTTTACAAGAGATTGGCTTGGATTGGAGTGAATCTTTAACTAGTGACCAGTAACAGAATGCTGAGAATCATGTGATGCAGTCACATGACATCATGCTTTATGACAATGTCACTTAATGATAGAAACTGTGTGGTCCTTTATGTCATTATGTCATATCATATTTTATGACATAAAATACCTAATACTTCATATAATTACGGTGGCAAGATTAGCACTAGCACAATTCTGGAAAAGCGATCGATTGCCAACAGATCAGGAATTAATACAAAAAATATATACATGCGCAGAGATGGATAGACTAACTTTAGAGTTACAGGATAAGGAGGACTCTAAATATTATGAAACATGGAATAGATGGTACCAATGGATAAACCAGAGGAAAGGAAATGGGTAGAGATGAAATTTAGAAGAAATCAATATAACAAAAAAAACAGCACTGTCAGAGGTATAGAATATGGAATACTTTATTGTATGTTTGTATATATGTACATATAATACATATAATATATTTATATAGAATAATGGAAATTAGCTAATAGGTGACGTTTATGTACTGTATATGTAAATTTGTCTCTCAATTGTGAGAAACTTGTATGTTTTTAAATGTTTTTCTTTTAAACAATAAAGTTCAATTTTTGCAAAAAAAAAAAGAAACTGTGTGGTCCTAATTATGGTCATAAAATGAGGACTATTTGCATTTTCATTAACTATAGAGACATGGCTGGAGTTTCCCACTGACCTCTATAGGTAGCTGGCAAGACATTCTTATTTGTACAAGCAATATTTTTAAATAATTCGGTAATAAACTCTGAGATCTTTGGTGATTAGAAGAATTAGAAGAAGATTCTGCTAGCATTGTTAGATGTCATGAATAATAAAAATATGACTACAATATTGCAATAAAAATGTCTTATTCTTTCATACTATCCTTGAATGAAAAATGGGCATCTGAAACAATACTTATAGTAATCTGCAAATTTCACACTTTGCCAAGAATCAGGTACATTAAAAGAGGGAATACCACTGGATAAATATATCCTGGTTCTCAGAAGACCACTTAGCATTATTTAACCTCATCAGAAATAAAAGTTAAAGGTGCCAGGAGTATTCGCTTCCATTAAGCAATTTGAAATGCCCCTAGTCAGTAAAAATAGACAATTATCCTCCTGGTCTCTTATAGTAAATTAAATAATGAAACTGTTGTGTTATGTTAAAATAGGTATTGAAGGAAGAAAAGCAAAAAATGAAGAGTAAACAATAAAGCAAAAAAGTTACAAATTAAACAGATAATATCTATTACTGACTATTCAAATATAGTAAACCTCATCTCAATAGTGTATAAACAATTTCTATATTCTCCCACATTCCCTTGAGATGTAATTATTACTAAAATCAGTGTTCCAACTCCTAATAAGTTTACTAGGAAAATAATAAGTTGTATGTTTGTATCAGTAAAATCAAGCCAAGATTGATTTAAACTAGTCAAATTCTTAAAGTTTAAAGCTTTTCTCTTAAACATAGAAAGAAAATACAAAATGCAATGTAATCAATTTTTTAAATCCACAATGATAGTTGATAAGGCAATTTATCAACAATATAACATGTGTATATCCAGAGGAAATTTATACATGATAAAACATATACTCCTTATAATTCCTACATAGTCAGGCAAAAACAGAACCAAAGAAAAATGGAGAAAAAACCCCAAGCATATGGTAATGTAAAAGACTGTTAATGTAAAAGAAAGCTATTCTAAGGAAGATTTAAGAAAGCCTATAATGGAAGTGATAGCTAGCTGAACCAGCTCTTCTGACAAGAAAACTATAGTGATAACGGTATTGTGTAGTGGGCTTCAGTAGGCAAGAAGCAGACCAGCATAGCTAGAACAACATTTATTGACTCAAAACTGGAACTGAGGAACAGCAGGCAAATTCCTGTAATACTCTAGGCCAGTGATGGCTAACCTTTTTGCTATCATGTGCCAAAAGCAGGGGGGAGCACAGGGAGTTGCATGTGCGTGTGCCCACACCCATAATTCTCCCCCCCATGCTCCGTCTGCTTTTGACAGGGTGGCCCGGTAGGCCTATTTTTCGCTCTCCCCTGGCTCCAGAAGCTTTCTTGGAGCCTGGGGAGGGTGAAAATGGCCTTCTCCACCACCTGGAGGCCCTCTGGAGGCTGGAAACTGCCCATTTCCTGACTTCCGGTGGGCCCAGAAGGCCTGAAAATCAGCTGACTGTGCGCGCACACGCGCTGGAGCTGAGCTAGGACAACACTTGCGTGCCCACAGATATGGCATAAGGCTCTCCTCATACGAGATCTTATTGATGAGGAGGGTGCGGACCTGGCCTGTATCACAGAGACCTGGTTGGGGCAAGAGGGGAGAATCCCTCTCTCTGATTTATGCCCCTCAGGCTTTCATGTCCTGCACCAGCAGCGACACCAGGGAAGGGGCGGGGGGGTGGCAGTAGTCGTTAGAGAAAGTCTGAGTCCTAGGGAGGTCACTATCCCTCAGATAGGCGGGTGTCAGTCTCTTCTATTGAAGTGGGACCCTGGAGTTCAGTCGGGCTTGTTGGTCACATACCTATCTCCCAGCTATGTTGTCACAGCCCTGCCCACACTGCTCGATGTCTAGTCTGAGGTGGCACTTGAACTCCCCAGCCTTTTAGTTGTGGGAGATTTTAATCTGCCTTCGATTGGTGAGTCATCTGAGATAGTCCGGGAGTTCATGGCCTCCATGGCAACCATGGACCTGACTCAGGTTATTCAGGGCCCAACTCATAGGGGAGGACACACACTCGACCTGGTTTTTCTCTCTGGGCAATGGATAAATGGTCATGGTAAGGGGGAACTTTCCATCACTCCCCTGTCACAGACTGACCATTCCCTCCTTAGACTAGACTTTCAATCTGCCAACCCCTGCCACTGGCAGAAGGGACCCATAAAATGGTTCCGCCCTAGGTGCCTGATGGACCCAGAAAGGTTCTTAAATGTTGGGACATTCCCCACCTCTCAATCCTGCGATTCAGCTGAGGCTCTCCTGGGAACGGGTGACTACCAACGCCTTGGACAGAATCGCACCTTTGCGGCCTCTAACCCGACGCAGATCCCGGATTGCTCCTTGGTTTTCCATGGAGCTCCGGGAAATGAAATGTCGGAAAAGACGTTAGAGGAGAGTTGGAAGTCCTCCCAATCTGAATCTGACCGAACACAGTTAAGAACCCATATTAGGTCTTATCTAGTGGCGATGAAAGCGGCGAAACGTCACTACTTTGCCGCCCTCATTGCAT
This sequence comes from Arizona elegans, assembly GCA_022577455.1. NCBI lineage: Eukaryota > Metazoa > Chordata > Lepidosauria > Squamata > Colubridae > Arizona > Arizona elegans. The sequence goes on from JAKOOJ010000004.1 coordinate 87,916,131, forward strand.
CTGCAGAAAACCGCCCAGCGGCCCAGTTTCGTGTGACCCGCTCCCTCCTCAATCAGGGAGCAAGGGAAGACCCTTTGCAGGGCAGAGTTGAGGATTTTGTACAGTTTCTGCATGATAAAATCACTCAGATCTGGATCGGATTGGATTCTGACTGGGCAGAATCCAATCGGGAGACTAGGGTGGGTCTTGAGAATAATATCTGGATTGAGTTTGACCCTGTTTCTGTTAAGGAAGTGGACAGGATTGTGGGCAAACTTAGTTCCTCCACTTGCTTATTGGACCCTTGTCCCTCCTGTTTGGTTTCGGCTGCCAGAGAGGTGACTAGAGACTGGATCCAGGCAATTATCAATGCTTCTTTGAGAGAGGGGAAGTTCCCCACCTCTCTTAAGGAGGCAGTGGTTTGACCTCTCCTCAAGAAGCCTTCCCTGGATCCAGACTCACTTAATAACTATCGTCCCAACTCCAACCTTCGCTTCATTGCGAAGGTTGTTGAGACTGTAGTGGCTCAACAGCTCCCACAACTCCTGGAGGAAACGGAATACCTTGACCTGTACCAATCAGGCTTCCAACACGGTCACAGCACGGAAACAGCATTGGTCGCTCTGGTGAATGATCTCTGGCGGGCTCGGGATGGGGGTTGTTCCTCCATCCTGGTCCTACTTGACCTCTCAGTGGCTTTTGATACCATCGACCATAGTATCCTACTGCAGTGACTTGTGGGGTTAGGGGTGGGAGGCACTGTCTTACGGTGGTTTTCCTCCTACCTCTCGGGTTGCTTTCAGTTTGTATGGGCGGGAGGGCAGAGATCCACCCTGAGGCCCCTTAATTGTGGGGTGCCTCAGGGGTCAGTTCTCTCCCTCCTGCTCTTTAACATCTATATGAAGCCACTGGGTGAGATCATTCGTGGCTTTGGGGTGAGATATCATCAATATGCTGATGATACCCAATTATACATCTCCACCCCAGACTACCGCAAAGATGCCCTTTCCGTGATGTCCCATTGCCTGGAGGAGGTATGGGCCTGGATGGGCAGAAACAGACTCAAACTCAATCCCTCTAAGACTGAGTGGCTGTGGATGCCTGCATCTCGGGTTTCAGAGGCTCCATCACTTTTGATAGATGGGGAAAAACTTGCACCCGTTGATAGGGCTCACGACTTGGGTGTCCTCCTGGATGCTTGGCTATCCCTAGAAGACCATCTAATGGCTGTGACCAGGGGGGGCCTTTGCACAGGTTCGCCTGGTGCGCCAGTTGCGCCTTTTCCTGGACCGAGATGACCTTCGCACAGTCACTCATGCCTTGGTTACTTCCTGCTTGGATTACTGCAATTCCCTCTACATGGGCCTGCCCCTGAGATGCACCCGGAGACTCCAGCTGATCCAGAATGCAGGTGCACGGGTTGTTATGGGAGCCCCTCGTTACTCCCATATAACACCCCTCCTGCGTGAGCTGCACTGGTTACCAGTGGTTCTCCAGGTCTGCTTCAAGGTGCTAGTCCTCACCTATAAGGCCCTTCATGACTTAGGTCTGGGATATTTGCATGACCTTCTCCTGCCTGCCTCTCACCGTCCTATTCGCTCACATAGGGCCACTCTCCTCAGGGTTCCAACAGCGAGCCAATGTCAGCTTGCTGTGCCCAGGGGTAGGGCGTTCTCTGTGGGTGCTCCCACCCTCTGGAATGAATTACCTACTGAGTTCCAGATGGCTCCTGATCTCTGCTCCTTCCGTCAGGACTTGAAGACTTGGCTTTTCAAACAAATAGGCTGAGACTGATTCCAGGCTTTATTATTTACTTCTAATTAATTATTTGGATTAAATTATGATTTTATTGTACTTGTTTCTTAACTTGTGTTCACCGCCCTGAGTCCTTCAGGAGAATGGTGGCAAAAATACATGTAATTAATTAATTAATTAATTAATTAATTAATTAATTAATACTGCCCTTGGTAGCTCTCCGGAGGCGGCCATGGGTGGTGTAGGCAAACTCAGAGGAAAACAGTTCCCTAGTGGGTCTGATAATGCCTCAGAATCCTCACTCAGGACTGGCCCGGCCTGCCGATACCATCACTGATCCATGTGGCGTCTGACTGCATGATCATTCCCCAGAATAACCTCATATGACGAGGGGCCCATTACTTTGGTTACCTTAGCTGCCACCCAAGGTGTCCCACTCCCATAGTCCCTGGCCCAGACCAATTCACCTGGCTGTAAGTTCCTGAGGGGGGGGTGTTGGCTGAGCCATCTCCACCACTATTCTGTCTGGATGAAGTTGGTCAAGCTTCATGGTGAGCCAGAAGCCCCACCACAGCTCCGCTGGGCTGCAATCTATTGCTGTACAGGGAGTTGTGTGTTGACACAGGAGGAAGTTCACCAGGCGGTGATTCTAGTCCTCAATTATCATATCCTTGAACACCTCCTTTGTGGTCCTGACCATTTGTTCGACCTGACCACTGGTCACGGGGTGGAACCCTAACCCTAACCTTCGCCACTATGGTGAGGGCTTCCTTGTCTATCTGGGCATAGTTCCTTTCAGCCTATGATAACATTCTGAGTCCTGCTAAGAAGGGTGGTATAAAAATCAAATCAAATAAATAAATAAATTCTAGAATAGTATGCTATGGGGGCCTTTCTACCATTCGCATCCTTTCACTTAGTACTGCCCCAATGCCATATGGCGAAGCATCACAGGCTAGTGTTACTGGTAGGGTTTCATTGAAATGAGCTAGGATGGAATCCAAGGATAGCAATGATTTTACCACCTTGAACGCTTTGTCTTGAGTGCTCGACCAGACCTAAGGTGCTTGTTTGTCCAGTAGGTGGTGTAGCAGTTCTGCCAGGGCAGCCTTATGTGGTAAGAAGGAGTGGTAAAAATTGAGCAACCCCAGGAATGCTTGAAGTTCCCCCTTGGATTTTGGTGTGGGTGCTTGCTGAATTGCCTTTAGCTTTACTTCAGATGGGTGGATTCTGGCAGCATTAATGCAGAACCCCAGGAATTCTGTAGATTCCCACCAATCTATCACTTCTCCTTCTTGAGTTTTAGGCCTGCCTCACGGAAACTTTGGAGTACTACGCGGAGACATTCCACCAGGACTGCCGCTAATTCCCCCATGATCAGGATGTCATCAAAGTACAGGCAGATGCTGGGAATTGTCTTCAGTGTTCATTTCATAATACTTTGGAACAATCCTAGTCCTATGCTTACCCCAAACTGCAAGCAGCGCACTTGGAATGCATCTCTGTGTATTACTATTGTTTGTGCTTCTGCAGTACTGTCATCTACCGATAGCTGCTGGTAGGCCTGGGTGAGGTCTAGCTTAGAGAAGATTCAGCCTCCCTGGAGCGAGGCGAGGATGTGACTTACCACTCATACAGGGTAAGCATGCTGCTGTAGTGCCTTCTTTATGGTGCACTTGTAGTCTGCACAGATGCAAACTTCCCTGTTAGGCTTAACTGGAGTCACTATGAGAGTCTCCCACTGTCTACAGTTTACAGGTTGGAACTGTACCAGCTCCACATCTATTTTAGGCTTCAATGCAAAGGGAACCCTGTGCAGTTTTAATCTGATTGGAGTTACTGCTGGATCGAGATTGAGTGCCCCATCTCAGCGCTGAATATGTCAGCATATTGTTGGCATATTGTTGGCATACCGCTGCTAGATTGGCTATTTGGTTCGATGGATGCCCGTCACCCTGATGTCCATGGCCTTGAACCAGTCCAGATCTATGAGGCTGGTGCACGGTCCCTCTACAACCAGTATGCTGAGGGGACCCTCAAACTCTCTGAATTGTACTCCAATGGTAGCCTTGCCTCTTACGGGAACATGGTGATTCTGGAAGTCCATTAGCATTAAGCTCAATGATTTCAGTGGGAGCCACTGTCAGCTACATTTGCAAATGTAGTCGAAAGTTGTGCAGGAGATAATGGACAGGGCCAATCCAGTATCTAGCTCCATGGAGCATGGGACCACTTGCAGTTTTAGTTGGAGTCTTATTTTTTCTTTGATGGGGTGTTGGCCCCTATGTGTTGGATGCTATGCCTTCCCAAGCAGTATTCAACACTGTTCTGTCCTGGGAGCCATTTCCCCTTGTGCTGCTGCAGCGCAAGTTTTGTTTCCCGCTGACGATCTCTGCAAACTCTGGCAATGTGCCCTTGTTTTCCACAGGAACAGCATACCGCCATGCAGAATCTGCACTCTGCTCTTTCATGCAGTCCCCCACAGCTTGTGCAGTTCTGTGGGGGAGTTGTTTTCTCTGTTGAGCGTGGCCATCTGGGTGGGGCTCTCCGCAAGCGATTTATTTCTTCAGTCTCACTGACATCCCCTGAGCCTTCTGCAGTCTTTTGGTGGATCGTTGAAGGGCTGGTGTGTGTTTTTGGTAGCCAGAGAGTCTTCATGGCCCCTCTTGTTGTAGACAAAATAATGAACTAGGCCAAGCTCTTCAATGCAGGAAAGAGTTTATTGCACAAGGTTCAAACAGTCCAAAGACAAGAAAAGGGTCTGAATGCCGATGGCTTCTTCTGGCCATGTATTTATACAGTTTAAAGGCAAAATTATTACAGAGAGTGATGCATTTCGCTGAGGACCGTTTCGACCCCTCGGGACCATCGGGAGGTTGCTCCTGAACATTCTCCAGGCACTGTGGAGATACGTCTCCGGGAGACAGAAGCGATAGCCCTGTGGGACCGACGGAGCTCTAATCGAGTCCAAGAACCCTGCGGTGCAGGAAAGGTGGTCTGAACAAATTCCTGGCCAGGAATCTACGGAGTGGGAACGTTTTAAGTGAGTATATTGTAAAAGAATTGTACCTGCCTCATTTGAAGGCAGATGGAGGGAATTGATCACTCCCTCGGACTCGGGGTGGCTACCCTAATGAAGTCCATGTCAGGTTGTGTGGGTGGTTAAGCCGTCGCATTTCTCGTTAGTGGCCATGAGTTTCCGGGGCTATGAGTTGACGGCAGTGTGATAGAAGGGATGGGGTTCAGAGCGTGCCAAATACTCCGTTGGCATGCATGTTAAAAGGTTTTGACAAGTATTTTAGCAACCCTTCCTATCCGAAAGGATCAAAGGATCAATTAAAATTCTCCTGTAAACATGTGTGGCCACAAAGGGAGATGGGCTGACCCCTCCCCCCCCAGGGATGGTTAAGGGAAGGAACAGTGGATAAGTTGTGGGGAGTGATTGTAGTGAATCAGGATAAATATCCTGATCAATTTCAATATATTGATCAATGGGTGAGAGCCCTGTTGAAAAAAGCTGAGGATTTATTGCAATGTAGGGCTGAAACAGTCGGGTTATGTGTATCTGAGCAGGCAGGAAAAGTAAGGGGGCTGCTGGTGGGAGCGGAGGAGGAAATCAGAGGCGTATGAGTGATCCTGGCATGAAGTCAAGGGGAGTCATTCGCCTAGAGGTAGCAGTCAGAGTGCGGGAGAGGGGGATGATGATGAGGAGGAGGAGGAGGAGGAGGATTTGGAGGCTGTGGGGGCTGTAGGTGGAGAAGAAAGAGCAGGAGGCACAGATGAATAAAAAGGCTGGTTTGTTGGCAGGGGCACTGCGAAGTGGGATGCAAGGGGGTTTTTCTCCCCCCCTTCCTTTGGAGTGGAGAAAGAGGAAAAGAGATGCTTTTAAAAAAAATTTTCTCCTTTCTGGTGTTTGTCTTGTTTTTTTAAACAAAATAGGCTGTACACCGCCCTGAGTCCTTCGGGAGAAGGATGGTATAGAAATAAAATTACTTGGGAAAAGGAATGCCCAAGACAGATGGTGAGAAGTAGAGGGATGAGAAGAGCGCATTTTGGGTCAGGGATGCGTAGGCAGCTCTCTGGGAGAAGGAGAGAATGAGGACAGAGGAGAGGTTTGAGTAGAAGGTTGTGTTGTGGCCCCGCCCTCTGAGCCTGTCCCATCGGAGGAAGAAAGCTCCGAGCATGAGGAAGAGGAGTCAGCCAGGCCTCCCTCTCCAGGCCCGTCCCCTCTGGCACTGTCTCAGGTGCTGGCCGAGGGAGAGGAGATTAACAGAGAAACAGGTGGCTCGGATGAGAGTGAGGGAGAAACATCATCCCTGGACTCACGCCTCCGAAGGCATGATAAACGATTGCAGCAGCTCAGGAGGCATGCTAGGGATTAGAACTGAGTCACTGGACCACACCCCAGAGACTATATAATAGAGGGTGGTGGCCAGTGATCTTTGTGACAACAAAGTAAACCTTGGATAGTCACTAAAGCCTCGTCCGGAACTGCTGAGAGAAATATTTATTGTTGTTGGACGTTTGGACGCTGAGTATGTTATCTGTCTGTTTTCTGTGGAAATAAACGCACTTGGCAGACGGTGTGTAAATCGCTGCCAAAGTTGGAGATAAGGACCTGGGTGTGTGCCAAAGTGTTTCCTTAACCCTCGGCTGGCTGTGTGTGTGTGTGTGTGTGTGTGTGTGTACGGGGACAGAACAGGTTGGACAGACAAGTTCAGGTTGGGGTTTTGGTAGAGGATTTGGAGAGGGCGCAGGGCAGCAGAAAGCGGACAGTATTGGATTGGCAGACATGACTCGGTCAGATTGAGGGGGACCAGGCTTGGAAGAACCCCCGCCTGAGCCATTAGTAAATATGGGAGCAGGAAGATTAGTTGTAAATAAGCAGATTGCAGCCCCCCGGATCCCATAAAATTCAGGTCCAGGGGGTATCAGGGCAAGCCATGGGGCGGCAGGTCTTGAAACCAGAGATGTGTGATTTTAAGGAAGCTGAAATCCAGCATGAATTCTTGTAAATCCCTGAATGCTTTATTCTGTTGCTAGGCAGGGATTTGCTGAGTAAATTAGGGGCAACAATTTCTTTTGATGAAGATAGTTAGAGAATGACCATAAGGCATTCTCTGGAGGAGATTTGGAGGTTGTTTGATGTGCTCTGAGGATAACCTGCCTGGTTTTGCAGCTCACCACCCTCCAGTGGTGATGGAACTAAAACCTGGAGTGGCGTCTGTGAGTAGAAGGCAGCGTCCCATTTCTTAGGAAGCTATTTGTGCTATTTATGAAAGCATTCAGAGATTTGGAAGCGGGGTTTTTGGTGCCTATTTAGTCCTCCTGGAATACTCCAATTATCCCAATTAAACAGTCAGATGGGTCTTACCGCCCGGGGCACGGTAACTTTACACCCGGCCGTGTCAAATCCATATACCCTGTTAAGTTTAATTCCACCCCGGGCTGAGTGGTTTTCTGTTATTGATTTAAGGGATGCATTCTTTATAATTCCCATTCACACCGTAAGCCAGCCACTGTTTGCATTTTGAGTGGGAGAATCCTTATACAGGAATGAAAATGCAATATACTGGGATTCGGCTGTCTCAGGGATTTAAGACCTCCCCCACATTGTTTGGAATAGTGGTAGCTAGAGACTTACAGTATTATATGCCTCAACAACCAGGAGACACAATACTGTAATATGTTGATGATGTTTGGATCAACAGGACTGACAGAGGATTTATGATGGGATAATACTAAGATGAATGCACGATAATGCTAGATTTGTTATTAGAGTGTGGTTATTGGGTATCAAAAAAGAAAGCTCAATTGGTGAAAAGGAAAGTTAGATATTTGGGATACGATATAAGGGTCATCGAGCTTTAGGACCAGAGCGGAAAAGGGCAGTCCTGATGCTGGCAGGACCCCGAACAAAAAGACAACTGAGAATCTTTTTAGGATTAGCTGGCTTTTGCCGTAATTGGATCCCTATCTTTGCTTTGATGGCAGCACTTTTGTATGCAGTCACCAAAGGAGCCAATGTGGAACCTCTTGAGTGGAAAGAGGTGGGGGGGACAGGAAAAGCTCTGGCTTTATCAAATTTGCCTTTGAATTTGTACGTAAACACCGATAGAAATATAGCTGGGTACTTACCCAGCCTTTGGGAGGTTTGCAACAATCTGGAGCCTATTTGTTAAAACAGTTGGATGGGGTGGGGCCAAAAAGCTGGCCCCACTGTTTGAAGGTGCTGGCTGCAAGTGCAGAATTGATTCAGAATTGTAATAAACTTACTTTTTCTTGTCCTATACTCATGCACTCCCCTCATGAGGAGCAGTCTGTGTTGGATACTAAGGGACATTTGTGGATTAGTGGGCAAAGGCTGACAAAATATCAGGCAATTAGGAATGAGAATCCACAGGTGCGTCTGGTGGTGTCTAATCGATTAAATCCAGCAACTTTGTTGCCTACAGAGCCTGTTTCTGAGCATGATTGTTTACAGGTATTGGAGGTTTATTCCACCCAACCATGTAAATATGGTAAAATAAGGTAAATATGTATGTTAGGTGGCCTGATTAAGGTCATAAAGGGGGGGGTGGTTGGAATATGGAGATGGTACAAGAACTTAATAAGCAAATTGAGAGACTCCAACGATATGTGATGGAACAAGTACCCCCTAGATTAGTAACCTAATGTCACTCATTTAAACCAGGGACCAAGTGGAAGAAGGAAAGGATATTTTACCATTATTATGACTTCTCCCCTTGCTATTAAGATTGCAGAATCAAAATCATGGATCCATCGGACACGAGTCAAGGCAGCAGCTGACACCAGCTGGAAAGTGTCTGTGGACAAACAACATCCAACAGAACTGACATTTGAATGTGCTTAAAGAAAGCTTTTGTATTTTATATATAGATTACCTTGATGTATATCTGCCGATGTAACCCGCTGTATGTGGGAAGAAAATTGGGTGTGGGCACTTTGAGTAATTGGGGTAGTAGCTTTATTGATTATTGTATTTTACAGATATAAGCAATGGTTTTGTGGACAACCAGGGCCCATTTGATTTCTCAGTCGTTCCGATTCCTAATATTTCCCTAACTGGCTGCGGAGTGTGAACCTCTTACAGATGAAAGAAGTCCCTGCTTAGGACACCCTGAAAGCTGCCTTTTGATGCAAAAGAACAGAAAAGAGAATTTTCTTTAAATGTGTTGGTTTTGTAATTGTGGGTGTGAGTGTTGTTGTTGCACTCACTGTATTGATTGTGTTTTATGTATAAGCTGTAAGGTAGAGTGGGACGTGAAAATTATAGAGGAGGTGCTAGTACATTATTTGGTAATAAATCCTGAAGAACTCCCCTTGTAATATTATCTGAAAATGGAAAAGCTGAATATACCCGAAATCCCTAGCTATGTAACAAATACCTTTGTCAAATTGGCAGAAGACATAGCCCACACTTTGAATATATCAAATTGTTTTGTATGTGGAGGAACTAACATGGGAGAAAAATGGCCATGGGAAGCCCAGGAATTAAATTATTCCAAAGTCTTAGAAATGGACCATAAGGGTAATCTGTCATATAATAAGGGTAAGGATGGAGACTGGACTTTGACTACTAGTCTGGTAAGGAATGTCTGTTTCCAGAGAAAAATTGTGGCAGGCTGTCATCAGGTAGGAAACCTCATATGTACAGGAAAATGGGAAAGTAAGGTATGGTGGTCAGGAGGTAATGCCACAGAGGGAACTGATGAAATGGTCCTGTTTAAGGTAAATGGGTTATCTTTTTTTAAAGGGTCCGGATAATCAGGCCCTTGAATGGCTGGCTCCTGATGGACTATACTGGATATGTGGTAAAATGGCATATGGGGTTCTACCAAAACCTTGGTGTGGAGCTTGTGTCCTGGGAATAATTGGACCAGGATTCTTTTTTGCTTCCCCTTAAAACTCAACAGGTTTTAGGTGTCCCAGTATATGATGAGGTGGGGAACTTAAGACAGATAAGACAGGTAGACACATCTGCAATAGGAAAAGTTAGGGTTGGAGGTAACCAACGTAGTTGGGGAAGTGAAGAATGGCCTGCAGAGCGAATTATTGAGGTTTATGGACCAGCTACATGGGCGGAAGATGGCATGTATGGCTATCGGACCCCTATATACATTCTGAACCATTTAATTCGTCTGCAAGCAGTGGTTGAAATCATCACCAACGAAACTGTAAAAGGTTTTACTCAATTAGCTAGGGAGAGTGTCAAATCAAGGACATATATTATGCAGAATAGGTTAGCCTTAGACTATTTGTTAGCCAAGGAAGGAGGGGTATGTGGAAAGTTTAATTTGACTAACTGCTGTATAGAGGTTGATGAAAGCGGAAAGGTTATTAAGGAAATAACAGACAAAATGGTTGAAATAGCTCATGTGCCAGTCCAGACTTGGAAAGGTCTTAATTTACAGGACATGTTTTCAGGATGGTGACCAAAGTTACCTGGCCTGCAGGCCATTTTTGGCCTGGTGGGGTTAGTAGCTGCAGGGTGTATTTTTCTCCCATATATTTTACCTCTGTTTGTTAAAACTATTTCTAAAAGTCTATCCTTGCTGGTGGAACGTAAGACAACTGCTCAGGTGATGGCTATGTGGGATTACAAACGGCTCCAGCAGGAAGAGGACCTATGGTGTGACTCGTCTGGATAAACACTCTGGCAGCCTCATCTGCCATGACTTCCTTCAATGCATCTTGGAAAGTCAGTTTCTCCATGGTGAATAGGCACTGCTGTAATTCACTATTATACAGGCCACAAATGAGTCTGTCTCTGAGACTGTCTTCCAGATCAGGGAATTTATCTTGGCGTGAAGCTTGGTGAAGGGCTGCCACAAACTTTGCTTCAAATTCACCAGACAGCTGCTCGAATGCATAGCGCTTGGCAATGACTGAGAGTTTAGACTCAAAATGTTCCCTTAATTTTTTCTTGAGGTCTGCATAGGCCACAGTCCCTACACTTTCCAAGGCTATCAAGTTTTCAGTGATATCAAATGTGGCTTGTCTTCAGACACATAGTAGGGCTGCCACCTTCAGGCTGTTGTCTGTGACCTGGTTAACCCAGAGATGAATGTTTAAGAAAAAGTTAGTGTAATATATCTATATATGCAAAACTGCTTCCCTTCAGGTAAATGACAGCATCTGATTGTTGATCAAATAAGTAAACCTTCCCAAACCTATCATGCCAAAAATTAGGCTGTGACAAAGAACATTGATTAGTGTTTTCAGATTTAGCCTGAAACATACAGTTTTCAGAGAGCATATTAAAATATTTCATATTAAGAAATCAAGCAAGCCTTGTATAGAATAGATTTTTAAAGCATTGAAATAAAATAATAAACTATTATAAGCAATCTCTGATGATAGAAGGGTCAAGGACCTATGTTATCCATCTGTTGTGTTGCAGGTGTTCATGAGACAAAATCAACATCAGAAAAAAGTAGAATCAAGAAAGAAGGATATAAGATCTTTCCTCATATAGAATTTTATAACCACTCTGTTACCTACTTTGGAAAGGAAAATCAAGATCTATAGTCCCAAAGGTGCTTTTTTTGCTGTTTTTCTTTTTTTCAAGAGGCAATTGGACTTTCTGGTACAGAGAAGATTTTTCTTTGTAAA